>JAOQGH010000019.1:77025634-77089286 GCA_025769975.1 Gallinago jamesoni
GGGTTGGACTAGATGGCCTTTGGAGGTCCCTTCCGGCCCAGATGATTCTATGATTCTATGATTCTATGATTCTATGAAATGTGAGACAAGAAAGAAGAAATTAGGAGAAACAGGCAGAAAAGAAGGATGGGTAAGTGCAAAGGAAAGGAGAAGTCAGGAGAAATTCTGCTGCTGAAGTCCTACTGTTCCATGTGTTTTTCAAAAACAGCCCTCTCGTAACAGATAATCCATGACATTTGTCTCTTAATCCTCTCAGCATGCCCAAGCAGCACCGCGGTCTATCGACTGAAGTGCTGCAGCATTGACCATAATTACAACACCAGCATCCTGTTACCTACAGCAGCCAGAGCCTATGTAAAATAAAATCCCCGCATACGACAACATGCACAGGAGAATTAAATTTCAAACAGCTATAGCTGTAAAAACACGCTATGGATTTACACGTAGCTTTCAAACAAGTATCTTTTCTGCTGGGAGTGCATAGCTGAGGGCTACATAAGATCTTTTAGCCTTTTCTCAGTATTTCTGAAGTAGTTTTTTCCCCTGGTTCTTTTCCTAAGGCACAATCTGTTTTTAGGCTATGCAAACAACAACATTTTTGCCTTTTTGTTCAGGGGAAGCAGGGCTTGTGGTGGCTGAAAGGGCAGCTGAGGTGAGCACAACTGGGCCCGTCTCTTCTGTGGTGGCATTGTGGTTTTGCTACAGGGACCAGCCAAATGAAAGAATTGTGTGTCTTAATAAATACAGCCCTGTGTAATGCTCGCTGTGAACATGTGTACTGGCCTTATAAGTGAGAATAAAAGGGGTGTACACTGCCCATAATTGATTTTCTTGTGCAGTTGTCCGCACTCCCCTGTACCCCAACCACACATCCTTCTGTAGGAATCTCGTGTCTTGTAGCTGTTTATCATGCGGGTTCAGCAAACCTATACACAGCCAAATTTTCATGCAAAACTTGATTTATGGTCACCCATTTCATTTTTAATGAACCCTTTCCCAAAATACCAACAGCGTGTTTTGATTTCCAAGAGCAGCTTAACAGTTAACAAAAAAAAAAAAAAAAAAAAAAGAGAAAGGAAAAAAATGCCCCTTCTTGCTCCTTGACTTAGGAACAGCACAAAGGCTACATTTTCTTCCAACTTTGGATGTTGCAGCTCATAGCATTAGCCTGCACTAGTATGTGGAAAAAGCTACCTGTATGTTTAGCACAGCTACAGCCTCAGAAAAACTCTCTCCATCTTTCCAGCTGAAGGGCAGACACAGAGTTTTTAAGGGTGAAAGGACAGGAAAGGTAAAATTGAGCAGTCAATATCTCAAACTGCTGCCTTGCAGGGCAAGTAGCCTGCCAAGGACTGGAGAATCTAGTTGCCCTCCAATGCAGGATTGCAAAAATATCACACAGGCTTTTGAATTACCCAGTCAGGGTCTTGCATGCTTCGTATTATCTGGGTTTAAGAGCTTGCTTTCTCTCCACCAGGAAGCCAGAATATAGATGAAGGATGAAGTTACTCAGAGTTTTCCCCATCAAAGCTAGCTTGTCCATAGGAAAAAAAACTTTTCCTTATGTTTCTCACATGCATGTAGAGTATTGCTGTGTTTCACAAATAAATAAATAAATAAATAAAAAGGTGTGTGGGGTTGTTTCTTAGTAAAAAACAGAAATTCCTCTGGTTATACTACCAATGCATAATGCAAAGTTCAGCTTGGTTACACCATCTCACAGACAGCACAGACAAAATAGCTCAGTCTCTTTAACTACTTGGTCCTGAAATGAAGGACCTTCTCCCTCCACCTCTGTCCTGTGAGCACCTGGCCCTTCTTGTGCTGAACTCACCCTTTATCTGAGCAAATTCAGCTCACTAAAGCTGCAGAAAGTTATTCTTCTGCATTTTGCTAGCCTGGAAAGTCCAGCAGGTCCTGGAGATGAGATGACATCAGGGAGAGCGGGAGCACACAGCTCCAAGCAGGGGACTGGGGCTCTTCTTTGAGCATCAGTAAAGCTGAGCACCTTCCCTCTCACCTGGCCATTTTTGTGTTGTTGTCACCCCTCTAAAAAAAAAAAACAAACAAAAAAAACAAATTAAAGGTTTTCTTCTCTTTTTTTCCAGAATTATTTCCACAGTTGGACAATCTCTTTACACAAGCTATCAAGAGGACTGCTCTCCTCACCCACAAAAGGCCTCATCCCAGTGGCTTTGAAGCAAGGGAGGGACCTGAACCCATCCAAGTCACTCAGCCCCCTTCACTAACCAAACTTTTATTAAACCCTGGAGCATCCTGACCGACTGCCATGGCCCCAGAACTTCATGGGCTAGTAGAGACGTCACATTGAAGAAGGTCTAGGAGCAGCAGAAATCCCTGGTCCTCACCAGGTAACAGCTATGAGTGAGTCCTGGCAGTACTCTGCAGATCAACCCCACGGGCTAGCAACCAAAAACCTCTCCATCTGTGAGGAAAGACTTAAATGTCGAGCTAAGCAACGGCATGGTAAGCTCAGCTCACGTGCAAAGGAAAGCCTGCTTCTCTTGCAACTTCACTGCAACCATATGCAGGTTTGCCCATTGCCCTTCATTCAGCAAGGAACAAATTATCGTTCCCTAATTAGACAAATCAGCAATCATTACATGTAGACCTTCAAGCACCAGGCAAAGAAAATAAACCCAGAAGTTGGAAAAGGAACTGGAAGAGGTCCTTGTAAATACTACTATTAGAGACTTTCTCTCCCACCCATAGTAGAGTTACAGCTACAACAGAGCAAAATTCAGCAAAAGACTTGGCAGTAACTATCACATACTGGATGCAACTATGCCTTGTTCAGGAGAAGTGCATCATCTTTGGGCTGAAAAACACAGAAACAAGTTTGTACTGAAAATTATCTCCCATATCAATGATAAAGTAGTCAAAGGAGAAAAGCCTAAACTTTGCAACTGCATTTGGATAGTAAATTGTTATTTCAAATGTCCTTAAAAGCTTAACTCTAGAAAATGCACAGAACCTCAAAACAGCTATTTTGTTAGTGGATCAAATGCCCATCAATTACAGACTGTCATTGTAACAAAAGGAGATTATCAAAGGATCCATTCACAAAAAAACTGGATGGTTTCACGAACAGGAAAAATCACACGCCATCTTTTAACCTCCTCTCTAAGGCATGGCATATAGTCACCTGCAGGTCTTTCTGCAAAGGCAAGGATCACACACAAAACATGGAAAAGCACAGGAAAAAACGATTCCATTGGGATATTATTTTCCAGAACTGGCAGGATGAGGATGCTTGAAGGAAACCTGGAATAAGGACAGAAGCAATCTACAGCTTCCTTCTATCTCAGTCCCTTTCTGTGTTATTTTCCGTGCTGCTTCTTACCTCTTGACTTTGATTTTTTCTTTTTTTTTTTCTTTGTTTGTTTGCTTGTTTGTTTTGATAGATGCTATAACAATTCCTGTGCTGAGATTATGGCATTTAAAACAGAAATTGAAGCATTTTCTGAATACCTGGCTCTTTTCTGATGCACAGGAGTTTTTTATTTGTTTGATATATTGGCACCTAGACTGTTTGTTAAAAAACAAATTGCAAATATTTAATAAATAGTAAGGTTTAAAATAATTTTAGCACAGAAAAATATTTGTAAATAAGTTTTAGTAAGAGTAGCTTAGGTAGAAACACATGTTTGAGGGTTGGTTTTTCCCTTGTGTATAAGCCAGTATTACAGTTGCAGACGGGTTTTGCCATTGACCTCCTCTCCCCTTCTGCTGTATAACACACAAAAGCAATATTCGTTGCATAATTCCCCTAGACCTGGTGATCCATGCAAAGGTGGTAGGGATTTGTGATTTGGCCTGGCAGGCACTCAAGCACTGCACCCTTCCTCTTTGCAATCCCTCAATAAATGGTCGTACCACGAGCAGGATAGGGCTACTCCTCATCCCACCGTGACCTGGGGCATCTAGCCTGGTTTCTCACCCCCTAAACCTACTGCTGCCTTCAAATCCACTAGTTCGGCAAATTTGGTGGATCTCCATCCAAGCACAGTAGGTTGCCCTCTCAGGGTGAAGTGAAGGTTCAAGCTTCTGAGATCAGACAGTGCCATTTCGTTCTCAGGCTACATTGAAATTAGCTCAGATGTTGGGTTGGTCAATAGGTTGTGAATAAAACCAATATAAATCTTTCTGGAAGGTATTACTATCTGAACCAGTGAAAAGTTTCAACATTTCAACTGGAACAAAAACTGTGTTCCTGTACAAAACAAGTGTCAAAATACAAGGGTTTCCTGAAAGGCAGATTTCTTACTCTTTATCAGCACTACAGAGGAATGAAGCAGGAAGCTTTTACTTTGTTTCCCTTTGTTTAACTTAAATAAAAGTCTTATTAAAAAAAAAAAAAAGAAAAAGAAAAAGTAGTTCCAAAACCACGAACTCAATATTATATCCAGTCTATTGTCTCTACGGGTAAGGATTAATTATAACATTCAGATTAAACTCCAGAGGTACCACAAAATGTGTTTTTAAGCGGAAGCCTTCATTAAAATAAGGAAGTTACACCAGCACTACTGCCTCTTTGGTGCTTTTGAGTCAGCCTTTTTGCCAAAGGCCCTATTCTAGTTTCATTCAGGAAAGCCAAAAAGTTATATGTGGAATGAGAAGTGATTGCAACACCCAGAAATCCACGTGCTGTTTACTTTCAAAGAGGCTTTCAAATGCAATGTGCCTGGGCTACTTTTGAAAGTGGGAGTAGGTCATTCAGATCCCGGCTCTCAGATGTGTTTAAGAACACACATATATGTTGAAATAACTCGTCTGTCAGTGCCTCTGAGCCTCTCTCCAATATGACGATGCATGTCCAGCTCATGATGCTCAAGCTTCATTAGGATTACGGAGCTGGGGAACTGACACCTGGAGACTGAGATGCCAGCCTTCTCCTGTGATTTGCCTCAGATTTTTACAAGGAAATGTGTATTAGTCTGGAAACGGTTTCTATATTTTTTGTAGCAGAAGAGAGAAAAAGTTTTCCACATTTAGAGAAAACCATTAAACAAAAAACCCTGACACATTTGAATTGCCGACAAAGTGAGATCAAATCATCTGTTATGGTGCTACTGAGTGATTCCCAGCTTTGTCCTTCATACAGTACTTCTCTTTCCTCTCTGCTTTTTTTTATTATAAAATAATAATGATAGCAGTCCATCACCTCTACTGACAAGAAGACCGAGGTGTCTTACTTTTCTTCCCCTAGGAAGTTGCTTTCCCACGGGCTGTCCTTCTGCCAGGGTGACAGGAGAAATGAAGCACCCAAAGGGTTTATCTCGCTGTCCCAGTTAGACCCACACAGCTCCCTGGGACGGCGTAATTAACTCTGTCCCACAAAAAAAGACTGCGCGCTCTGCAGCAGCACCTCAACCCTGGTACTTGATTGATCTGCCCTAGTTACTCACAGCCCTGCCCACACTGTTTTGAGGCACAACTGCAGTCAAGCCTGGAAAGAGTGTCATCAAAATCAACCATCTCGCAGGGTAAAGTGTGTTTTTTGTGCTGTGCTCTCTATAAACCCTACAGTCAAAACACTAATGACACTCAGACACTTAGAGGTAGAAATTCTGAGAGTGAGAGATCTGTTACGCACTGTTTTGCTACTTTCCACCAATATGATATTTGTGTTTCCCCAGCTTTCTCTCTACAACATCATTTGGGAGAGAAGATGGGGGGGGGGGGGGGGGAGGGGGGCACACTTGGAAAAGAGGTTTCTCTTCATTAAAAGCAGTTTGGCCAAAAAGTCCTGACTTATCTTGATATGCAATATAAAATATTAAAAACCCAACTGTTCTGCAGCATTTTCCAACTACTAGGCATTGTTACCTAAAAAATTACACTGTACTAAACTGATTTAACCATGAAAACTCCAAAACTAACCTTCCCTCCTCCTTCCCACCTCCCTATTTTTACTAATTACCTTTTACAAATTTTCCTATTTGTCTAAGCAGCAGAGCAAAACTAAGAACTGAGAAAAGCATTTAATTTTGAACATGGAATGTAACCTGTTTATTAACAACAGGCAATCTTTCATCTTTGGGATTCAAGATCTGCACAGATTGCGGTGTCACCTCCCAGCATTCCCCACTGCGAACCTCAAGTTCGTGGGAATGACCAATACTAATGATCCCTGAACTGTTTCCCACAGCCAAATGACAGCTGTGATTCTTTAGCCCCAGCTCTCCTCCTTAGATCTGATTCAGCGGTAAATTTATGGCACTTCCTCTGAAGTGTCCCATGCTGGCTTTGGACATTTATCACCCAACCTTATCATCAGAAGATGCGTCTTCGCCATAACTCATAGTCAAGTGCCTGCTTCAGGAGACCATGGGTAGCAGGGAAAGGCAGGTCTGGGTGTATTCTGGGAGACATCCCAGGCATTTATCTTATTAACATCTTTCTTCAGTGGAGGAGGAATAATGGTGGAACTTTGGGCAAAGTGTGGAGGACCTGTTTCTAAAGCTATGTCTAAAATGGGCTTAGAGAAGCATGGGGCATCCACATGGGCGCAGGGATTACTGAACAAGGATACAAAACAACCAAAAAAGTATCATTTTGAGCCTATTTCAGGTTTGAGATTTTTACACTGTCTGTCTCAGAACTCATGGGAAATATTTATATCCAAGAACATCTGCTGGCAGGGGACCAGTAAATTGCTTTAACCAGTAAAAGTTAAATAGAAGTTCTTTAGTAGTCATTACCCATAACTGTTGCAGTTCGTGGACAACTCTACAAGTCAATCTATAGCAGATTTAACATTTTCTGTCATGTTTCTTATCACTGCTTTTTAAAGAAAATAACATTTTGCTTTAAAACTTACCCACCTTGGTCTTTCCACCTGTAAAATTGATCCTTAAGACAGAATATATTTCTGAATTTACTGGTTAGTTTATTATAGACAGTGTGAAACAAGATCTGGACCTGACAAGCTGTAGTCCCTCCAGCAAGAAGGCATCAACTGCTAGTATGTAAGATGGATCTCCCCTGTTCAGCCATGGATGAAAGTAACAGTAATATGAAATCCTGACCAGAAAGGGACTACTCAAAACCTTAGTCCAGATTTTGTCCTGATTGTGGATGGTTATTGCCAAAATATATGATGATGTTTGACTAGTGCTGGTTTGCAAACTGGTTAGAGAGCAAGGCACTATCGGGAGAAATTGTTTCCAGCTTCAGATGTGGATTTCAACCCCTTCTCTCTCCTCCCCAGTCTCAGCTCTCCCAGGCAGTATTTTATTTTTAAATGAGGGCAAAACCCAGTGTCTTTAACTTCGTAACTTCTTGTTCAGAAACTCTAGCAGTGTGTGATAGTCTGGTTAAGAACTGTTTATCCTGCAGCCATGCCAGCAAAGCAGTGCACCCTTGATCTTTCCATATGAGCTGTTACACAGAGAGCAGGTTTCACAGCAGGTTCCATGGCACAAAAGACATCACGATGCAGAAATAATGCTCCAAACAGCCAGACGTATTCTCACTTCTACAAATGTCTGAGCAAACATCCGCATCTGGTATTCTGATTTTTGTTGTTGTTGTATTTGTTGTTTTAAAGAAAGTAAAATTCCGAGGATTAGCTTTTGTACTTTACCGCTTAGGAGTGCTCAAACAAAGGATTCTTGCTTGGGATCTGGCTGGAATTTGGTTACCGGATCCAGAACAGATCTTCATCATGGTCAGCACAGAATAGACTTGAAATTCAAGGGCTATTTTTCCCTCACAGTAGAAATATCTAAGGACGAGATCTTCAAAACAAGGCTGTCAAAAAAATCAGCGTGTTTTTTAAAGTTCTGTGGACTACAGATTCAAACACCATTTTAAATTGTGCCGAGGAAAACACTTTTCATTCTTTTTGAAATATTACAAAGATTCTCATTCAAAGTGTTGTTATTCCATCTGGGTAGTCAAAATTAGAGAAGTAAATCCTGAGCAAACAAACCAGACTTTTGTACCTCACTCTGTAAAGACAAATATTAAAATTGCAAACAGTAGATAAATAGAAACATTCTAAAATGCAAATTAATTGTTACTAGCGATACAAGGCCAAGCCAGTAAAGCGCTCTCATTAAGAAGCTTTATGGAGGCCATAGATTTAATTATCGGGGGCAGTTGTACAACTCGTTCTGACCTACTAGCAGCATTTTTGGTTTGCACAGATGGGCCATAGTGCTGTCTCTTTCCTCCCTCTATCTTTTCCTTTCCCCAGAACAGGCAAATTACAGAAATATGTAAGTATTCTGCTCAGCAAAGCTCTCACCCTTGCTTGTCAGTCTTGAATGCGGCATGCTTTCTGCTGGCAGCAGAGGTGGAGACAATTTTCAAGACTGTGAAAATCTTATAAATTTTGTTCCTCGATAATTATTATTCTGCAGTTGGCGAAGATAAATGCAGGCTGTTCTCCCTGCTCATTTTCTGCTAACAGCAGTAAGTGTCCTACATACTTAAACCACGCGCCGCGGACACGCGGGATGGAGGACAAAGACAAAGCTTGCACAGCTGGCTTAATAAATAAGGGGCTTCAGATGTTTCACTAAGTGGATGTAGGGTGTACAACTCTTTTCTGTTCACTCACCACAAAATAATAAGTTTGGGGCGTGCTGAAGGACTTACTCTATGCCTGGCCATGTTAGATTTACAGGAGGGCGAACACTCGGGAGAGGGTTGGGCTTTTCTTTCTTCCCTGAGAGAAGAAATAAAACTGTCAATGGCACATTGCTGAGAAGTCTACAAAATAACTCCCTGGAAATTTCTTCTATATACTTGTGCAATATCTTGATAGAAATAAAAATCATCCTTTTTTCCCAGAATGTGGTAACTGCTGGATGGACTTCAATAACAAAGTATGTCAGCTGTGCTTCCACCCAGGAACCCCTGCTCCTATCATTCTCGTTATTCCCTGGAGTAATCACTTTTCTGTAACCTGCATTTCCGTTCTGTCACCACGTATTAAAAGATTACATTGCCATTCAGTCCTTGTAATACTTACAAATTTTGGACCACTGTCAGCAGAATTTCTCCACTCTGTGTCTCTGCCAAAAA
The DNA here is from genome assembly GCA_025769975.1 of Gallinago jamesoni. Taxonomy (NCBI): domain Eukaryota; kingdom Metazoa; phylum Chordata; class Aves; order Charadriiformes; family Scolopacidae; genus Gallinago; species Gallinago jamesoni. Next base: position 77,034,692 of record JAOQGH010000019.1, read on the forward strand.
AATAGGTAAATCTTTGGTCTTTTGTCATCCCCAGGACTTTATTCCTGGAGCAAAACTCTTGGATTACCGACTGCTAGCAGCAGAATGAGAACTTCTGCTTTATGTGCCTTCTCTTCTTGATGATAGACAATGAAAAGCACAGCTTTCCTCTGCAACTCCATGTAACTGAATAAACTAACGTCTGACTTGCCCATTTCTCATGTATTAAAAAAAAAATCTCTAAATGAGTGCCTGAAAATACACTGCCAGCTAATGAATATATATAGCACTCTTCAGATTTTTTTTTTTTTTTTTTTTTAACGGTGTTTAAGAGGACCTGTCTCACGTTTGTCTCGGCACCTCCCTTCAGTTTGTCTGATCCACTGCTCAGCAAAGGTTAAAAGAAAGAGCTTCTGCCTGGACTCACAGCTTCTGACCCGTGCCACGCGAAAAGTCAGGGCACCCTTTAAGGTAACAGTTTTCCCACAGAACCCAGTTGTGAACACTAGACTTGCTTTTAACATACTTAACTTCTAAAAACAATTTTCTTGACATTGATGTATCCGTGTACTTAAGCCACAGTTAGGATCACAGTGAGAATATTTCCTTACTTCCCAAGCGCTAGTGTTCAATTTCTTTTTGAGACATCGTAGCTGCATTTTACTTTCACTGATCCTTGGTGCCAGCCAGCCCTAGCTTGCCTAAGTTTCACACAGTGTGGCTGCATTCACTGTGCTAATCTTATGTTACATACATTTTTTTGTCACTCCATGTGTTTCTAATTGGTTTCCCAAGCACCCGCAGCATTACAGCTGCTCTATTTGGCAGCTGCAAGTGCCCACAAACCCCTGTGTCTTCCTCTTCTACGCTGTTTTAGGTATTCTCTTTTGGCACTAAAGTGAAAACAGTTGTAATCAGATGTAAAGTATTAAAAAAAAAAAAAAAAGAAAAAAAAGCATATGGAAATCTTGTGGCTTTGATATTGCGAGAGAAGAAAAGTCTCTTCCTGTGCTATGCCCGCTGCCCCACCCCGGTCGATGGAAACTGGTATTTCTCTGTGTAATCAGGGGCTATGATAAGAAACTTCAAGCAAATAAGCACAACTAGAAGATGAATGACCAAGGGAGCACAGACTGCAGTTGGTGGAAGCACGGGCAGAAACAAAGGCAGCGCTGACCAGAACATCCCTGGCTGGATGCTTGTCACATCCAGGGCTGCCTGGATGGGCTTGGGAGGTTGAGCCATCCTCCCAAACCCTGCCGTGCTTTCCCTGCTGCAGGTTACTACTTTACAGTGGAAAATGTAAATAGTCTGTAAAACACTCAGGTTCTTGCATGAAAGGCCAAAGAGATTACTTTTTAAAGCACTATCTTTTATGACTAGCAGGGGGAGAAGCACAGCAAGGTGCTTCATAAGCTGCCTACAGCCAAGTGCCAGGGAAATGCAGTGTGGAAACCCTCCAAAGGGAAAGGACTATGTTATCTTTACTGTACATGCAGAGCAGACGGGTCTTTTAACATCGGTGTCTCTAATCCCCCCTGAGAAAGACGCGCACCAAGTGAAAAGCTCATTTTCCCTGCCAGCCAGGAACGAGGAGTGGAGCCAAGCCTAGCACCATCTGAACCTATGGTTCAAGGAGGTTTAGGTGATTTAAAATCAATACCCAGACTCCTGAGTTGTCCCAAGCGCAGATGTCCTAAGATGAGCCTGACTATGACCATCAGTCCAGATCCAGGCTAGGAGCTGATCTACTCATCCACACAGGGCAGTTAATAAACGCTGCTGTTTCTGTCTACCACCATAGTCTTAATTTACTGGACTAAATAGGTGTGTATCAAGAGTTTCTCATAGCAAGTGAATCACTATTTGTATATAGAAATGGACAGAGAAAAATAATGAGTGAGTCTCAATCCCGTGTTCATTTTTCGCTGAAGATCGTGGCGGGATGGACTAAAAATAGTTGTGCAGGAAAGCAAAATTTTTGCTTAATAAGACGAGGGTGCCCAATCCACACATGTAATCCTTGTAATGTTTCTGCTGAATCGAGCTTTATATGGGGGTAGAAAAGAACTCCTACAAAATATGCTATTGCATTAATTATAAGTTTTCCATTTGACAGCTTAATTAAGAAAAGAAGAGTTAGTGTAGGGCTTGCAGAATTCATGATGAATCACACATATTCGTATAGACTTCATTTTCATGTTTCAATTATACACATTCCTAACTGATTAACAGCAACATAGCATTTTCTGTTTAATAAATGTGATATCTGTTGGAATTGATAACATTAGTTCAGTAATTACTGAGCCATTATTGTCAGGCACCAGAAAAAAAAAAAAAGTAAAAAAAAGTGGAAGAATGCCCTAGTTATTAAAGTTTAGTATCAGCACTAAAATAAAAGTGTGGGGGCTTTACCTACAGGCATGATACTTAGCAGAAGTCAGTGACAGAAGGTGCCTATGGATCCAATTAGGAGACAAGGGAGAGAGGAACAATAGCATCAGGACTGGAGAACCACACCGAGGGCTGTGAGATCTGTGTTTAATTCTTGTGTCTATCAAAGACTTCCTGTGCGGCTTTGGTCAATTTATTCCATCTCTTTAAGTCTCAGCTCCCTGTCTCTAATAGCGTGATGCGCTGGGATACAATATCCCCTTCTCCCACACTTTTGTTTATGCTTTAAAATTGCAGCAGCTGAACTGTTGGGACTATCTCCTTCTCTGACACAACAGCCCTCTTATTTTATGAGGAAGCATCAAACATGCTACCATAATACAAATAATTGCAAATCTGATTGTCTTTTAACTTGTGTAAAAAAAAGAAGAAACAGAACAAAAAAAAAAACCAAAACAAACAAAAAAAAAAAACAAAACACCACCCTCTTCCAAGTAGAGACTCAGAGCAATAGCCTGGAGAGAAAAGGAGGCAAAAAATACTGGCTCAAGCATCTTTTCTATACCAGTGGTTTTGGTGCACCAGTTTGTATCCAAACTTTCTAAGGAGAATTTCCTTTTTCTTTTTTTGCCAAATACACTAAGAAAGAATCAGAGGTTAAGAGGGGGGGATACCTTCCCTGACGGAGATGGCAGCATAGAGCTGGGGATGACAGTTTAGTCAAAAAATCAGCCAAATCCTTCAGTTTTGCTCCCAAAGCAGGGTTACTTTCTTGGCTATAGGAAATAAATTCTGCAAGAGGTGGGCATGCGTGGAGATGCCAAGGGTCTCTGGTGGCTTTTTTCCATTTTGCAATAACAGCAGCTTGAAGTCAAATTCAGATGTTTATTTCTTTGGTGACTGATCCAAAGCCTCTTGCACTACCATAAGGGAACTGCTTACATATAAAATGTGATTCTGCTATAATTACCTTTGAATGTATTCTTAATTACTTCTAACAAGATTACTGATCAAGAGCCTCAGCCGAGAGAACAGCTGGAAATGGCTCCTTGTTCAACTTTCTAAGGAGCAGTATCTGCTTTATTTTACCTCCTCGTCGCCAGAGACCAATGACGCATGAAACACCTGACTCTTGTGTCCCAAAACATTTTTTTAGAATTGTTTGCCACCTTTTCATCTCGCTAAAAGGTTCTGTTTTCATCACATAAAATACAAGGACCCTGACTGTCTGGAGCTACTCTAGGCGGGTATTTTGTACATCCCACCAAGAGTAACAAAAAATATACATTTTGACACTTCAATGCATGAAAATGTACTAATAGAGGGATGAAGAACATGGCCTCTTCCTGTAACCTACAAGTTTACGTCATTTTATGAAATCTACGTAGTGAACATGGAAATGAGTGCCATCAAGAAGCAAAGGATTGTTTCCTTTCCATTTCGTGCATGTATTTGGGCAGAGACAACAAATAAGTGTCAACGCAAGAGCTGAGTGAACTCCACCTGGTGTGGTGGGTCATGGTGTGTGGCACTGCTGGGACGCACGTCCACTGCTAGAGCTGCTCCCCAATCCATCATCTCACATTTGATTGTTACTAGAAATGACTGCAACTGTTCCAACTCAATGTTTTTGTTTTTCTTCTTCCCACTGGAAAATGCTGATTTGTCAAAATGTAGCTGCTGCATGGGAACAGAGTGATTTTAATGAAGTTCTGGTTGAAGCCAAGGAAACTGGCAGCTGTGCCAGTTTCGAAAGTCTCTTGCTCAGGCAGGCTTCTAAAATTATCCCATGTGACTTGCTGCCTGTTCACCTGATATACTGCTAAAGAGACTGACCTCCCTCAAGTCCCAGGCCCTCAGCTGCCGACTGGCCAGACCTGGAAACCCAGATGCTCAAGGTGCCAAGACTTGGGAAAGTCCAGGAAGAAGTGTTTTGAAACCACTGAACAAAACAGCTTTTCAATTTTCATTAAACAGAGCTGTGGCCTTGTTCAGGAAGACATTTTGAAAATCTGTTTTTTCACTTGAGTGCTTTTTTTTTATTATTTTTGAAATTTTCCACTGAGTGGCTGAAACCCAGCAGAGTATGTCTTTGTTTTGTGATTACCACTGAAAAGCCATCTCAACTGATCAAACAGAAGTATAATAGTTCTGGTGGGCTTTGTGTCAGCCAAGGTGGCTGTGTGAAAGGATCAACCTGTGGAGATGCCTTTGTCTTTCCCCAGGTGTGGAAAGACCTGAACGGTTAACGGAGACTACACACACATACAGCTCCAAGAGCGTTACAGTTCAGCAAGATAAATTCTATTTTTAAAAACTGAACAACTATCTGAAATGTAAACAGATTAGGCACACTTCCTGGTGTAGTTGTCTGTAACATAACTCTTTGGTTGTCCAGTTTTATGCTTTGTAACCAGAATACTAAAAAAAAAAATAGAATTTGTGATGAGGATGAAAGTTTGCATTCTGATTTCAGTTTTATTGATAGTATCTGAAGCTAATATTCAATTTTCTTGAGAGAAATGGAGTCTTAGGACACCAAAATGGCAACTTTAATCTACTTTCTGAAGGCTATCTGAACATAGTTGGTCCCTTTATTAAATGTGAATTTAGCATTGCACTTTTTACCTTTCTCTTAATTGTCTAATCACTGTGCTGAGGCTCTCTGTGACTTTTTTTCCTATTCTTACTGTAACCATTTACCTTGGAATTTCTCATTTTCTGTCTCCATCTGGAGCAAGAGATGCAGCTGGAGCAAACGTGGGGTTTACAGGCTTCTGCTTTGAGCTGTGCAGGTCTTACTCACTTTTCTCTTCCCATTTTGTCATGGAACACCTCACCTCTGCCAAGGGTAGATCTTCCTGGTTTTGGCTACTGCAACACCAGCAGTTGCTGGTTCGAGCTGGGCTTTGGCTGCCAGAGGTTTGAAACGCCCCATCATTATCACATCCCCTTTCAATGATGTCCAGAAGATAGAGTATCCCTGTGGTCTCTCTCCCATCTTCCATATGCTCTGGTCTACTAGGGAAAAAAAAAAAACAAACCAGTGGATTCCTGCTTTCATTCTGCTGGTGGTGTTTTACAAGAAATATTTGTAATTAGACAAATTGTTTCTAGACTTAGCTGTGTTCAGGCCTTTAGATGTCTGTAAGGATTGCAAACCCAAGAGGTTTTTTTTTTTTTCATTTTACATAATTCATGTTGCACCTTCCTTAGTCTCACCAGGCTGGCCTGTTTCTTTGGACACAGAAAAGTCCTCCTCCTCCGGCTGCTCTTTAAAATGTGGCACAAGGATTAGCTGTCAAGACAAAACCACTGCACTAATCAGTTTACAGAGGTGTAAATTGTTTGTCAGAACACAATGCCAGCAAGGCAGTTTTGTTTAACAACAATCCTAACAGCAAGGGTCCCTGGGGCGGAAATAAGTAATCAAGCAACCAACTGGGGCTGAAATTTTGAGAAGGCGAGGAGCCATCTCTTTCCACTGCGTCTGCATTGAGACTGTGATGAGAACTCACACAAAGCTTTGCTGTACGTGACCCTGACACCAGAACTCATGTAAATAATCCATATTCACATGAGCAAAGTTATCCCTCAACACGAGAAAGGAAAGACAAGATGACCCAAGGTTTTCAAATACGGCCACCACTAACCCGGTTGTCCTCAAATTCAACAGTTTTATTGGCAATCACGTTGGGGTTAAAAGAAAATAATCAGAATTAAAGCCAAACCAAACAGCCTGGGAAATCACATCCTCAGAGCACCCAAGTCATGCAGCGTTTCATCCGATCCCTCTTAATTAAAACATCATAAGACATTTTAGAGATAGCAGAGTCACACCATTCCAGTTTTTTATGTCTTGGTAGGGAAATCAGTTTTGTGGCCTGTGGCCATATGGGAGTATGTCCGTAAATCCAGAGCATGATCAACAATGAGAGCAGCTCATTTTCCCTCACCAGCTACAGCATGGATAAATCAAACTTTATTGAGTAAAAGCTGCTCTCTTTCCCTACAAATTTTTCCTCACTACTGTCTTTAGACCATCACGGGTCCCATCACACTGCTACAATCAGTCAGGGCACCGAAATGGAATGATTGAAAGGCAACTCTCAGCAGAACTGGAACAACCCCTTCGTTTTTTATTTCTTACTTTCATGTGTGTGAGACAGGGAGAGAGAGAGCAAGAGAGAGACTATTGAACTTTAAACTTCCTGATAAGCTGTATTGTGGGAAAGTGCCATTTTTAGGTTTACATGAAGGAGCTACCTCTGAGAATGGCCTTTTAGCCTGTGAAAAAACTAGAAACATCCCAGGAAGTCTCTGAAACATTGTAGCACTGTGAGAATTTGTATAAAAATAAACATTGGATTATTTCAGTCCTACTCCCTTGAGAAAAGGAGACCAAATTACTCAGAGCTACTAGCGTAATCTTGACAGAGGAAGGGAAATTAGCAACTGATGCCAGGGCTTTTTATATTGTTTGGGGTTTTTTCCCCTGCTTTTTAGTGTAAAGCAATACTTGGAAGTGGCAGCAAAGGCAGGTTAGGCGTATGATTGAGACGGTCTCAGAGCTGAGACCAAGCCCTGGAGGAGAGCAAGCCAAGCCAGAAGGAGCACTTCTAAAAGGTGTAAACTGGAATTCACAGAAACATGAGAGCTTGGAAAGCATCCACTGACAAACACAATCCAAAAGCAGACAAATCCTGGTCTCTGGAGTTCAGAGGATTTTTTTAAAGCTTTTTGTCAAGCATTTTTCTCAGGAGAAATTAAGATGTGAAAGGCACAAGGAGTCAAGCAGGGTCCCATGTCACTGCAAAAGCTGTTTCTAAGCCTGGTCAGGAAAGTCCTTCATTTCATGGAAAAATTATTCTGATTAATCTGTCTTCCCATCAGGAAGGGCTGAGAATCCCACATGGTAATAAACCCACATTGTTTTCAGCATTGCTCCTAGGACTAGTAAAGGATGGCAAGAAAACACATGAGATATTGTGATTTCCATAACTTCTGGTAAGAGACTGCTATAAACCAGAAGAAAGCTACATAAAGCAAGGAAGTCTGACATAGGGTTATCCGAAGCCATAATACCGAAAATGCATGTGTGAAAAAAGAAGTAAGATGAAGGCATCTCCTCCGCAGGGATGTCTCCACAGCTACAATCTGCTCCGTGGCATTGAGCGGGGTTGGGGAACTGTTTGATGGAGAATGTATTGCACCCTGGGGGGGGTTTCGTACGCCCTGAGAGCAGAGCACAGATTTGCACAGTCCCCAATTCACAGCAGTGGTTAGAAGCTGAGGCTTCATTAATGGTCTAACACAAGAGATCTGAGATTCAGACATAAGCCTACTGTCCGTCTCCATACCTTGCATGCGATCGAGAAGACAAGGAAGAGACTATAATATACCAGAAAAGAAAAAGAGGGAGGGTATTCTGCCTGCTGTCTTGGCTTACCCTGGATTCGAGAGTAAAAGTGTGAGTTTCTTTAATCTGAGCTAGAAAGCCTGGTTTTGTAGCTGGATGCATAACTGATGTTTCCCTGGGATGAAACACAAACGGGAGCCCCCAGCAAGCATTGTAAAAGGGCTACAGAAGCAACCACCCCTCTCTGCAAAAATCATCCCAGGCAGTGCTGGAGTGGCAGCAGGTGGGATACGGTCCTCTCGCTGTGGGATTGGACAACAGAGGAAGAGAAGGCTGAGGCTCTCCAGTAAGAATAAAATGAAGGCAAAGAAGTTGCTTCTAGACACGGGGAGAAAATCAATACCTCCAGAAGCAGGAAAGAATATATATATATATATATATATATATCCTACGTTTTAGCTTCACAACGCAATCAACTTAATAAAAACCTCCAAAAAAATCACTATACAACTGTATGATATCTACAGCGAAAATTCAATATCTACTGCCATTAACAACATCATTAATAACAAATGTCTGTTTAATTACTCTTGCTAAGATTAAAAAGGCCATTATTCTTGTAACTTGAGAAATTCATTAGCTGGAAAGTCTGTTTAATGCCAAATGCACCCCCCTTAAAGGCACAGGGTTTAATACTTGAAGGTATTTCTGATATTCAGGCATTCGTGTTGCTTGAGGAAGCACTATCCAGCCGGGCTGAGGTTCATGCTGTGACAATAAGCAAGTGCTCTTACACTTCAAAAACTTGGAGGAAGCTACAGGATGTTTGATAGCACTATCTACCTTTCAGAAGAGCTAAAAATGCACAGGGACAGAGCAGGGTTCTCAGAAGTACCTAAATCACTTTAAGACCCTTCATCTATATAAATGAAAATTAAATGCCTTTGCTAGATGGGCTTTGGTAGCTATGTCCCCCAGCAAATTCTGAAAATGCTGCCCCACCTTGTAGCCTATATAAAACAGCTTTCTCTCACCATGTGTTCTTCAACCACTGTTGTAAACCAATAATCTGTGGATTGTACAACGTGCACCTTCAGTAACCAAATCCTCATGACACTTAACACTTGTGTTTACCTTCCTGTTGAGGAGAGGAAAATGTAGTAAATGTGCCTGTTAATGCAGCAGTTTGGCTGATATCCATTTTTTAATGGTACTGAACTCTCAATACACATTCAGAAATTGAATGCAGTGGCACAAACAGAGCAATTACCTCCTGCGAAAGCATGAAGCACTGTGGTCCTCCTTGACCCGAGTCTGGGACAGGCAGAGGACCTGGGTTGTGGTACAGACTGACATGGAAAGTCATGGAAAAACAATTCCTGTCTCTGAGCTCTGTGGAAGGTGCAGAAGAACCGTAAAGAAAAATAATTGCAGTTCACAGCTACAGCAAACGTGGATAATTCACTCTGAGAGGTGAGAGGCTGCACACAGCAGTTGCCTCATCAGTTCATACGCCCCTCCAGTTGGGTAACCCCCACGTCTTGCATGCCTTGTAACCATAGCATGAACAACAACCAGAGGGCTGGAGCCCCTCTGCTGTGAGGGGGGGCTGAGAGAGTTGTGGGGGGTTCAACCTGGAGGAGAGAAAGCTCCAGGGAGGCCTTTGAGACCCTTCCAGTCCCTCAAGGGGCTTCCAGGAAAGCTGGGTCAGGGAGGGGAGCCCTAGGAGAAGGAGGAACAGTTTTAAACTAGGAGAGACTTAGATGAGATCTCAGGAAGAACTTCTTTTCCTTGAGGGTGGTGAGAGCCTGGCCCAGGTTGCCCAGGGAAGCTGTGGCTGCCCCATCCCTGGAGGGGTTCAAGGCCAGGTTGGTTGGGGCTCTAGTGTGAGATGTCTTTGCCAGGGCAGGGGGATTGCAACTAGATGATCTTTAAGGTCGCTTCCAACCCAAACCATACTATGATTAGAAAAATCTAAAACTACAAAATTTATTATCGTAGCAAGGGCAGTGACTTCTGCTCTCTCTTCTGCTCTCACCTTTTCCAGGTGGCAGACCTGGCTGTCATGGTCATTGACGAGATGAAAACAGCAAACCATGAAGAGTTGTGCAGCTACTGGGTGCGATATGAGAACAGCAAATTAAGACTGAGCAGTCACATTCAGAAAATGCTGTACATATCTCAGGTCCTGAGGACATTTCAGAGCCACCAACCCCACTCCTTGGGTGCGTTTGTTCTGTTTTTCCGCTTCTGGTGGAGATGTCTCCCAGAAAACAGAAGTCCGTACTTTTTATGTTGTCGCTGCTGTTGTTTTGACCTTTCAACCCTTCTCTCATGTTCATGTCACCCCCGATCCACGTCTGTTTGGAGGTCACTCCATTTTTCTCATCATGCTGCCTAGGGAACTCAACTATAGTGGAATAAAGACTTTTCTCCCTAAAAATAAAAGCTCTCACTAATAATACAGCACTGATTAGCACTTACAGCTCAGGAATAGTCCTACCATGTGACGCCCTGGATGCTTTTACATAGTGAAAGTAGAAAGACTTGAAATTATGAGGAAGTAAGTGTCAGGGGACCTGAGCATTAATTCTGAAAATTGTTAAGTTTGGCTCCACATTTATGAATCTATTTGCCTCACCTTACTTACAGATGTTCAGAAGCCTTGTCTTTTGCAGTTGCTCTCCAGCAACATATAAAAGCTTCATGTTGGGCACCAATATATGAATGTCTACCACAAAGTCACAAACATCTGTTAAAAGAGCTTTTTATAAGCACTTTTGACCAGTTTCTAGGTCACGCAAGAAGGTACACTAATCCAGTGTGATGAGTAGTGGTATTGTGGGCCAGTAATTATGTTAATACAGATAATGATATGTACTTGTACTACAGAAGCTTTTTCAGAGTTAATTTTGCAGTCAAGCAATTGCTCTGCTCTGTTTAGCTTTGCGTTTGGATAGCAAATGAGGTAAAACAACAACGGTAATTTTGGTCAGTCAGGAGCTCTGCCTTGCAGAAGTAAGGGGCAGCCTGTGAACAGAGGGCATTAACCCTTTTCCTTCTGGGCTCATTTTTCTACTGCCTTGCTCCACTTTGGGAGCCTTTAGCAGCTGGCTTTCTGATGCCATACCCACCCAACTTAGACCTTGTTTGCCTGAGAAATGTTACATCAGAAGCAAGAATTGGGCTTCCCAAAGAGCAATGCAGCCAAAAAAAGGAAAATACTCTATAGGTTAAATGTAGTGATTAATTACTTTCTGTGATAGGTGAGATGCTCACAACAAGCCTTGAAGTGTCTTTCACAAATCAGAGCTGCAAGGGATACTGGTGTGTTGCTTAGGCCCAGGTGAATGGGTAAGATCACCCATATGATTAATTTAAAAAATGCATATGCTGTGTGTAGCGTGTGTTTTAATAAATGAAGAGCTAGATTCAGTAGTGCTCTTGAGCAATCAACTAGTCTTTGTATCCAAAATGGGAAAAGTCAAGTGGCCGAGGCTTCCATTTTAACTTTTAGAGTTTAAACCCAAATATGTTTAGTAGACATAAAATGTGTTTGCATTTTTGTGAACATCCTCAGTCAATTAACCACTCTGTGTAAGTATGGTATACAGGAGATAAAGCCAGAAATGAAAAAGTATTTTGTGTGCATTTGATTGCCACATCATTGTTCTCAGGAGCAGTGTGATTACCAAACATATCCAGCTATCGTGCACTGTGGGTTAAATTAAACCACGGTACAAGAGCAATCAGTTTAAATATTACCCCAGGGGTCAATTTGGCCCATCACTTGATAATTACATCCTTGGAAATTAATACCTTTTTTCTTTTCTTTTTTTTTTTTTTTTTAAGGTGAATAGTCTTTTCTAAAATTATTTTTATGGAAAACAGGTTTTGTTTGTTTTTTCAAGAAAATTACATATTTGCAGAGTTCCTGGACTTTTTATGCCGTTACAAGTTACATCTGGTTTTCTCCACTGGCGTTGCCCAAGCCAACTTTAAAGGTAGAGCTAATCCAGAGCCCGCCAAGGATCTCACTGAATTCTATAAGCCAAGAAACAGCCAAGCCACAGAGAATATTTAGGCAGGAGGCTCCTGCCCGCAGCCCGGCGCTGCAGTCCCCAGGAATGTGCTCTGCAACCTTGAAAAGCCTGGAGGCATCTGCTGGATCTTGGCTGCAGCCTCCGCTGCTGGAGCTTTGTTTTCCAGCCTGTTTTTTTCTCCTGCTGGTGAGACCCAGCCCCAAGGTGGGATTTTGGTGGTTCCCCACCACCACCACCACCACCACCACGCCGTCCCATTGTGCCCTGAGGTGGCTGTTCATCACCCCCCAGAGGGGGTGAGGCAGGAGGATGGGCAAACTTCCCTGAGGGCTGGAGGCTCTGCAAACACTCTCTGCTGCTCCTCTGCAAAAAATAACTCGGCTCCACAAGCGCCTCTTCTTGGGAAGCCAAATACCTGCCCCAGCAGTGCAGTTTGGGGTGGTTTTTATGGTGTGGTTTTTTTTTTTTTGTCTGCTTGTTTGCTTCTTATTAAATGGAAGAGTGAGCTGTGTATTTCCACTTCTTATAAGCCAGGCTGGCAGGCGGAGGTCATCTGGATATGAAGTGTCTAGCCATACCTCTGGTTCACTTCTTTATTATGTGTGCTCCTCTCCCCTTGTTCTTTGTTCTGTAATTTCATTGTCTGCAGTATAACTTCAGTCTTACAATGGAGTCTGAGCTTGCTAAGCCAAATTCTGGCCCCAGAAATGAGTTCTCATTTTCAGAGTTCAGTGAAAGCAAAGAAAGCATAGATATTTATCCCTTGCAAGAAAACGTTATATTAACTATATAAATCTTACCATCACCCCTATGTTTACTTGTAGTGATATGGCATGAAAACCACCAGTATCATCACAGCTGCAGGGCAGTATTCATATGTAAAATCCTACTTTACCCTGTGATAAGAATCCCTGGTGAAGGGCAATTGAATATTCAGTATGAAAAACGGCCACGTAACTGAAAGACTTCTGCTTCTGCCTCTCATTCCTGCAGCTGTACCTTCTGAGCATATATGTTTCTAATATCTTCTCTTGAAAAGGTAGATCTCATGCAGGTAAAGAAGAAATGTTTTACTGGGAAAAAAGTCCACGCCAAAGTAGGAACAAGAACCAATTTATTAAATAAATGGGCTGATGGTTCCTGGTCTTAATTGCCCACTCGAGTTACTTGTGCATGTGTATACACAGACAGATATTACTGTGTCTCCAGGCAATGTGAGCATCCATAGGTATAACGCAGTAGGGCATTCCATCGTCCTGTGGAAGATTTCTTTTTCCCACCAAAAAGCAATCCCTTTTACTGTTCCCTCCTGATTTTGCTCTTTAATGCCTTCTCCAGACTCCAGAAAATGCAGTTTCCCCCACTTTCCAGAGCTGTTATAAAACCAAGAGGCTCGCGGGACCAGCTCAGATGGAGGGTGGCCACCCATCCTGCCCCGGACACCATGTGCTTTGTCAACCTTCATCCTTCCTGTGTGTCTGCTCTCACTTCACTCTTCCCCAGGGGCTGTTCCCTTCCTCTCCCCATCAATTTTCAGTACTTCAGCAGACTTTTCAGGGTTCCTCCTTGAGTCTTTCTACCAAAAACGGGGAGGGAGGGAGGTTTTCTTTCATCAGACGGTTTGCCAGGCTGGGGAACTAACTGCTTCGAGCCAGTGGGTTGAGGAGGAACATCTCTGCTCCTCCATAAAGCCCAGGCTCAGTGCAAATGCTCCTGACAGCTCTGGTCTGGGTGGGTGGGCAGAGGTCCTAAGCCTGGAAAAACAGCTGAAATGAGGAAGCAGGAAAGATTTAATACTTTTGGAAAATGTACATAACAGAGAAGTACACCTCCCAGAGCTACATCTCCCAGACCTCCCTAAAGAAACCATATCCCTCAGGGACCCTTAAGTTTGATGGGGCTTCCCCAAGTACCTACGTCTTCCCTTCAGGAGCCACTTTGGCTTTAACCACCTCCAGGTCCCTTGGAGAGCCCATTTGAAATATTCCTACTCTTTCACTTGCAGCTTCCCTGTCTGCTCGCCTTCCCACACTCCTCACCACGGCTCTTGTGCCATAGCCTGCTTCCACATACTCTCTGTCACAAACTGCAATTATTTTTTTTAACATTCTAATAGATTTTCTGTCTCTGACATCTTCTGCCAACCTAAAATAAATATTTCAGGGCTAGGACTGATAATATTTTTGTTTGTTTTGGTTTTTGATTTTTTTTTTTAATAAATTGCTAATCAGGATTACAGAGCAAAAGTAACAATTTCAGAATCCTACTACTCACATATGTTTTTTACCACTTTTTCTCTCGCTCACTCTTCTGGTGTTTGCAGAGTTCTGCTTTGTGCTAGTAGCCTTCTTGGTGGTTATCAATTTTGCTTAATTTGCAAGGAAAGGCCATATTCTTTGATTCTTCTTTGTAATTTAAACAAATTGCAAACTAGTTATTCATAAACAAGACCATCTTTCATTTGAGAAAGCAAGAACCAAAAGATTTTGCCTTAAAGTGGCAGCTCCCTGTTTTGTTAAGACAGATGTGTCCTATTCACTAGGAAAAAACAAAAGCAAAGCTGAAGGCCACGCTGTCTAAACATAATTTTTCATGCTGTTTGGAGAAATAACTGGTGAAGCAAAAACAACTCAAATTTTAGGTGCATATTAGAAATATACGTCCCTTTTTTAACACCTTAGTTTTTCCCTGTACCAAATAGCTAGCTTACATTTCAATAATCTTCTTTAAACTAGTGTTTCTTAACCTTTTTAAAGATTATTTAAAATAGCATCAATAATTTAAAGTTAAGCCTAAATTTATATGAAACACCTTCTGTGCCTATTGCATTCCAGTCTTTTTTTTTTTTAATTAAGGAGATTCTAGCAGTCATTTCTGACTGCTGTGGCATCTCTCTGCAAATCCTTTCTTCAGCTCTGCTACACTCAGCTTCATTTGTGTCATTCAAATCTTTGCTCTTTAAATATCCTCTTATAAATTTATTATGGCAATACATTCATATCTTTAAGTTTAATCTGAAACTTCGATAACAAGCAGGAGATGGAATAAATGAGTAGAAAGGAGACCAGATAAAAATTAAAATACTGTTCTGTCATTGCCCATATAAACTATTAGGGACACTGACAGGATGGTATTTTAATTTTGTCCTGTTCTCCGTCACTTCCTCCACCCAACTTTGCTCTTCCATCTTCATCTTGTTACCAAAGCTCCTGATTAAGCCCGGGAACAAGGTACCATACACAAGATGCTCAGAAGATCTTTAAAAAGCAGAAATATGAGTGACACCAGGTAAACACCGGTGTGCTACAGCCCAGCAGAAAGGATATTTTTTTTTTCATTAATTAGATACCCTTGTGATCCAGTGAATTAGTGATCCTTACAGAAAAACACCCTTATTATCTAAATAATGATAAAAAAACCAACATCATTTAACCCCGTCTCCCCTTCTGCCTGTGATTTAAAGTGATATTATGTGATCGGTTGCTTTTTCCACAATTCACGTTATGATGCTAATGCAAAATGTATTCTCAGGCCTCTTTCCAACCCTCTCTGAAGCAAACAGTTCAGAAGTGCTTTCACTGTGTAACTAAGATTCTGGATGTTGGTCTTTTCAACATTCGGGTATGACTGTTTTCTCTTTCCTTCAGTTAAGGGAGAAGAAAACAAGTCTTTTTTTCAGTTTTCTTATTTGTTGAGTATCCAGGTAACAAACTACTTAAAATCAAGCAAACAAAACTTGATAATTGGCCCCCATCCCCATCTGAGCCGCAGAAGGGTGTAACCATGGCAACGTGTGGTTTAGAGCAGACCATTTCGTGTACCTTTCAGGATTTAAGCTTGTGAGAATCTATCCATTCCTAAGTAGAATTATCACTCCAGGAGCAGTTTGTTCTTTATTTTAAAGGATGGTTGAAGCTGGGACCAGAAATAGTACTTGAGAATGTGTTCAGGTTGGAAGGGGAGGGTGGGGAGGGTGGTGGAAAATGAGGAGAAGACAAAAAAAAAAAAAAAAGTGAAGGTGATTCGGATGCACACACAAAAAGGAAAAGAAAACCAACAAAAAAAACAACCTCAAAGTTCCTCGGTGCCAAGGAACAAACAGGAACAGCCACTGCAAAAGACAATAATTAAGGATGAGTCAAGCACAGCAGGTTGTCAGAAAGCTCTCCTGCAAATGCGTTTTCTCATTGAGCTAAGAAACCTGGAACAAAGTTAGTCATATCTCAGCCCAAAAGTCCAGCGTCTCTCTTCTGGCTGTAGAAAGCTCTCATTGTAAATGTATGTG
Organism: Gallinago jamesoni; assembly: GCA_025769975.1. NCBI lineage: Eukaryota > Metazoa > Chordata > Aves > Charadriiformes > Scolopacidae > Gallinago > Gallinago jamesoni. The sequence goes on from JAOQGH010000019.1 coordinate 77,050,752, forward strand.
TATATATAGATATCATTAAAAAAGCATGTCTGTGGAAAGAAAATGTAAAAAAAAACAAACCCAACACACCCAGGTTTGTAATATGACAACCTCTTCTTCATCGTGTGGATTCAGGATCTAAGGAAGCTAAGTCAATTTATTACTTTCATGCTTTTTTTTTCCCCATTACATAAGGTTTTATAGGTTTCTTCTATGTAATCCAACCACCCTTGTGTGTTTACAGTTAATACCTCCGTAACATTACTGTGTTCATAGAGCTGTGCATATTATTTTGCTTTCTTCCTGCATCCCGCTAATTAAATTTTATTTTTTAATGTAATTAAGAGTTGGTCTTGAAATCCATCCTGCTAATGTTAGTTGTTGGGTTGGGTTTTTTTTTTTTTGTGGGATTTTTTGTTGGTTTTTTTTGTTGTTTTTCTTTTGAAACGGAAACTACAAGCACAGCAGATTGTAGCTGTCTCTTTTTACAGGAGAGAAGTCGCATTGTTTAACCGGAGCCTGATTAGGCAAATCAACTGACACGAGGATGAGGGGCTGCGCTGAGGAGGTAACACGCTGCACAAGGTAACGCTCAGAAATACCTTGACATGGAAATCTAAAGGAGATTTAGATCCACGTTCAGGTTTGAAAGGAATTAGATTTGGATCAGACTGAAAACATTCTGAGTTCAGAATGAAATATATTCCTGTGTTCTCACGTATTATCCTATTACCCTCTGCAGCTCGTAAAAGGGAAAACATCTTGTATAGGAGCCTTTTCAAGGGTGGGTATCCTTTAAATGGGAAAATTCCAGGCTTTCTGCAGGGCTCTAAGGCTGGAGGCCAGTTGAGTTATTGGCTGGAGTATGTGACAGGGAAAACTACATCGCAGTCGGTGTAATACCGCAAAAAGCAATGAACACACCAACACCTCTACTAATGGTACAACAACCAGAGCAACAATCAGTGCTGTTCACTGGGAGTACACATTGCTTCCCCTAATTAGCACATTGCATCCCTCCTTTTTCTTTTTATATTTTTTTTTCTATTTTGCAATTGCTTATACCCTAGATATCCCATACTATTTCTGAAAAATAGTAGTTTATAATAAATTAATTGAGGGGAAGGTCAGTTTAGAGGTGGCCTATAGTCAGACCTGAGTTTTGCATGTCAAACATCAGGTTTTAGATCTGAAGAAGCAGGTATTTTTGAGATCATTTCCCCAGTTTCAAAGTAAAACATAAGATAGACCCTTTGGTTAATTATTCTGGTGCTCCTACCAGTCTTACTGCCATTACTATTGCTGCTAATACTACTTCTACTATTACTAATACTAGTCTCTTTTTTTAAGGAATAAGCAGGATTTTATTCATCAGCAAATAAATATTGCTTGCTGTTTAATTTTATCCTCAGAGAATTTTACATCTTGCACACTTTGATAGAAATATAAGCTCATTAACAGAATATTTTTTAACCAGACCATTATGACTTCATTTTGAATCAAAGCTCATTAAAACAATTATAATCAAATGTTTCATTTTCTTTTTCCCTTGTGAGGAACAGCTGAAAAGGTTATGTTTGTTTTTCTTTATCTGAATCTCTAGGGCTATATAAACAGACTACATGGTCTTGTTTGTGCTCCTTTTTCTTTACATTTCAGGGTTTGCTGGGCAGAGCGTGTGTGAGTGCTGTTCCAGGGGGTCATCCTTGAAGGGCTGCAGCACAACAAGATGCAGCCCAGACCACACAAAAACCAGTGGTGGATTTCCATGTTGTGCCTGCAGGACCAACAAAGGTCCAAAAAATGGCCATCTCTTCATGTTACTTTCTTGGGAACCATTTGAGAGCACGGACACTGAGGAAAGGGGTTTTCTTCCCTTTTTCCACCTGCATGGAACAACACACCAAGGAGGAGCAAGAGGCAGGATGGAGGAGAGGGTGAGGTGGAGAAGATCCTCGCCTTGGTCCCCTCTTTTTTACCCTACAGGCCAGACAATGCAAGTTTCTCTGGGTGGTTTTGCTGCTGCACGACAAAATTTCTTTCACACAAGCAGAACTGGGGCTCATCGAACAGATCTCTCACGTTTTGTGGGTTAGAGGAACCATACATAGATGCTTGCATGCCACGGCCACTTAGCACAAACCCTGATGAACCTCAGCATTTGGAAAATGTTGTGCTTAATTCTCTGGTGCAGGAAAATATCTCCTTTTCTTTCAACACAATCACTTAATAACATTGCTGTTGTTAAGCCTGAAGCTGTGGTGTCAGTAAAACATGTCTCTATAAAGCAGTCCGTAATTCAAAACAAAAATGAAAATTCAAGAGAAAATAAATCTGTACTCCAAACCCAGTGAATCTATGCAACAATAAATTTGGAATTAAGGGATTTTACTCTGAAAGAGCATTGTCTTCATGTGGAAAATGGTGATTATTTTTTTTCTCTTAAGTAGTTAAAAAGTACACAACATTTGCAAACCACAAGAACAGCCCTTAGCTACAGTTCAGCATCACTTGTTATAACATCAAACATTAATTGTCTTTCAGCCATGAGATTGAAGCCTGAAAGCTGGACATGTGCTAATGGCTGAAAGTTCTGGGTACAACATTTCACTCAGGAAGGACCCTCTTCCCCCTTTCTGTTGAAAATGTGAACCTTGGCTCTCCTGATATAGCAGAATTTCTGTACCAGCCTGGTGTAGCCACCATTGCCACGCAAACGATCAGCCAATACAAGGCAGAAGATGCATAAATTTGGATATTGACAAAGCAGCAGTAACACAAATATTAAAAAAAAAAGTCAACTTAAATGAAAACATAATTTTTATCTTAATAATGGACCTAGAAGTTGGCATCTAATTTTGAGGGAAAAGATAATACAATATAAAAGGCCATATTTTGAAGTAAATAATATGTGAGTACTTTCTAGAATCAAAGTTCTTCATGACAAGTGTATTTCTGGGAGCCATATTTGCCAATGTTTAGGGTAATCTCTTGGATTTACAGGTTGAAGGCAACGCTTTCTGGGCTTTAAAAAGGGCCTATCACCCACCTCTTCCATCTGAGCATAAGACACACATAAGAAAGAAATGGGGACAAAGTCAGTGTTTGCTCAGCACCATGAAGTACTGAGCTGTTCAGCCTGCTCTCCCAGACCTCTTAGGTCTCTGTTTGTTATTTCCAGTTTAAGGACCATTTCCTAGACTGTGAGGTTTAGTTGATGCCTCACTAGACCTATGGTATCTCGGCAATATATAGGGTGGCTCTCACAAAATCTGCCAGATGAATATATGGCACTTAGTGTGAGCGTGGATGTGTAATTCCACAAGTCTTGTGTTTTAACTTCACTTAGAAACGTTCTACAACCACATTGCTAGCTCAGGCAGGAAGATCACTGTCTTTGTTTCTAAGATTTTTCCATTTTTCTGTTTTTCTGTTTTTCTTGCACCCCCCATTGCCCACTTCCCCCAAGTCTAAAACAAGACTAAAGCATTTCAGAAGCACAGGCCAGGAATTCATGTGGGTGTCCTTGCACATTAATGGAAGTGGGAGCTCTGCCCTTTCTGGGTTGCAACATACCTGTCTGTTATTCCACAGACAGACCTTCCACAGGTGATAGGTAAAAGTCTGGTGGGCAAGCAATGCCATTTTAAGAGACAGCAGATAAACATTTAATAATATCTAGAAGCCCAACTAATTTGTTATAATAAAACAGAAGAAACCAAACAGGTGCTAGGAGTGCTGCCCAAAAAAATTAATAGAGAGGCTAGTTGGCAATTACAGTTCATTTCCTCGGACTGTTTCCAAATGCAGACCTGTAAACTGACGGACATTAGATTTATTTCAGATTTAAATTGATTTAACTGTCAGGGTAAAGGTGTCAACTATGTTGTCAGTCATCCTTTGTGGGATGCCAGGGGCGGGTGGATGGAGGGAGGGATGCAAAGAAAGAGAAGTATTGGGGTACCAGTTCTCCTGTCTGTGCCAGTGCTTTCCTTGATCCTTCCTAGTTAAACAGTTGCTTCCCAGAGACAACAAGGGTATGAGATGTGAAAGACATCGTATTGTCTGATGGAATATGTGCATTTTAATAATTTTTTTTTTTTTTTTAATTCTGCCAGTTAGGCAGGGCAAACTTGACCTTTGTGTCAAGCCCAGAGCATTTTGCAATGGTCAAAGAGAAGGACTGTTTCTCTCAGGACAGTACTGCTCTGTCTTCACTTCTCCATCTCCCGTGGCATGGCTGCAGTCCTCTGCACCCTACTCAACAGCTGCCAAGAGCATTCAAGGCCCTCTTGCCTGCAGAAAGACAAGGTTTTTGCCTTCATCATGAGATTTGCCCGGAGGACCTGATTTTTCTATAAACAAGCCAGCCGATATTAAAGTAATTTTTGCTGTTGTTGTTAATTACTTGTTTTAAGGAAGGCAGCAGACTGGAAGGCAGTGAGCTACTCACGGATGCTGAGATCATTTAAAATTGTACAGCGCAGGCAGTATGGCCAAACCCAGACATTCCAAACTTGTGAATCAGGCCCAATAAACCATGAGATAGTCTTGAAACAATGATCTTTAAAAAACAAAATAAATAAAAGTTAGGTTCTCTCCACTGCCTTATGGCTTTGTCATCTTTTAAGGTGCACAAAATAAAATTTTCAAACTTTCCCCATTAAGCATGAGGAACTTAATTCTTTTTTTTTCCTTTTTAAAGAAAGCTGAGGTTGTTAAAATAATACATGATATATAGAACTTCAGTTTTCAAGAAAAAATGTCAAATATTACTATTCTTCTGATAATATCAAAAAAGCTGGCAACAAAGGAATAGCATCTATATATTGCAATAGTCTTTCCCAGGCACTTTAATAAAACTTACACATTTTATATTCTAGCTGTGCTTTAATTAAAACCAGCTACTTTCTTTTGTTTGAAATAGCTCAAACAATTCAGCACTTAAAAAAAGAAAGGAAAGAAAATAGAAGAAAGAAGCTATCTGGATGGGTTTCTAATAGTGGGTGTAAATCCAGTCATAATCAAGATTTATTTGTACAAATCATTTCAATGGGAAAACAGAGCCTCTAACGTGTGCATTCAATTAAGTATCATACCAAACCTTTGTTATCCTTGTGTTAGACCTGGCTAGTGTCTATGTGCATTGTTAGTCAAACATAACAATATCATAATCATAAATAATTCCCATTTCTCATGAAAAGCTGACTCCAGCCTAAACCGCTAGGGCACTGCATTGCTATTGGTACTTGTCACTGTCTGAAAGCAAAAACAACTTCATTATTACAGATTAAGTTGCCGTTAAGTATTAACTTACAAACTCTCTTCTGACTTCACAAGATTGTGCAGCATTTTTGCCTGTTATCTGAAATCCTTAATAATGTATTAGAAGACCGAAATTTCAGAAGAATTTGTTTGAGATTTCTTCTTTGGCTTCATCTGCAGCTCTCAATGAGCAATGCATCATCCAAACACATTATAGAAATTAGAATCTGCATTCCATTATGCATTCAGACATTTATAGCAGAATGATAAACCTGTCTGTACCTCAGGGAGTTGGCTTTATAAATCAAGGCTTCCTGTAAAAAGATTACATTCCTATTTGAAATTATTGGGGTTCTATATCTTCTTTCCATATCAAGTTACAATATACATCAGAAAAGGAAAGGAGAATGGAATTAAAGTGAGGGGAAAATGATGTTTTATTAGAGGCAAAATGTGTTACTATTTTATTTTGATTTTCTGAAAGCAAGCTGGGATTCTAGAGTTTTAGGTTCAAACGCTTCACTGTTCTGGAGCTTATAGAAAAAAAAAAAAAGCCCCTGATCTCTTAATCTATTTTTGAAACTTATCTGCTTCTGTAGTACCAGAAAACCTCAGAAGTCTTTCATGTATTTATCATGACTGAACTCCTCTGAAGGAGGAAAATACTGCTATCACTATTTTAGAGATCAGATGTTAAAGCAGAACTGCTTGGGTCTCTCTGATAGAGCAGGGGGATTGATCCAGTGTCTCTCAACCCCCGGGTCATGCACGGGGTGGAGAAATGGGAGCAGCAGTCACAGGAGCATCCCTTCTCTGCAAGAAGGGTCAGGACATGTTTCCTGCACCCATAGAGAGAAGAAGAGACTTGGATAGGACATTTCCTAGCAAGGAGGTCCCAGAGGTAGTGTAGCATAGTTTATCTGGATGCCAAGCAATCTGTCCTGCAGATAAGAATCTCCTGTTGAGCTCAGGATTTCACAGAATCACAGAATTGTAGTGGTTGGAAGGAAGCTTCAGAGATCACCCAGTCCAACCCTTTGCAAAGTCAGGCTCACCCAGAGCAGGTTGGACAGGAACACATCCAGGAGGATTTTGAGTATCTCCAGAGAAGGAGACTCCACAGCCTCTCTGGGCAGCCTGTCTTAGTAAATGCAATGAGGAACAAGTCTCCAATGTGTGCAGAGCAGAAATTTGACCTCCACAGAAGCCACTTGCTCATGACTATCCCTATGTCTTCTTCCACCACACATCAAACACCCTCTTCTCAAACCTGACCTTTCCCTTCCTGAGATGTCTGTCTTCCAAAATATAGTCAATGTGACAGTGGCAGTCACACAAGACCTGGTGAACAGAAGCATAGCAAGGTAATATTTTGCCTGAAAATAAACACAACGGTTTTCTCTATCATGTCAAGCAGGCATAACATCCTGCAAAAAAAACACTTAATACTTTAAATTAAGAAGCAGGTATAAATGGCATGGTTTCTTGGCATAAAGCAATTACTAGAAGTTATGTGGAATAGGAAATATTAAGAAATATAAGAAATTAAAGAATATGGGAAATAAGATGGAGCATGTGAAATCATCTGTTATTTTCTCCTTACACATGTTAGTACTTGACTCTGTTTAATTTGTAAGTAAGTCAGCAAATTCCAGAACTCTGTTCCTCAGCAGACCCAAATTTTCACTGAACAGCTATCACAAAATATATCACTACTTTCATCCTGGGCATATTCAATAACCGAAAGGAAAAGGTGAATTTCAGGATGAAGGTGCATGAAAAGAGCAATTTTGGAGGTAGGAGGATGTCCCAAGTCACCTGGTTTAGTGGTTAACATTGAAATGTACAAGCAAATAGGCAAATTTTCTCATTTTTTTTATTTAAAATTTAACATCTGAATTTCAGAACTCAAAAAAAAAGCACTATGAAGCACTCAGCTAAACGGAAAAGGTCCTGTTCTCATAGGCCCAATCACTTAGTCCAATGAATGGTCTGAAATCTGATTAAGACAGTGGAGTTAGGTCTTCTGGGTCTTTAATTTATATCACAAGTGGTACCCACAGTGACTTCAGATCTACACATTAACTTCATTTAAGCCGCAGTGACTTATCATCTATGCATTAACTTTATTTTACTTACTGATTTTCACAAAGCTCTTTAAGGCTAAAATGCCTCTTGAGAACTGCAGGTTACATCCACCCTAACCTAATTGAAAGGCTCCATGGATCTGAAAACCACCAAAGGACACTGGTGTGTTCATACGACACGAGACCCTTGCCTTGAAAACTATAAAAGCTTTTTGTGTGTGTGTGTAAATGCAACCATCCTTTTGTTTGTTTGTTTGTTTGTTTCTTCTTTTTTTTTTTTTTATCCCTGGAAATAAATTCTGGTTCCCTTGTTTCACTGTGAAAGAACATCTCCACAGTTACGTTTTTCCACCTAGAAGCAAAGGTTTCATACACCATCCTTATTCATCTCAAAACTGGAACCACTTGTTTATTGTATGGCACATAGATATTCCGTATTAAATGTGAGCTATTTGCTACTCTACCATTACAAGCCTACCCAGAATCTAAGTCTGATAAGTTAATTTGATCAGGAAAATTTATCCTACATTGTTTACTTAATCTGGGATTTAGACTCAGGAAGTCAAGGAAGTAAAATCTGCAAGGTGAGTCCTATTTTACAATCAATAATCCTTACTCTTTCCCAGTTCATTACAATTAGAGATGTAGCACAATATAGATAAGGACTCAGGAAGTTTAACATATACAGTATTGATTCCTTTTTGTTCTTGTTTTTTTTTTATTTTTACATTATGAAATACTCCCAAGAGATGCAAACAAAGCCTAAAGAGGCCAGACGTAGCTGCTGTACCAGCACTACAGAGCAAAATAATTCAGTGTATGCAATCTTAAAACCATAACCATTAATCTTTTGATGCAGTGCATCTCTGAGTGTGGACTCATAAAGTATATAATAAAACACAGATATGCCACAACAATTGAAGTCAAGTCCTGCCTTTTCTCAGCCATGTGACTTGCAACAGCAGAAGAAGAGCACAGGAACGAGTAGAGGGTGAACTCCAGGGGAGAAAACCACCAAATCACGTTATGCTCTTAGCCCTTTAGTTCCTTTAACCTTTTGAGTTTTCCAGGTCAGGCTATAGAACCACCTAACCTGTACTAATGCTGTATTTTGGTTGGCTGACATTGTCAGTATCTAAAAAATGGAAAAAAAAATAAATTAGTTGCCCAAGTGAAATTCTTCCAAACCACGAGTTGGGACTTCAGACTATTTCAGAATTGGGTTAGCCATATCTGAGATGGGGCTAGTGAAAAAATTACCTTATTTTGTTTTATTTTTCATCAAAGAAATCACCAAAGTGCTTTCTCTTAAAAGTTTGAATTAGTCAATTTCTAAGGAATGTAATTGAAGTTCGACAAAAGTTGGCGTTTGAGTCACATGTGTGGCTTTGGCTGTTTCTGGGAAAGTGTACCCAAATCACAAGCCTGTTTTACAGCTCACAGCTGCAAAGGAATTCTGTGGAAGCTGTTTGAACTGCTGTGCAAAACTAACGTAACTAAAATAACAGAAAGCAGCATATCTGACTGGGCATCTCTTTGCCCCATATTTCTGATCAAAATATCAGATATCTCGTTACTAAACCCCAGCCATCCCAGGCAGTAAGTGGGACAGTTGCCTTTGAAAAGACCAGGATGTGATCATACAATTTAAGACAGAATAATAAAGTGTAGGCCTCTTTTCTCTGCTGTTTCCTTACTTTCAAGTGCCTCACTTTGTGGTTTTGTTCACGTAGCCTCAGTGGCAATTGTGTCGTAGTGATAGTGAGCAAAGGTGATAAGAAAAGTGGGATTTCTGGGAAGAGGATGCATTTTGTCAGAGGAGGCTTGGGGAGGCATGCCTACAAACTTTGTTTCTCTGATGTTCCTTAACATGGTATGTGTATGAGTCCTCTGTGTGTGTATCTAATATATAAATAATATAAGAAAGACACGGTTCATGTGTGAGAGAAAAATCCCATTGAACTATAACATTCCCAGATGTTATTTTCCTAGAGCAGTGTATATGCGCAGAATAGCTTCCCCTTAAACAGCTTGCAAACCTCCTCGTGCTGTTCACTGTTCTCGTTGTTTCAGAGCCACCAGAAACCAGCCAGAGCAGCAATATGTATATAACTAGGCCTTGCATGTTTGTATATTTTTAGTAAACATAGTTATTTGGTACCCAGCTGTGCCCCTGTGGTTTTTTCATATTGTTTTTGTTGTTTAAAGATCAAAAAGCACAGGCATATACTGTGCATTGTAAAGAAAGGAAATGAGGAGGCAAAACTTAGATAATTTAAAAATCTCTCTGGCACCTCTCCAAAACGCAAAATACAGCGCTAGAGATATCCTTGAATATTGCATTATGTACCTTGTGCAGAGCCAGGACCTCTGCACTGTTTGGTTTACATTACTCAAACTTCCAAGTAGTGAAATTCTCTCAGCATTGGCTTCCACAACCTCATTATCTTTTGTACCATCAGCTACAAGGGCCTCAAAGAGGCAATTTTTAACTTTCAAATGTGACTAATGTAACCATTTAACTCTAAAAGGTCTTTTGTTTCCTGTCTGAATATGAAGATGTTTTTCTTCTAATCTTCTTTCCTTGACAATAACGTGAACTGTTTCGCAGACTTTGAGAACTTTGTGGCAGTGAGATGTTATTAGAGATTTCTCCATTTACTCTGTGGGACCTTAAATCACATGTAAGTATCTCAGAAAAGGAAAAAAAAAACTATTACTTCATAAAACTTGAAGGTGACTGAGATGTGTAAAGGTAGCATCAGTGTGAACTTCTCTTCATTCGAGCAAAATGGCAGAAGTGAGAAAGTTTCTCTGTGTAGTGACTGCCCAAAACCAGGGAGGTCCTGGCCAAGGTGGTGTGTTGGTGGAATGGGGAAACCTCGGTGGAGTTACTGATCCAAGAGTCCAATGGGGACTGACAGAAAACACAACAGACAGGAGAAGAGGTGGTTGCAAGAGGAAAGCAAGCCAGGGAAAAGAATAAGAAATGGTTATGAGGGGAGAGAGAGATCATCTCTGCACACAATGTCCTGGAAAGGCAAACTTGGATCTATGAACAAGACACTTCTCTACTGGTTTTGTTTCTATTGTTTCTACTATGCATCAACACAGATTTTTAGACCAAGAAATACCTTCCTTCTCTTTCTTAACTTTTGAGTTGCTTGGTTTTGTTCAGTTGTTTGGGTTTTTTTGTTTGTTTATTTCTTTTTGTAGTGGAAACAACATTGCTGGGCTTGAAACCCTAGCCATCACTTGAGCCAAAAGCCCCAATATTATTGGGTTCTGGAATTATTGTAAGGGACGTACCTTCAACACAATTCTGTGGTGCTCAAATCCAACCTTTTGTATTCTTTGAGACCTGTCTCTCAAGCAAATAGCACCAGCCCAAGCGAGTGAATCCTTATGCAGCAAAATATCCAGTTACTTCTGTGTGCCACTCCACCAGAAGAAAGGCTCCTGGATGTGGGCACGCAAAGAGCTTTTACTGTCATATTCACCTCCGTTAGACCGTAAATAAAATGTGTGGGTGCGTGTTGATGTACCTCTCTAGAAAATAAAAAATGCCACAAGTATTACAGATTATCGCACATGGATCCTGGCAAAGTGTTCATAGATCAAAATTTCTTTTCCCCAAGTGCTCTCTCAGAGCAAAAGGGTGCCCTGAAGATCCTGGTGACAACAAAGGCACCACATCCAAAGGCAAGGTCTGGGCCACAGTCATGCCACGGGAGAAACCTTAACGCTGAAACTGGGTTTATTCAAGCTCATAAAAAGGCAGAGCAAGATATGGAAGTGTGGTAGGAGCACGCCGGGAGAGAGGGAGATGAGTGAAACAGGCTGTGGAGCAAGGGCTGCGGAAGAAAGATGCAAAGTGACGTGTTAGAAAAGCACCACATCTGGCTCGCATGGAAACAAAGGTTGTCTGGGTAAAGTGAAAAAGCTGCCACTCAAAAGTGACTGGAGGATTATGCATAAACCAGCTTTTGAAATTCAAATGAGAGGTCAGTAACTAAAATCCTTAAAAGTAAAGGAAGCTTTTAGGAAGCCAAATTCTAGGTGAGTCAACTGATGGAGAAGACTTGAAATTTTGAAATCTACATAGAGGCGAAAGTGAATGGAAAACCACATTTGTTTAAATCACACTGTTTCTAGATACCTCTATGTACAATTTAGACACATCTCAATAGGGGTTATATTTCTTTAGATATCTATCACTTTCCAATATAGGTATTAAACTAAAGAAATAAACCCCCCTCAGATTGACTTTGAATTCCCCAGGATAGAAATTGTCTTACTTGAGGTGTAGAAAATTATTTAGAAGATGTGTGTGTATATAAGTATGTGTGTAATAAAGGCTGATGGACAGAGATATATGCACGTCAATAGATATCTATTAGTTTTTATCTACAGCGGTTGTAAACCAGAATTTTAAATTCTGTCTCCCAGTAGTGTCTGAATAATAAATGTAAGAATACATGGCTTTTCTGGACTGCTGTTGTTAGTAGTACATTGAGCCTTCTACTTCCAGCAGATTAATCCTGTGCAGGACAACTGTGAAGTACTCAGTATCAATGTTGTGACAGTTCATCCATAAACTCATTTTTAATAATTTTCTTCCCAATCTCTTTTCTAGGGGACAAGTGTCCAGGTTCAAAAAAATCTTTATCGCTGCCATCGGTGGAGAGCTGCCCTGCTGCTGCCCTCACCTCTGGACTGAGGAGCTCAACAATTACTGCTGCATAACCAGCAGCTCACCCTGCAGAGCTGGTCCAGTCATCCCAAGAAGAACACAGCATGAAATCAGCCATCAGCACATATTTATGACCTTAAGGATAAGCAGCATGAAGCCCAAGGGCTTTGGAAAGAAAGTTTCTCCTTCACCTGCAGCCCTTTGCTTGTTCCCTTCCTCTGTATCTCCACTACCGCTCCGCACCAATGCTGAGTCCAGGCTGCCTCCAGCATCCTTGAAGCAACTCCTACCCAAGAATTTTAAAAGCCAAGGACAGCATAGATGGGTCTCTATTTAAGGACAGGGAAACGCATGCAGTGATAGAATCATAGAATGGTTAGAGTTGGAAGGGACCTTAAAGATAATCAGGTTCCAACCCCCCTGCCATGAGCAGAGACACCTCCCACCAGACGTTGATGCCTTCTTCCCCTAGTTCAATTCCCATTTAATTGCAGACACTGGGAACAGTTCCAGGGTCAGTGCTAGTGAAGAAGCTGAGACTCCATCTGTGCTCTACCCATGTTGAGACCCACCACGTCCCCTGATGTGGTGGCATCACTCAATGCCATGCACCCCTGCTACCACACACCTTTGGGAGACCACAGCCACCACAGTGGACACTGCACTGCCGAAGGGACAAGCAGTCCCATCGCACCTCCCACCCTCCAGCCCCTCACTCTGGCTCAGAAGAAAGAGCTCAAAAGAAAAAGCACTCTAATGCCAAAAGTTAAAGAAAAGCCTCAAACTAAAAGGGATTGATTTTTTTTTTTCCACAAGACATTTTATTTTCAGACAGAAATGCCTTTTCAGCTAAACAGACAAAAACACAGCCTTTTTTTAAAAAAAGTAATGTTATCTCTCAGACAAAACTTGAAAATAGAAAAATGTTTCTACAAACATTTTCATAGAAAAAGTATCCTCATGAGTTCATTCAGTGGATTTATTCCATAATTTCTTTTCAGTCAACATTCTCCTTGACCTTACCATTGAGTAAAGTTTCAAGACCTGACCTTAAAAGTTTCATTTTGGCATGCATAGATTGCTTTATTCATATACACACAAAATTAATTTTGAAAGATTAATTTTTCTAATTAATCCCCCAATATCTGCAAATATTTATAGGCTTAAAAACAATAATCTGTTTTAATGTAATCTCATGCACTGAGGAAAAGAAATTTATTGTTTCCATCTGTCAATTAAAATGTTCACTTGAACAGTTACCTTGTAGGTAATTCTCCTTAACCTCATTGCGCCAATAAAACCCAACATATTTGCTTGCCTATAGTTAAAAAATCGACAACCTACTCTGTAGAGCAACCTACATAAAATCGTAAGAACTGTTATTTAATACAGGTTTGAGTTAACACTTTCCTTGTCATATATTTGTTTTAAAGTTCCCTATGTGCTCTTCATAAAGATAAATTGTTTTATTGTCTTAAGGCCTTTATCTTTTTATCAGTTATTTGCTAATAGAGTATTTCACTTAAAGGCCCGCATTTACTTGAGCTGCCTCACAATAAAAAGTCTTCCTTTAATCATTTCAGACATTTTAGCAGGCAATCAGTTATGTATGTATGTATGTATGTATGTTAGCAATTAAGGATACCTTTAATATTAACCTAATCAAGCTCCAGTTTGTGGTTAAGCAATCATCACTTTTGCTTCAGTGAGATCCTCCCTTTTATATATTTTACTTAACATATATACATACATACATAAAATGAAGTACAATAAAGGGCAGGAAAAGGTTTCTCTGGTAGCATTTTCTCCTTGTTTTCCTAAATGTATTTTCAAACTGTGAAACAACAAACAACTACGCTCGTAGCCTGTCTGCACTTGAGACTAAATAAGCGTGTTTGCTGTTTATTGTCTCAAGCCTCCTTCTCACTAACGCTTTGTTCCAAATGCTAAACGAAATAACGCATTTTAGGGAGCTGCTGAGGACCACGCACTAGTTTCTGCAGGAGAAAAAGCTCCCTCTGAGATCTGGTTAGACCAACAGGAATGTAATGGTCAGCAGACGCAGCGGAGCGCAGAATAAAAGCATGTTACCTCCGCAGCAGAGAGGACCTGGGACACAAGCAAGAATATTGAAATTGCCCCTCTCAGCAATGAATTCCACTAAATACTTGCAAAACCCTGCTGGTGTGTGAGCTGGTGGGGAGAGGATGCTCCATGGACCTCTGGCGGGACCACAGCTGGGTACCAGCACAGGGGAAATGGGAAGATCATAGAATCATAGAATCATAGAATTGTCCGGGTTGGAAGGGACCTTCAAGATCATCTAGTCCAACCATCAACCTAACTCTGACAAAAATCACTCAACCATATTCCTAAGGGCTATGTTAACCCGTCTTTTGAACACCTCCAGGGCTGGTGCCTCAACCACTTCCCTGGGCAGCCCATTCCAACGCCCGATAACCCTCTCCATGAAGAAACATTTCCTAATATCCAATCTAAACCTCCCCTGGTGCAACTTGAGGCCATTTCCCCTTGTCCCATCTCCTGTGATTTGGGAGAAGAGACCGACCCCCGCCTCTCTACACCCTCCTTTCAGGAAGTTATAAAACATGATAAGGTCTTCCCTCAGCCTCCTCTTCCTCAGACTAAACAATCTCAGCTCCCTCAGCCTTTCCTCATCATATTTACTCTCCAGAACCCTCACCAGCTCCATTTCCCTTCTCTGGATACACTCCAGGACCTCAACGTCTTTTTTGTGGTAAGGGCCCCAAAACTGGACACAGTACTCGAGGTGAGGTCTCACCAGTGCCCAGTCCAGGGGGACGATCACCTCTTGGGTCCTATTCACCACAGTGTTCCTGATTCAGGCCAAGATGCTGTTGGTCTTCTTGGCTACCTGGGCACACTGCTGGCTCATGTTGAGCCAAAAGATCTGTCACACAAGGGATGATGCTCTTACTGGTAGGAGGAAAATGATCTGCAAAAGTTATGGAGTGACGGGGAGTCATGGCCAAGCTTCCTGACTTGCCTGGCAGACAGGCTTTATCACAGAGATGGTTCTTCAGGGTGCTGGCCACCTTAGTGTGTTTTACCTGAAAGGTGGGGAGAAGACGAGTGTTCTACTGCAAAAGTCCTGCAGGGAATTCTCAGGTTATTCACATTTCACTCTTCCTGAGGTGACAGTAACCCCCTTCAGTCGCTGGATTTAGAGTCCAAAATAGCGCCCAATGCCCTCCCCAGGTGCGAGATCACTGGCTGAAGGAACTGTGGGATGGGTTTCACTTCCTGGGGAGCAGGGGACATTAGCAACCAACACCTCCACAATCAAAAATCTTCCTACAGAAGGAAATGGGTCATTCCATACATGGAAAAAAAAATAATTTATTTCTTCCTTAAAATAATTAGAGGGCAGAGCAGGGAGCAGAGAGACACTTTAAAAAGGACAGCATTATTTCATCATATAGACAATCACCTTGCTTTAATTCAATTTAGAAATTTCTGATATTGGACAGATAAATTAGGAAGATAAATTGCTGGTGACAGAGACAGGATCAGAGAGAGCCTAAGGACCATGACATGTGTGTTTTATCTCCACGAACACAGATTTTAATACCCCGTGTTTTATTTCTGTACGAAATGAGGCTAGGTTACCTTTCCCTAGTAGACATAATTGTCTTTTATAAAAGAGAAAAATGTATAAATTCTGAGGGAAATGTAATATCTTTTGACATAGTTTTAGACCACCCACACGGCAAGCTATGGAAGCCAATAATCTTAAGCCAAAATATGTTTAAATCACTGAACAAAGCTTTTGCCTTTTTACACGTCTTATATTGTCTAATAAAAACAACATGAGCTGGTTGTGAACTATTTAGAATTTTTGAGCCCACCCTTTTGTCCGGTCTATGATGCAGTTATTATTTTTCCTAATCTAAAATCCATTTTCAGTAAAAATATACAATCTAATGTATTCTGAAAACAGGCCCCCAATATAGAGGGAAAAAAAAAATGTCATCTATTTTTAGTGCTGCATGTCTTTTAGTACCTGCTCTGAGGTCAAAACCTGCTCTGATGCAAAGGGTTGATAAAAGAAAGGATACAAGGGTATATATATACTTTTTATTGGAACCTGGTTTTTTAATTTACCTAAAAATCAGAACTGCTCCTGAACTGATCCTCACCATATATAACACTGATTTTAGAGATTACTGCTGCAAGAGAAGTCTCACAGCACTTAGTTTATGCTTAAGGGTTGAAAAGGGCATGCCCCATGTAAGGTAATGACCATCCACCCCCATTTGTGGCTGGGACCCAGCAAGGGGATGTGTTAGTAACTTGGGAGGTGAACTCGAGGCCAGTTTCCCTCAAACAAGGATGGTTTTCAAACAAAACCCCCTGAAAACATTGGGAAAGGTTACCCTGCTTGGAAATGAGCTTTTGATTGGCTTCCTAAATAGCAAAGAGAGAGCATCAACAAAAGTGCCTTTATTTCTGAATTCGAAGATTTTTGAAAAAAAAAAAAAAAAAAAAAAGAACCTGGCTGAAAAACATTTACATTTATCCAAGAAGCTGAGAATGCAACCCCTTTAATTAGAGCCATCCTCAGATGTAGTACCTTTGTCTGCAAGGAGTCCCGCTGTCTTCAGCAGAACCACTGGTGGAAGAAGCACTCAGCGGCTCCATGCAGATAGAGATCACAAACCCCAGTGTTTAATTTCTCTGCATTAACTGTTTTCTCCATGTTGCCAATGGAACATCTACACCCCGTAGAGCAGGGAAACTATTGGGATTAAGGAAAGGAACAGTTTCCTTTTACCCTTCTTTTGTTCCTGCTCTAAGTAATACCGATGGTAACAAAAATATTTCCAAGATAATGTTCCAACTCTGTACCTGAGGTTGTTCTGGAAAATGCTTTTTCTTGCCAGAGCTGTGGCTTTGTACAAGGTAAGGAGCCCCGTGCTCTCTGCACTTTCTCCAGTAACAATGCTTTGATTCAGCCAGCCACCAGCTTGAGTTGAAAACAGTGATTAAGCTTGGCTTAAGTTGTGAGAATCATATCAAATCTCCTTAAATTCAGTCCAAACAGTGGAATGAAAACATATCTTTTCCTTTAATAAAAAAAATTATGAGCTTTTTTAAATGGAGCTTAAAACAAGTGGTCTGAATTAAGTTTTAGTTGTGACCTCAGGTATTGCTCTTTTTCCTTGTAAAGCCTGGGATTTGCAAGTTATTTGGCTAAAATTTGAGTGCAAGCTTGAATAAACCAGATTGTCTAACTCATATTTTTGCATAAGATGAAAAAAAGACAATAATGAGTTAAGTGTGAAGCTGGGTAAGAGGCAGAAGAGAGGTATGAGGAGCAGCAGCTGACCTTAAGTGTTTTGTCTTTCTCTTCAGGTAGATTATTTTAGCACAAATGAGAGAACTAGTCATATATAAGGAAAATAAATTGCATGCTGGAACATGTCTGTCAGAGACGGGTGCAATTCCATTTCCCATGACTCTTCTGGCAAGGAAAACAAAAATACCAGGCAGGACAAGTCCATGGACACTGTCAATGCTGTGCAAGAGTGGGGTATCTAAACCTAAACTGGGTTCAAACTCTTGATGGTGTGCCAGGAGCTCATCCTCTTGTCCCTTGTTTGTGCAGAAGAGAGCAGACTGCCTCTCCCTGGGGATCCGTGCCTGAAATGCCACCCTGGGAGCCCAGCAGTTCCTGGGAATGACTTCAGCTTGCTGCTGAAGATGAGCAGGACTGTGGGATGGGTTTCACTTCCTGGGGAGCAGGGGACATTGCTTCTGCAAGGGTGGAGGTGGTCCTGCCATGCTACCAACGCATGGGAGCCAGAGGACCCGGACAGGGCACCCCCACTCACGAGGCAGGCCTCTTGGTCTTGGGTGGAAATAATTGTAAATGACGCAAAATGTTTCAATCAGGACATATTAAAAAAAAAAAAAAACAACAAACCCTGGTCTTCTACTTCCCTTGCTTCTCCTTTTTGTTCTCCCCTACAAGCAGGAGATTCATTCATTTTATTTTACCCCTTGATTATCTGTTTGACCCACTCATTCACGGTACCTACATTTTCATAGGACAGTAACCATTGTGATGGTTCCTGCCTTCTAATCCTTTTTTAATTTAATCAGCATGGTTTTGACCCTAACAGTAGAGGCAGAAACCCTTCCCACACACTGACACAAACTAGCCCAGCTTAGCTTGCCTCTGCGTTGTGGAGGAGACATCCCTTTGCTGCTAAGGAGACACAAAGGGTTTGCAGAAATACAGGCACATGCCTGCAAAGCTCTTCAGCTTTATTTCTGAACAATTAAGCGTTTTACTAGGGCTACTTGCATTAACCTGATAAGGTGCTTAAACACTTTGCTGATCCAAGGCTTTGTGCTGTGGACTGCACCAATTACATGGCCATAGAGGAGATTCATGGCATGGCAACCTCTGGTGCCATTTACATCCTGGCTTGCCTTTGCCCCTGACATAGAACCATAGAATGGTTTGGGTTGGAAAGGACCTTAAAAATCATCTAGTTCCACGCCCCTACCCTGGGCAGGGACACCTCCCACCAGACCAGGTTGCTCCAAGCCCCATCCAGCCCGGCCTTGAACCTCTCCAGGGATGGGACATCCACAGCTTCTCTGGGCAACCTCTTCCAGGGTTTGGACATGAAGGATCACCATTGCAGAGGAGCCAAACGTGGGTCTATTTTTCACGCCACATGTGTCCACACATAACAAGTCCAGCATAGCTGGAAGAGCCAAGAAGCAGTAGGGTGAAGTGGTGACATAGCTACAGTGGGCAGATTTTCTGGGGGGATCAGAAGGAACGTCTTCTCCAGCTATACCCTGCTTGAATTTTCACACTTTTTATTACCAAAACATATGGATGTGTGTCTAAAAATCTACAGCAAAACCACTGCTGGTCTGTGGAGAGACTGAAGGTTGCTCTGAAGTCTCATCAAGTCACAGGGAAAAGGTCTCTTTAATTTCAATCTACCTGAGAATTTGCTCATAGGAGTTTCACTAAAATGGAATGAGCTTAATCCTCTCAGGTCCAAAGGAATGTACCTGTCTGCGAAGTAACATCTAACAACAGAGCTTTTAACACTGAAAACATCCCACCTGATTTCAGGATTTAAGGGTCTGCGTCCCAAAGGAGACAAATCTCCAGGTGCAAGAAGTTGATCTAATGCAGCAGCAGCTCTTCAAACTCTCAACTGCAAACAACTTACGTAGTTTCGATCAAAGTTCTCCCCTCCCCGTGGTCCAACGTGCAAGAATCCAGAGACCATTCATAAATACAGATTCTCCTTTCCCAACTTTCCTTTGCTGTTTTTTAAACAAGACTGAAAACATTGCATTTGCATGTTTGCCCATGAGCTCACAGAGACTCAAAGCATTTCACTAGGCACATGGTAGTTTTTACCTATTACTTTACATTTTTAAAGTGGGACAATGCAATGCTGGAAATGGTGAGGTTTTAGGGTAGAGATCTGTTGAACAAAAAGATTTTAATATGGTAAAATCAATCTAAAATCTGTACTAGGCAGGCAAGTGGCAGGGGATAACATGAGCAAAGGGAATAAAAAGAGCTCTGAAGAGCCCATACCAGTTGCTAATACTTAATCTCTTTAAATAATGAATTAGCTGCTCATATCTACTGTCGCTGCTAAGAGAAAGCACTTTCTTTGTGAAGTGAAGTAAAGCTTGAATACCCATGAATTATTCAATATAAAGTGTGCCAGTTAAAATGCCTTGATATTGGAAGTCAAGTGTAAGATTATCTTTTGTCTGTCAGAAAGCATCTCTCCCATGTTACTGAGACTTGAGGGGGTGGAAAAAGGGGGCAACCAGTGTGCAAACACAACAGGAAAAATAAGGGAGTATTGTAGTAACACACAGAACCATTTCCACTCACGGATGAGCTTCAGTCATATGCAGGAAATTATTCTGTCAGGCTTTATTCTGTTTAGTGTTTCTGTTCTCCTTTGCCTCCACGGTGGTTCCATCATCTGTGACTCCAAGGGAATCACTCGTGATTCAGGGATGCAGCTCCCAGGTTTTTTCCAGCAAAGACAGTATCAGCTATTGATCTGTCAGCCTTTGCTGACATGGAGAAATATATTTCCTTACTCAGGTTTCTAACGGCTTCCAGAGCTGAATAATGACCTTTCCACTGTATCAGAATGTGTAATCTAGAAGAATGTGCCTTGCAGGAGAGTCTGGCACAGAAAATGACTGTTTCTCAGGAAGGTTTAGGTCATCTAGCCCTGGGGCATGTCATGGGCTCTCCAAAGGGCCGGGTAATCAGCCACTATTTTCCTTCCTTCTGGAATTTTTATGTTCCTTCTTTATACAGACTACATTGTTGGCAGCACCTCCAGATATCTCAAACATTCCTTTTATTTTATTTTGTTTTCTATCTGTGTTTTGAATAGATTCCAATATATTTTATTTTATTTTATTTTTATGCTTGCAGTTGTGTTCAAAATAACATGAAGCCCTGACGCTTCTGATGCTGCAGAGAAAGCAGGCTGATGTTTCGGAGGATATTTTTTTTATTTTAATCCTTCTTTCCCGCCCTTCCCTCTCAAATTGTCCCAACACTTGGATTCTCTTTATCCCACTAGTGCCTCCATGGTGCCTTTTGATTTCGTGGGTACATGGTTTGTGTTTTGTGACTTCCAGGTACTGCAACATTAACTCACCCACAGATGTAGCATCCAAAACACTAATCAACAATCCGGGCAATCAAAATGGGCTGTATACAGATTACCACTTAAAAATGTCTAATTTAAGCATCCTAACTCTTCTCTTCATCAACTCCACTTGCAGCCAGGATCTAGTAGCTCTGAACAGAGGTTAACCCGGGTGAGACGTCGTGATACTGAACTGGGATGCTATCATAGATGTGACAACCTCACTGAATGTATGTAAGTGGCTTGAGTGCAGTCCACTGTAACACTGAACACTAGATTGAGACGACAATAAATTCTGGAATGCCTTAATTGCCTTTATTGTTCATAGTAGAGTTTTTTTAGATATTGACAGAAGAGTTTATATAAGCCTGATAACTCTCAGAAACCAACCATGGTGAGAGGTTTCTTATGTCTCTGGATCACTGATAACACTCTGTGGATGACTGTGTTGTTACACCCAAGATGGTGTCCAGGGATATCACTTCCTTAATTGTCAACTGAAAAGTGAAAAAAAGGCAAAACAGATACTGAAAAGTATCGCAAACACTAACAAATGTCATTAAAGGGACTAGACTTTGAATTGACTTACTCAAACTGAAGAAAGATAAAGAGTTACTGCATACTTTTCAGTTAAAATTCCAAACTGTTCTTTCTCGATACTTAAATAAGACTGTTAGCACTATTAATCAGTCAAAGTTTGGATAAATTCCTCAGTTTGTAAAAGTGATTACATCTTTGTCTTAACAGAGCCATCCCTCACAGATCTCTTCCATCCTTTTTTGTGTTTCTGTTGAAACTTGAAGAGCCAGATTTCATAGCCAGACCTAACCCAGGCCATAGAAAAAACTTGTGATTTTCTGTTTCACCCATGCTGCCCATGCAATAATAAGGAAAGCTACAGTTTCAAGCATTTACTGTTTCTATGTTCTTGGCCACTTTTCTACATGGTGGGTGCTATTCAATTCCCCTTTTAACAGATATTAGGCAAATTGAGCAAAGGTAGACTAGCTCTCTTTTCTACAGCCTCAAATGTATCCCAGTGAGAATAAAATCTGAACCAGTTCATGAGACAAATGGGGAAAAAAAAAAGAAAAAAAGAAACAAAATTAGATTCCAGAACTTTTTGTCTGGACAAAGACAGTTGTATGATTACATGTTTTGAAGGTATTTTAAGTCAGATTTTTTTCTTAACGTGGCGTGTTTATGAAATTAATATAAAAAATACAACCTTAGTAAGAAGAATCAGAATTGGAAAAACTGCATTAATTCCCTTGTTTTGAAGGGAAATAATTGCGTAATGTCTTTTAAAATATGGCTTGCAATGTCCTCATTCAACAGATTAAGAATACACAACATGTTGCATGACAAATCAAGGCACAGTCTTTAGAGTCATTTAAGATTGATGTTTAGCAACAAATGAAAACCATTTACCATTCTCCCCAGAGAAATTTTGGAATGAAAGATTAATTATCCATATTATTGTGAAAGCTAGATCCAGAAAAACTCGCTTGGTTTACATCTTTTGTTCCAGAAATTAATTTAAATGTCTTGAAAAGATTGCTCAGAATTTATATGGTGCCTTTCCTCATTAAAATCCATGGATATAAATTTCACAGTATTTGAAAGTGCACAGATTTTAACAGGGAAAAACTAGAGGCCTGCGGCCTTTTAAATGTCAGGGACCAGATTATGGTCTCAGTTGTATGTATCTAATTCTTGCTGAAATGAATAGAAGTCCCACATATACGCTGTCTTCATAATCAGAACCAATTGTTTTTCTGTTTGCACGATTCAGTCTGGATGAATGAGAAAACATAGGAAACCAGGCATCACGGGGAAATATTCTTTGGTGCAACACACTCGGTCTGATTTCACTCATTTGCAGTTTTAACAAGCTTTTCATGAGATCCTCCATATTTTTACAATGAGGAGAACCTCCATAGTTTCATATAACACACCACTTAACATGTCTCATTGAACCGCTACCATTTTTTAATTTTTCTTGCTGAATAACAGGTTTTCCTCAGTTAGCTTCAGTAAATGTGCTTTTGTGCCTTTAAAACTATGAAAACAGAGACAAGGCCCATACACCCTTGGGTCCATCACCATGATGTTTGGGACAGGGCATGGTTTGTCTGAAATTTCCCCCCAGAATGCCTCCAACCCGCACTGCAGATTTTTTCATCTAAGAAAGCCACAATCTATTTGCAGCACGGGGTTTCTTGTTTTGGTTTTGGGGTTGTTGGGTGGGGCTATTCTATGTTTTTTTACTAACCGGCAACTATTCCTGGCTATTTACACACTGTGCAATATGTATGTCTGTTAGAAAGACCTAGTTCTTGCAGAATAATGCCAGATGTCCTGTGCTCAAAAATACCTACGCTAATGCTACAACCACCACTATCAGTTTTTGTTTATATAGTAATCAGCTGTCACGCTGCCTTTTTATATCAGAACTTGTATTGTTTTGGAATGAGGTCTAGAAGAAATAGAGGAAAGCAGACAATTTAATTGGGCCACGTAGAAAAAAAAAATGCTGAAAAAAAAACAGTTTTCAAAGCACTTTGATCTCTGCTGTACCTGTTAAAGAGGAAGGATACACTTTTAAGATGCCATGTGAACACTTAAGGACCCTGCTTCTCAAAGGAGAGTTGAAACTCTTTTTCTTAGGCAGGGCTAAAAGTTAGTTTTCTGCCTCTTCCTTCATACTTTTTCTTGTCAGGCAAAACTTAGATAACTCCACATCCACCTATAGGCAGTCAGGAGTTGTTCAGATTCCTATTTCAGTCACATTTTTTCTCTGTCAACTGATGTTGACATCTCTATTGGCTCCTGAGTTGCAACCTTAACATTTAGAAGAAGTCTTTCCACAAAAAAATTCATTAGAATGGGGCCACAAACAGATATAATTTGACATTAAACATTTTGGTTGGAGGTATATAACATGGGACAAAAATTTTATGTTACCCCTCCCTAAAAAAGCACCTGGACTCTTTAACCCAGATTGTCTCTTCAAAATACCATCTAGATAAAAATCTTGAGATTTTTAAATCTCAAGAACTATATAATAGTCTTGAGTGCTTCTTGTGCTGGCATGGAGACTCAAGACCTGTTGTTTACTAAAATATTCCACTAATTTTTTTAGAAAAAAAAGTCATTCTCACAGCTAAAGGAGTATCTGCCCCACATGTTAGCTTCCATCTGTAGTCCACACCCAAATAAAAGACTGTATCTGTAAAGCTTGTTCACCTTCAGGAAAAATCTTGCTTTTCTTACGCGCAAGATACGACTGTCGCCTGTTCCATCAGCCTACAAATAAATGTAAAAATGTAAAAGACTACAGTGTAAGTCTAGTTTGCTTGTAAGCACGGCAGGTTGGACTTCTTACCCCCTTCAGCAAAGACAGGGACGTATGGAAAAGAGAGGGGTGGAAAAATGTGAGCTGCATTGAGAAAGCTAACCTTCAGAATCAGACAGGGCAGGAAAATGTTGCACAAAAAGGACTGACTCTTTCTTATCTACACCAGAGTAACTGCCTTGTTTTCAATGGAGCTTTATACATTATTTTGGAGGGATGATATTATAAGCTGACTGAAACAATTGACAATTTTCCTTCCTTCCTTCCTTCCTTCCTTCCTTCCTTCCTTCCTTCCTTCCTTCCTTCCTTCCTCCCTTCCTCCCTGCCTCCCTTCCTCCCTTCCTCCCTATCTTTCCAATTCCTATCCCCCCTCTCCCTCTCTCCCTTCCTTCTTTTTCTGTCCTTCAAAAAGCAATATATTTAACCAGTAAATCAAGGAGGAGACAATAAACTTGCCTACTTCATATAGTAAATAACTATTTTGACCAACCAGCTGCTGGCAGGTATAAAATCTGAGACAGCTGGTTAGCCAACTCCTTAGGGCTAACTGCTCTAAAAAGCACTTCTTTTCTTTCCCTTCATTTTTTTTTATCCTTTTTTTTTTTTTTTTCCTTTTCACAGCACATATCCAGATACAGAATCTCTGAGCTAATTATCAGGGCTGGGATTCTCAACTTAATCATCACTACCAATTCCCTGGAGTACAGTGGCATCTAAGAGCTAACCCCTGCCATGCTGAATCACAGCCACACAGATGAAGAGCCAAAACCCACTGAGATTTTCGACAGAGGAGCCCTGTACGCATATATAATATAGTCCCTTACTTTACAATTGAAGTGTAAACTAGGAGACACTAGCTAATGAAATGCAATTAAAAGTTAAAGGATGAATGTTATAGATTATTAGTTTAACAAGGCTTCAGGGAAGAGAGAGTCCATCTGTCTGCTTTGTCTAAAAGCAATTCTACGGTGGGCTATCTGTAAGAATTAAGTCATGCTACGTTCTCCGTGAATGAAAAAAGGTGGCAAGACAAATAATCGGTCGTCTAAGTAGCTGTAACTTTGCACAAGGCATTCAGCTTCTGGTTAAATTAAGAGCAGGGAAAGGTAGATTGCAGAATTATTTCTCTCCGTCATCCTCATTAAATTTCATTTCAACAGGGAATGGTGTCACTGCTGCTTTAGTTATCTATTATGAATTCAACCCGATATTCAGCCCGAGTACTCTCTGTGTGTTACTGCCTGTACTCGCAGGTACACAGAATGGCGTGCAGTTATAGGATGCCAATAAATGGCAGGCTTAATTGTTTTGTAATTATTCCATGAAATCATTTATTTTTGCATGAATAAACACAGATGCTTACATTCGCTGCTGGTGTAAATGGAAATCGTTCCGCTGACACCAGTGGAGGTGCGCTGATTTACACCAGCTGGAAATTTGGCCCGACCATTGAAGGGCCCGAGCTCCTTGGCAAAGGCTCAGTAGGCATGACTGAATGGTGAAGTTTCCTCTTAGGGCATTTCGGCGGTGAATTACATTTTATGCAGAAACTCCAGCTATCTGCATGTAAAGTCTTCCTGGACTAACCGTGGTCAATTAGTTGGTCTGTCAGCCGCGTGTTATTGGCTACACCACTTGCAGATGTTCAGTCCTGTGTGAGATTTCCTCCATGCAACTGCCTATAACACGGGCAAATTTATCACACTTACAGCTGTCTAACCTTTAAGTAACATCGCGCAGAAGTAAGATGCTAGACAAGAAATCCAACCTATGCTATCATTTTTTTGTTAAGGTTTGGGTATCATCAGCAGCATTGGCAGCTTACAACCTTCACGTTCGTAGTGCACTGTTTGGTGTGTTGTGTAAGGGCTGCGGCTTCTGGAGTTATGAAAATATGTCAGAATTTATGCTTACATTTTCTAAGCAAACACGCCTTTCTAGTGTGAACCATGGAAAGAAAAAAAAAAAAAAGAAAAAAAAAGAAAAAAAAAAAGAAAAACCAAACTTAAGAAAATGTGCTGAATGGACATGGAAATTTCAAACCCACTCATTTAAGAAACTTAGCCCCAGACATTTTCTCTCCGTCACCTCACTGTAGTTGCAACAATTTCATCATTTTGGAGCACCTTACATATTGCTTGATTTGTGACTTTGGCAGCACTGCAGTAATATACTGTTTTTCACAAAATTATAGTGGAAGATGTGAACCTTTCTGCCAAGAAAACACAGTGTAATTTAGTGAGATTTCAGGCTGAGTGAAGCAGCCATACATACATTGGCAGGATCTTGTACATCTAAACCGAAGAGCGTGAAATAAATGAAAGTTTAAAGTTTAAAGGACATGAAAAGGACAGAGGAGCATTGCATTTTTTTTTTCAATATTGCCAAAATCACCCTTATTCTCCTTTTGTTTCCCTTTCTTTGGCCAACAAATTAAGAAAAGATTTCTTCATCACTGTTAATTTGTTCACTTTTGGAGAATCCTCCAGAATGGGGTCAGCCGTACTAAGTGTCACAATAACTGCAAGAAGTATTAGTATCTCCATGAACTCAAAAACAACTTTTTCTCTGCATGTCTTTAGGTCATAAACCTTTAATTGTCATTGTTGTGTAACAAACTTGTCCTCAAGTGTTGCTAGATGAAATTCTATTGCCAGACAGAGTTCTGCAGCAGTTGGATTAAACTACAGGAGAACTTGGTTAAAGAGCTTTTTAACTGCTTTAAGAAAAATAATAAATAAACAGGTTTATTCCATGATTTCAGTAATCAGCACAGTGTGACATGGTCATAGTCAGAGAGAAAACCTTGGTTAGATTATACAAATTTTTCTGGTATAGCATACCTGATGAACAACCAGATACCACATGTAAAGGACTATCTCCAGTATATTATTCTGGCCCAACTTCAGGAAAACTATAGTAATGGTAGCCAAATTCTTTAACCATGTGGACCATATTTTGAAATATTTATGTATATTTATGTGAAGTCAAACATCTCAGGAGGTTCTCAAGAGCTCTTTTCAAGTGCCTCTGAAATTCTGCCCGTGAAACTGTTCCTACCTTGACTGACTAAATACCTTTACAAAAATCATATCCCTGCTCTCCAGTACTGGTCAGTGCCAAAGGTGGACAGCTTACTGTCTGTTTGGTTCTTCGTTCTTATGCCCCTGGGCACAAAGCTGAGCTGGGGAGGTTTCCTGGCGATGTTGATGCTGATACTTGCCCAACTGCATGCACATCCATGACAGAGCACAGGCTGTCCTTACCCTCATTACTTCATGCAAATATTTTTGAATTCAGAGAATGGGTTGGTGCAGAAGAGGTTTCCTTGGGGGATTTACATGAGCTCAGAAACAGGCTTATCCATTTAAACATATCTTCCAACTACGTTACGATCATAAGCTTTTATCTTTTAAAGGATTTTCTAACCAAAATATGATGAACACTCAGAATTTGACATCAGACATCCACGATACAAAAGCTCAATTTGTTCACAGCCTTAGTAAAGTGAATTCCAGCACATATCTTTTACCTACCTGTTTCTAAAAACCAGTTAGAGTTTGTGGTAACCTCCTGTTGGAAGAGTAGCCTGCATCCTTTCCTTCTGAAGAAAGCCAATTGCAGCTCCAAGTTGCAAGGATGGGCAAAGGTCAATGTGTGCCCATCTTCAGGTCCATCAACCCAAAGATGCTGATGTACAGCAGAGCATGGGACAATTTCTACCCCTGCCAAGCCAAGATGTCCTGCAGCATTAGCAGGACATGATGCTGAGGTTTCACAGTTAAACTCAGGGGCAACTTTTCTCTAGCTATTTCTCATGTTTGCAACATAGCCTTTTAACCATGGACAAACTGCTCTTGCCTTTCTGGTGGTTCTTTTTTTTTGTTGTTTTTCACAGTGGCATGTGCTAGCAGCCATCTCCTTGCCCCCAAAGCCTTCTAAAGTTTTATACACCTTTGCTGAAACTTTGCTCCAGATTTTCTCACAAAATCTTGTAGGAACAAGGAGGTTTGTAGGTCCAACTCCACCACGGGCTCCTAGTAGGTCATTACAACCAGCTCTCATTGTAAAGGCATTTAAACTTGGTCACAAAATGCACCTCTAGCTCTGATGTTTTGTCTTTCTTCCCACTTAATTTGCCTTAAGCAAGCTAGTAACGGATATCATGTAAATCCCCTAAAAAGCACAAGGCACTATGGTTTCAATAGTTCACTTTGAGCTTTGGTGAGGAGCTGCAGCCTCTTCCAACCCATTTGAGTCATTGGCATCTCTCAAAACTGCAAAGAAGAGTGTGTCAGAGGGTTTAGAGGGCAAAGGAGGATGCCTTCGGGGCATGGTGGTAGAAGACGTGTCCTGGAGGACCTTGAACTGTCAGGAAAAGTGGGAAAGGTTGAGAGCAAGAAATAACAAATCCTGAGAAATGGGACCCTGTGGGCAGATGGGGGGCGTGCAGGACCTCGTGGGACTTTAAGTGGTTTAGGGAATCACTTAAACTCTTGGCTATTCACCTGGAACTTGCTTCTGCTAATATCACTGGCACCATTTTTCCACTTCCTTGACTAGATATAAAATGTCATGTTGTTCTTGTAGACATAATTATCTAATTGTTATTTGAATCCTCCTAAACCCTTTTGCCGTTCGTTTAGCAAGTTACCAGCGAGGCTAATGACATCAAGAAAATTGCTCTGAAAGGAGTTGCCTGTACACTGTGATGTATCATAAATATAGATGAATGCAAAGTAAGATGCTAGGCATAAAATGCAAATGAGCGGGGAATGAGATTAAGTTGTTCACCAGAGATTCGGATCTTGATGGAGAAGCCTCTGTAGGGCCACCAAGCAAAAAACAGGCTTATGTTTCAAGTCCCCAGCTGCTGCTGAGTAGGGACCGCAACCTGTCATAGAGCACTAATTGAACAGGATGCTGCTGGAAGGAAATATGTGTCAGTGCCAGTCTCCCAGTGAAAAGCCATCAGGCAGATTCGTGGAGGAGCCACACACAAAGAACAGCCAAAAATGTAGCCTCAAATGCAAAAAGAAAAAAAAAAAAACAGTCAAGAGGGTAAGCAGCCGCAGGAGAGTTCTCCTGTGGCTGAGAGAACTAAAAGGAGGTTAAAATGCCCTGAAGATTTAAATGGTCTCTGCGAGAGAAGCAGCAAAAAGACCACTAAAGGGGATAAACAGCCATCACGGGGGGGGCAGGAACTCCATACAATACAATTTTATTTCACTTTTACATCTTTCACCTAAACCAGCTCCCACTCCGTTTCCCTGCCTTAAGCACCCCGAGGCAGCCAAGAGTGCAGGAGACCTTGTAGGAAGTGGTGGATGGAGAGTGGGCACTGCATCCCTGCCAGCCCACCTGCACAGCAGTGGAGCTCTGGAGGAGCACAGGCACTTCTCACAGCAAGTCTGGAAGAACAAAATGTCCACACATTGGAAATAAAACTTCATGATTTGTGCTATTTTGAATTATTTTTATTATCTAGTTTTGTTCCCAATTAGAAGCGCTGAGGTCTCCCAGTTAACCAGCCTGGAACACCCAAAAGGACCCTGAATTTCAAAGGCTTTTCTATTTGCCTAGCAAATCTTCCAGCTATGGCTAGAGAAGTTGTCACAACAGTTTCTTGATGAGAGTTGTATTTTAAGGCAGTGGAAGACTGCTTCCATCAACTGCAATCTTTGGTCAGCTTGAGCTAGTGATGCCATTCCCCAAATAAAGATATGAAATCTTTTTCATAACTCTCCGAGTCTGGCTCTCTCTTTGGGTGTACAGGACACCAAATTGTGTTAAAACCTACAGAGCACAGGCCACAGAGCTACATGCAGGCTGAGAGAGTTGGGGTTGTTCAGCCTGGAGAGGAGAAGGCTCCGGGGAGACCTTATAGCAGCCTTCCAGTACCTAAAGAGGGCCTACAGGAGAGACAGAGAAGGACTCTGGGTCAGGGAAGGGAGCCATAGGACAAGGGGTAATGGTTTTAAACTGAAAGAGGGGAGTTTTAGACTAGATATTATGAAGAAATTCTTTGCTGCGAGGATAGTGAGACCCTGGCCCAGGTTGCCCAGGGAAGCTGTGGCTGCCCCATCCCTGGAGGGGTTCAAGGCCAGGCTGGATGGGGCTTTGAGCGACCTGGTCTGGGTGGAGGTGTCCCTGCCCAGGGCAGGGGGTTGGAACTCGATCATCGTTAAGGTCCCTTCCAAATCTAACCATTCTATTATTCTGTGATACAGATTTTGAGAGAAGTGCACTCCAACCACATCTCAGGAGCAGGGATTAGTGGGCAGCTTAGGTATGAGTTTGCTATTAGGAGACTGAAAAGTCTTTGATCAAGGTTTTAAGCAGAAACTATTAATATTCACATCTCACATTTTTTGGCTATGGTGTGAATTAGCTCCTAGGTGACTAGCACCTAGGACTGGGATCAAGAAGCCCATCTAAATCATAGTTACAGAAAAACATTGTGCTTTCCTTTGACCGGTGAGTTTAGCGTGTGTGTTGTGGTCAGACTGTGCTGTTCAGTCACATAAAATTTACAAGCTGGGCTTTTTTATTTTTTATTTTAGCTTTGCCCCAGAATCTCTCATTATTTGCAGGGAAGGTGATATTCTTGTGCTGTTTTCCTCCCTTCCTTCCTCCAAACACCACAGTAAGTATCCTGTGTATCGTCCATAGGGTGCTGAGCTTTGCAGTGAGGTAGAAGCCCCGTGGCAGCCTGACAAAACCCTGCCTCTAACCACGGTCCCAAATGTGCTCGATTTTTCTGCTGGTTCCTGCCAGATCCTGGCTTGTACCGAAGTGGAAGTAGGAGCACAGCATAAATTAGGGAGATGTGAAGGAAGAGAAAAGGCTCTCAGGATGGTAATAGCAGAGAAAGAAAAGCTGGGAGCTGCGGTGAGAGCTGCAGGACGTGAAGGAGCACAGAGTGTGGAAAAGATGGAGACACGGTGTGGGGGACATCAGCTGATACCAAAAGGGAAAAGGGGACAACGTGGGTAAACAGGGAGGTTTGTAACACTCTCAGTGCAAAAACAAATAATTCAGAGTCTGAAGCAAAGAGCTAGCATTATTGTTCAGATAAACAGCATGATGCACACTAAGAGAGTTTTATATTCTTCAGACAGATTTACTGTGTGTTACAGATAGTTTATTATTACTAACCACCCCTTCATTAATAAACCTGGTCCTAGAGAGGTCCTAGGAGTAGGTCTGCAAATCACTTTCGCTAAGGGAAGGAGATTTTCTACTTTGGATACTGTTTTCCCTTCCCTAAAATCCTCTCCTGTCAAAAGTCAGATCAGTTCCTGGAACTGCCTTTATTGCAAGGATGCTGGGGAGAGGCCCAGGGAAATCATTCCCCTTCCAGTAATATGGAAAAGTATTTTGCTGCTGCATCCTTTTCCTTTTAGGGGACAGTCCTTGTTAACAACCCTATCTGTATCTTGCAGAAGAAGAAAATTAACCAAAAGCCTAGTTGACAAGGGACAGATACAAAGGAAAACTTAGAAGGAAATATGGAAATTTATTTTTTCAAAGTCGCTGCTTTTTCAGAGCTAGCAGCTATTTGAATATGACTGTTGTTCAAGAATCCACTGGTGTGATTTAAAAATAAAAAGACTCTAGGAAAATACCAGTGGTTTTCATTATTTCTCCATTGGGAATTTCTGGCTTTGTTAGTAGATTCAGACTCTGTTGTTAGCAGCCAAATGCCAAATGCTAAACAAAGCATTTCCTCCGAAATTAAACAAAGCTTTTGAATTATGCAGCTTTAATGCTCACTCCTCTGCAGAGAAGAAAGGGTTAACAGCATGCAATATTACCTCTCTGTGAGAGAGGAGGGATTTAATTTCAGAAGGCAAGATCTTACAGCATATCCTGACTCAGACATGCTTTTACTGATTCAGCCATAGCATTCACTTGGAAAGCTTTACATCATGGCCTTGGCAGGCTCCCAGGCTTTCCCAATGCAGGCTGCTATTTTTCCTTTAGCTTACCAAAAATAGCCATGCATAGATTTAGTGTACTTGGTTTGCTGGTGTTTACAGGCGTGTGAGTGTTGTCGAGATTGCTCCGGGCAGGCAGAGACTATTGCAGGTTGGGGAAGAGCAGGGGAGATAGCAGCCACCCACCCTACAGCTTGGGACTTTGCAGACCTCCGAGCATCCCACCTGGGCACTTGTCTCCCCCATCGTGCTGGCTCCATCATCTGCCTTCCTGTTCCCAGCTCAAGGACAACCTTTCTGCCCCACACGTGGTGGTTTCCAAAAGAAAATTGCTCCCCTTCCCAGGTGCCTTCATGGTACACTGGCCATTAGGGCAAAAAAAAAGGTAGATGTGAGTTTCTCTGGAGTGACTTTCTCTTCTCTCAGCCTGGAGAAGATAAGGTTCTGGGGAGACCTCATAGCAGCCTTTCAATATCTGAAGGGAGCTACAGGAGAGCTGGAGCGGGACTCTGTGTCAGGAAGTGCAGTGACAGGACAAGGGGCAACAATTTTAAATTGGAAGAGGGGAGATTTAGAAATTCTTTAACAATGAGGGTGGTGAGACCTCCAACCTGGCCCAGGTTGCCCAGAGAAGCTGTGACTGCCCCATCCCTGGAGGGGTTCAAGGCCAGCCTGGATGGGGCTTGGAGCAACTGGGTCTAGTGGGAGGTGTCCTTGCCCAGGGGACGCCTTTAAGGTCCTTTCTTTAAGGATCCCTTCCAACCTTTCCAACCAAAGGGTCTTTAAGGTCCCTTCCAACCCAAACCATTCTATGATTCTATGAGGTGTGGCTTTAAAAGGTTGAGGAAAAAAACCCCAACACTTGCTACACGAAGGGACGAGCATCACGGTGACTCTGTAGAGACTCACTGACCTCTTTCTAGGCCTTTTTTTCCTGCAGCCAGGACAAGAGCCTCAGCTGCTATCACAGCCATCAGGCTTTACAGCTCCTGGGCGGACAGAGCTGCCTTCTGCCTCGTGCACTGTGATGTGAAGTGACTGACACATACCCGGTGCAGAGGATCCTTGGGTCTGTTTGGCAGAAAATTGTGAAGGAAGACCGGCAAGACGCCTCAGCCAGGACAGCCTTAGTGCTCAGCTGCCAACAGGGGCGTCCCCAGTGTGCTCCGTGTCTGGGGGGCACAGCAAACACCAGCACTAGCAAGTCAGCCACCACAGGACCTCCTAAAGCAAGATATCTAAAAAGCAATGCTCCTGCAGGCATCCAATCTCATGACTGTAGACTGCAGCTTCAGAAGGAACACACAGTTGTTCCTTGACTGTAGAAGGCAGCTGGCAAAAGCAGTGAGCCCTCAACAAGGTTTTTTTCTGAGACAGCTTACCTAAAACAAATCACAGCAAGAGTTACAGCAACAGGTTAGCACATATTTTTGCTAGAGCTCATTACCAGCCAGCTTCATTAGCTTCCTGGCGTGCCTGCAGCAGCCTGACATGCTCTGTGTCCAAGCCCAGGATTGCTGCAGCTACCACCTCCAGTAGAAGGATGAAAGGACCGAGAAATCTGGTAGCCTTTTGGTGCAAATTCTTTCAAGCAAATTATCTGAAAATCACAGAATCACAGAACCATAGAATGGTTAGAGACGGAACGGACCTTAAAGGTCATCAAGGTCCAACCCCCTGCCCTGGGTAGGGACACCTCCCACCCGACCAGGTTGCTCAAAGCCCCATCCAGCCTGGGCTTCTCAGGGTCTGGAGGACTGGTGAATGGGGTAACTGAAAAATGATCACAAGCTGTAGCAGCTCTCTCTGCTGCACTTCTTGTCATCTTGGTCATCACCACCCAACACCTGTGGCACACATCCAGAGAAAAATGAAGACCAAGGCACCAGGACTATATGGTGTGTCACAAGGGTGTACCTGCTCCTCACCTTTCTCACCCCCACCAGGGAAGCATAGTATCAAACATAGTCTAAAATAGGCTTCACCTCGAATCTCACTTGGAATGTGAGTCCTGTTGTGACAGCATTAGCGCAAAAGCCTCAGTCACTCACCCCCAGAGCTCACCTGGGGAAGGCAAAGATGCTGAGCATATCTGAGGGGCTGGGAAATGGTTTGTTTTTGGTAGTATGAAAAGTCTACCAGGGGATTGGACTGCCTCATTTAGTCACTGGAAGTTTTCTTGGATTTCTTGTCCCCCCACAAACGATAAGGAGGAAGATTGCTGTTTAGATCACTTCGTCCCAGGGTCTTCCCCTAACATTTTTCTTGTATTGATCTACAGAAGAACTCACTTTCCAAGTGGACAGAAACATACATGTCCTTCTGTGCTACTACTTGTCTCCACATCCTTTCAATAGCATACTCTTCTCCTAACAGTATGCTCTCTTATTTCATCATCCAACAGCTTCCTTTGTTATTTTTACAGGTTTCTTTTTACAGGTGATGCTTGTAAGACCTGGAAAGGACAGGATATCTGTGAAACCTGACAAAAGACAGTTTCCTTTACCTAATTTAATGTAAGGGATGGAAAGCTGTGTATGTGCAATTTATCTGCACATAGATACACGAACACATGTGTGTTTGCATGTTTTGTTCCCAAAATCTTTTTAAAATACGGCCTTAGATGCTGACAATGCAAAACCAACAGCCCCATGCAACTCCAGCCAGTTAGAAAGTGTAGGTTGGGCAGCCAGCACCAACCTTAATAACCAAAAATAACTGCTTGGGTCTGCACCAAGTATTTTCTCATCAGTATGCGGCACCAGGGTGTAGGAGGAGGAAAATGAGGAGTGGGAGGATATAAAACAAACAGTGAAAAGGGGGAAAAGAAAAAAAAAAAAAAGTCAGCTGTGCTCTGCCCTTCCTTTCTGCTTCTCACAGCCCACCCCGAGCAGCGCAGTTGCGGTCTGTGAGGGGCTGCACAGGGAGCCGGGGTAGCACGCATACAGCTGAACACATCTGGCCAGCAGTTGCCTGGGGTGGGTTAGTGTTTTTTGGGGTTTTGGGGTTTGGTTTTTTTTTTTTTTGGTGCTGCGAGTCAACCGACAGCAGCGTCCACGGTCCTCACCGAGCCCCCTGCCAGTGTTGCAGAGGAGTTTATGACTTAACTTTTCCCTTGGAAGAGGTTGGCTCCTCCGCGCCCATCGCCCTCCAATCTCTGCCTCCCCACTCGCCATCACCCCCCGCGCTCCGACGCGGGGTGAAAGGGGCCTCCTGCAGCTGGAGAATTCAATACCACTACTTTATCCGAAACCCCAAACGCCTCCACAGGCCCTCCCCTTCAAGGCAAACCACATTTATTTAGGTGTGTAGGGCCAGCTCACAGGCTCGGCTTTGCCATCAAAGTGGAAACCTGTGGCTTCAGGACTCCCAGGTACAGCGCAAGATGTATGTGAACGCTGTTTCCTGGGCAAGCTGTGGTTGCATAAGTGTGAGAAAATGGAAGAATTCCTTTTTTTTTTTTTTCTTTTTTTTTTCCCCCCACATTAGCCTCCCTCAGCCAGGAGCAGCACATTTGCCCTTTTCCTCATTCCTGTTGCCGTGCTATCAGGAAAGCGGCCAGAGACAATTTCCTCCTCTCTGAGCTTAGTTTGATGTAATAGAGAGGGTGGTGGGGGAATAAACCATCATAAAGCCTGCTACTGGCTACTGTTCCCATCTTAGTTGTTTCTACTTTCCCATCCTGCTAAGAAAACAGGGTTTCAACGAGGCTGAAAGTCAACATTAATAGGATGAGAAAAGTTCATGTAAAGAGAGGAAAATAGCTAGAGGACCAGACGTACATCAGGTCCACGCATTGGACATGAAGAAAAGTTGGAGAAGAACTGTCCCTGGGCACTGGGGTTACTTCAGACAAAGAGAAGAGATGCAGCCGTGGGAATACAGCTGGTGCACATGGAAAATGTGATAGACTGGCAAAGTCAAATCGCTTCAGAAGCAAAATTAACTGTGATTACTTGATGCAAGACATCACTCAAACCAATCAAATTGTTATTTTGGGAAATCATAAATTTGTATCCAGAGTCAGTTTGTCACTCATTAAAATCTTATAAGAATGATTAGGAAATGATCTTAATAAGTGAATGTTCTCCTCTTTTTCATTTAATAGCTTAAAATATAAGGTGATCTCACCTGGCTCTTACATGACCCCTGACCACCTTGCAGGTAATCAACTTTATTCTCTTTCTTAGCACCAGGATGGGCCCACTCAAGCACCCTTCCATCCGCTGGATGAGGAGTACTGCCCCATTATGGTACATCCATAACTCATTTATGCCAGCTCATCGCTTGCCCCCCAGGGCCAGGAGCAGAGTAATGCTGCAGTAGCCACGAAGTACACGAGGGAAAAAGAAGAGGATGAAAGGGGTGTGATCCAGAGCAGCCTTGCGATTCTTCCATATTACAGGGTGAATTATTTTGGTGGGTACATGTAACAGATGGAAAATGGTTACTCTAGGCCACTTCTACCAGCCCCTTTTGGCTCACTTAAAAAGCTGCTCTTGCTTGGAAATCCCCCGCAGGAGGGACTTCACAGATCAGTTCGGTGGCTTTTCATGTGGTGCTGCATATCTGCAGACTCACACTGGGGATCTCACTTTATCTTAAAGAGCTTCCGTGAAATGCACCATTGTTAAGATATGTAAAAGTAGGCACAGTCATCATCAAAGCATTGCTTAAATTACATTTTGCAAGGGGGGCTTAGGTGTATATAATATCTTCTGACTACACCTGGGCATATTTTGTCCACAAGCATATGTCGTCTTTTTGAGTGAAATATTCCCCTCTTTCCAAGAATTAGCCTTGTGAAATGATGGACTAGATCTTTGCATGAAAGAAATATATATCATTTTGTATCCTTAAACTAACAGGTAAACCGTATTGGAGAAACAATAAAACAAATTCCCCAGAACTCAAATTTATAAAAAAAAAAAAAAAGACACACCAGCCAACAGTTTTTAAAAAAGGAAAAATTTCAAGTGCAAGTTACTGTAATACGAATGCAGCACTGAATTCACTTTACCTTTAAATTCTGCTTTTCCTTACATGGAGCTACAGTCAATTGAAAAGCTGTTGAAATCTGTACTTCTTAAGCCTCCTTTTCAATAGAATAACTAGAGGAAACCCAAGGGATTCAAGTGCCCAACAGGTTAAGAG
The DNA here is from genome assembly GCA_025769975.1 of Gallinago jamesoni. Classification (NCBI taxonomy): domain Eukaryota; kingdom Metazoa; phylum Chordata; class Aves; order Charadriiformes; family Scolopacidae; genus Gallinago; species Gallinago jamesoni. Next base: position 77,087,939 of record JAOQGH010000019.1, read on the forward strand.
CAGTTTTATTTAATACATTGTCCTGCTTTGCTGAAAGAGAATGGTGATCTCTTTAAGAGACCTTTTTGATTTGCTTTCAGCTCATCTCTGCTTCACAGTGCAATTCTCTATTTCTTTCTCTCCATATCTAGAAAAAAAAAAAAAAAGTAAATGCCAGTGTGACACATTTTCAGAAAGTGACAACATGGTTTAGAAACTGTCAGTACCTAATGAAGCATTTCAGCTCTATTTTATAAGCTGTGATTATCATGATCATTTTACTGATACATATATGGATTTGACATCTGCAGCCCTTTAGCCTTTTAAATAATCTGGTCAGCAAAATTGCTAGTATGTAGGTCAATTTAACCATTTCTTTCTAGGTTTTCTGATGGGTTTTTTTTTTGGTCTTATGCTCTGGGTATATTTTGTGTCTTCCCTGTAGGAAACAGAGCAGAGCAGACTTGGAAGATATTCAACAAACTCAATTATAAACTCAGGAACTTCTTATTACTTGCTATATTTGCTCAAGGCAATGCATCATTTAAGTAACACTGACAGAAAGGCTCTGACCCCAGAATTAAAGCACAGGCCAGAAGTATTGCTCCTGCTGCTCTTAGGTTATCAAAATGTTTGGTTAATTGTAACTCTTCTCATACAGTTCTTGAGGCGACAGGACTCACAACGTGGATGTAGGAATGGGAAGGGGAGCCAAAGGAAATGAAAACCTAGGGCTTAGGGCCCGAACTGGCATTAGGAACGAGCCAAGGCACCATATCTGAATGGTGCTGGGGGGAGTTAGCGCCTTTCTCTGGATTTCAGACCCATTCACTTTGGTATCATGGGGAAAAAAAAAACTCTTGTCTTTCTGCCTGCCTTTGCATAGCATTGGAGCCCATACCATCAGCTGGGTTTCAGTGGCAGGAGTTTGGTGGTCCTGGCAATGCTGAGTGCACCCAAGCTCCTGCTGATGCAAGGAGGGGATGGGGACACCATGGGAGCTGCCAACCCAGGACAGCAGTGGTGCAAGGTACACACACTGTGCCCTTGCATGAAGGTGCAAACCAGTAGATACGTCACAGGATAATCACAGAATAACTTGGGTTGGAAGGGACCCCAGGCTCAAGATCAATGAGGTTGCATAGAAATTTGCCCACAAAGAGTGGACTCTCATAACTGTGGATGTTCACTGTGGTGGGATCACAGAATCATAGAATCATAGAATGGTTAGATTTGGAAGGGACCTTAAAGATCATCGAGTTCCAACCCCCCTGCCCTGGGCAGGGACACCGCCCACCAGACCAGGTTGCTCAAAGCCCCATCCAGCCTGGCCTTGAACCCCTCCAGGGATGGGGCAGCCACAGCTTCT
>JAOQGH010000019.1:77089386-77100520 GCA_025769975.1 Gallinago jamesoni
CAGCCACAGCTTCTCTGGGCAACCTGTTCCAGTGTCTCACCACCCTCACAGCAAAGAATTTCTTTCTGGTATCTAATATAAATCTCCCCTCTTCCAATTTAAAGCCGTTGCCCCTTGTCCTGTCACTCCACTCCCTGACACGGGGTCCCTCCCCAGCTCTCCTGTAGGCCCTCTTTAGGTACTGGAAGGCTGCTCTAAGGTCTCCCCAGAGCCTTCTCTTCTCCAGGCTGAACAACCCCAGCTCTCTCAGCCTGTCAATGTATCGATGTCTGGATGCTTTTGTACTGCTTGGAAAGCAGCTGATTTGGGTCCAAGTGTGACCTTATGCAAGTAACCACAATACTGAGGGCAGTCTTTGGACTTGTGGTCCCCTTTCAGCGTGCAGGTGATGCCGGTAAAGTTCAAAACACCCCCATGGAGATGTGGATTGGACTGATTTCACACAATGGCTGTGCAGCCTGACACATTGCACAAGTGGATCTCATCAGCAGTTTGCTATCTTGATGATAACAGAATCCTCAGAACACTGGTTGGGCAGTGTCCCCACCCCTTGACTACCACCAAAATTTTGCTGTTAGTCTCAAAGATAAGAAAACAAATTATATGTAATTTGCATGATAATTTTATTTTCCTGAGGAAACCAGAAAAACATTGCAAATGTTCTACTGTACCACTGTTCCAGGCTGGAGATCTATAACCAAACTTACTCTTCAAGAAATTTTGAAAAGCATTTTTCACACCAGGGTTAAAGCCATCTTTTTTTTTTTTTTTTTTTGTGTGCATGTTTCTGATGTGGTTGGCTGGTTTTCAGCTTGGTTCTACCATTCCGTATAGATTAAGTACAATCTCCTTCACAGAAAGAGGGCTGTCTGTTCTATCCCACTTTGAAATCAAGGTGGTTGCTTAAGCCACCAGGGGCAGGGAGTGCAGAAGACATTGCACAACTCCGAACCCAAGTACAGCAGCACCACGAGTGCTGCAAATGATGGTCACAAGATAAGTGCTATTTGGACACCTGTGGTAGAAACGTCCACACTGCGCATGAAATGCTTCCCCAGACCCACACAGTGCTGATGGAAGGTCTAGCCCCGTGAGACACCAAATTCAAGTCAAAGTTAGTGATTCACATGTGTGTGCGTCTGTCCCTGTGTGTGCACACAGAGGTACATATGAAAAAGTAAATAAATGCCAACTACATTTTAACATCAATATATAGGTAGCTCGGATTTCTGCAAATGCTGATTTGTGCCTCTTCCTGGAAACCACCTACAGATAGCCAAGAACTAAAGAAACCTTGAAAACTGTCATAGCAACATTTCAGATTGCAGTTGGGAAGCCTGTGCAATGTTGGTGCCTTGTTTCAAAACTGACATCCAGAAATTCAAGTTTAACTTCCAGCACCTGTTCGGTGCTTTTCTGAATCAGGGCCATTCACAATAATAGCCATTTGCCCGTGCCCTTTCTGCACAACCAATTTTTAACCCGTGGGATGCATTCTGAACAAAAATTTACCCAACCATGTTCTCATTATTAATTGCCTCACGAACTTTCCTGAAATAAAACATGCTCGCTCTCTTTCACATGAAACTATAGCATAATCTTCACAGAGCAGTACTCACAGATGGGAACTCTTTCCCCTTTTCAGTCTTCTCTGTAAACAGATTTTTCCTATAAGAAATGATGAGATGAAATCCGTTCCTGGAACAGTGAGTACAACCCTGTGTCAGATCTCGAGGATCTTGTTTTCATTTTCCAGTTACTGTACAAATGAAATAATCGTGAGTGCCCAGTGAACAACTAGGCTGGGTCAGAAGGTCTTCTAAATCATTAACAGCTCATTGCAGCACAAAATTTACTACTACCTACCACAGTTTAAGCAGGGATGTACAACAGATTAGCTCCTAATTAAGGACTAAACCCTAAGCTGAAGTAGAGACAGTGGAAACATTTTCTTTTAGTCAAGCTGGTGGCCTGATTCCAAAGCTCACGGATGGGTTTGTGGTTCAAAGTAGCAACACCTTTTATTTTCGAGCAGCAGAACCAAAGGATGAAGTCAGAAGTTCCACTCTGGTGCGAGAGATTGTTCTATAGAGTTTGGCTTGACGTGTACATTATGCATATGGACTTCTTTGTCGAGATCCCCTGCGTGCCTCTTTCCCTGCTTTTTCACCCCGACAACACTGTGACTCCATCGGAGTCCTGGGCAAGAGCAGTTTGTTGCTCTGCAAATTCTCGTCTATTTTTTAATTTTTATTTATATATTGCATGTATATAATATATATTATATTATATATAATATATTATATATATATTTTTTATATCCTTTATATCTATGACCCCAGTCAGAGAGTCATCTTCTCTTCGACTTTCTGGCTCATGTCATAATCTGGGCAAAGCAAGGACAGCCAGCATTTGTAAAGAAGACAAAAAAGCCACAATCTTCTCCCTCGTGGTCTGTTGTACGCCCTGCTGTCATCGCACAGCCCAAGAGAGCACAAGCAGTCGTGAAGGGCCCCTTCACCAACAAGTTCAAGGGAATCCGGCTGAAAAGGACAGGAACAATGGAAACCCCCTTTGGGTTTGTCCATCCCGTAGACTCGGCTGCCCTCAGCTTGGACCGGCTTTAAATCAGTGCACGTGTTGTTTCTGTCCTCCTCTGTTGCCTGAACGCTTGCAGACAGCAACCCCACGAAATAATGTGCACCGTCTCTTTTTTGCCCTCTTTTTTTCCTCTCTCACACAAACCAAAACACACACGCACATACGCATGCGCAAACACAGAGTCACAACTTGTCAACAGCTTTAGCAAAGTAAAATACTAATGATAATTAGGAACATGTGACCCTAGAAAAGCGGCACGGAAACTAAAAGGTCATCTTTTTTTTCCAAATGACCTAATTAGAAAAGCCTGGAGTGTTGGCTACAACATAATGGTTTTACACAGCTTTTTAACATAGACTTCCTGTTTTAAAACAGCGCAATTTAGTGCTCCTGCAAAAAAAAAAAAAAAAAAAAAAAATTTAAAAAAGAAAGAAGAATTGGCATTTAATGCCAGCAAAATTAGGCCTTGCAACACCTGCCTCCAGCAATCACCAGCCTGTTAGATCTATCAGCAGAGCACTGTGGGTCTGCCATCTCATAATGACCATCGGGAAGCCAGCACCAGGATGGATGCCAGCTCTTGAGGGGTCTGAAGAGACACTCCAGCATCATGGGGACCAGGCACCACCCGTCTAGAGCATCCTCATCTCCGCTGAGCAGGAGGCAACGTCGGGAGGAGAAGGGGCAAGGAGGAGAGGAGGTGGAGGGCATGAAGAACTGCAGGAAAACATGGGAAAAAGAAGGTAGGGGCCAGGGAGCAGGGGAAGGAATGGATGAAGACTTCTTGCCCAAGGAGATCACGGAGTGCAGTTAAGGAATTTGCTGAGTTTAACTTCATCTCCTCACTTCTCACTTCCACACTCCTCTTTCATAATTTCTTTTGTTCTGGTGAACATGCATGCCATCTACTTCTGCAAAACTATTAATCCCAACTTATTCATCGTTTAGGGAAAGCTATATTTAGTTTATGGCTTTTCCCCATAAATCAAACCCTGCAGGCTCCTCGATTTTTAACGGTTTAATTATGGCAGCTATTCCCGAGCTGTAGGGCATGTCCCCACCGTGGTGGGAGTGCAGGGGGTTGTAAGATCGGCTCAGGACGGCAGCAAGGGGAGGACGTGAGCTGGCTCCCAGGATGGAAGCAGAACAACCAGGACACCATGGGTCTGGCCTGAGCTAATTAGAGAGAGGGACAGAGTTCATGGAGGAAGAAAGAGCTGGAGAAAATAGCTTGGGAAGCGCCGAGTTAAGGCCATACTCTGGATTATTAGAGGCAGCCAAAATAGGTTTCTGTGAATTCAGCTGAAGAGGAGCCCCAGCTTTCACATGGCAGACAGGCTTAATGCTTTGCAGCCATCATAAAGGTGGGAGGGACGTGAAGTTTGCGCATCCATGTCCCCAGGGGCTTAGAAGTTCTCTGCTCATAGTGGTTTCATTGGGAATCAACGGCATTGCCCGTTTCTCAGGCAGTCTCCATGTCCCATAGGATTGAGCTGGATGAAGCAGCATGGAAAAATAATATATACTGTGCATGTAATGTGCTGCTTAACCGTTTTTTCCAAACTTGCAAAAGCATGTGATCTTCATTGAAAACTGTGTACATGCCAAGTTTGGAGCTTTACATTCAAACTCTCTTTGAGAGTCTGTAATGGGAGGGGGAGATACACTTAGTTGGTAAAAACCCATAATATTTCCCCAGCCTCATTGTTCTGAAACGACTGTGTGGATTTTGTTCAGCTGTTTATGTTTTTGTTTGCTCTGGTCTGAGAAGATCACATGTCAAATTTAAGCTCAAAGGTAACGTTACCATGAAAGCCACTGAAAATAGGGGTTGAAAAATAAAAGAATCATAACAATAGTAGTGATAGTACAATGATATTAATGGTATTAATAATGGTTTCCTCATAGTAACACTTTCAGGAATAGAGGGTATCTCACCCATAATTAGATGGGGGCATTCAGATATAAGCTGTGCTTACAATACACAACCCAGAACGAAAAAAGAAGGATTGGCAAGATACCCTTATCATTTGTGACACGTTACATGAACGCTTAAGGTTTGAGAGCAGTAATTCACATCTTGCCTACATCACACTGAAAATGCAGCCATTATCCACAAGACTCTTCTGTTTTGTTTTTTTTTTTTCTCTTCACAGATGCAAGGTGAACCGAGTCCCAGGGAGGCAGAATGGGGTCCCTGTAAAGCATTCACACCTGCATGGGGCTGTCTGTTGATCTGGGGAGAATCAGGTCACTAAGACGTAACTTGGTTTCAAAGACTGAAAGGTACTAATTTTATATGCCAGTAAATCCATCAGATCACAAGGAGACTGAGGAAATGCTTTTATCTTTAAAATGACAGGCATTAATAATGTTACCAGAATTTCCCTTATATATAACTTTAATAGTTTCGGGACTCTTCAATATCTGCACAATGTGAAAGCTTCTGAATTATAGAAGGCAGTGTCCCCTTCAGAGTTACTAGCATTGCCAGCATGGGTGTGGGAAGATGAAATATCTTCTCGGGAAAAAGAAAAAGTTGGGTGGAAGAGAGGAAAAGCCGTAAGCGTTTAAGGAGAGGTATATTACAGAGGCACTCGTGTATTTTAGCTGGTCCTGTAAAGAGAAAGACGGGCTCTGGAGTGGGAACGCAGCCACCAATTCACACCAGGAGGAGTCCTACTGAAGTCCCCCTTGCAGGTGGGCATGTGAGACATGGGTTTCATGACAACCAAAGAGGGAGACCTTGCGAAGTCAATGGGAATCCTACCTGGTGCCAAGTGAGGTCCACAGCAAGCACTCTGGGGAGCCTGAACCGCAAGCACCGAGTGTCATCTGGATGGGAAATACCTCACCTGTTTGCTCGGAGCATCATCATCTCTGCAGCTTCCCTCGTCCCTCCTCAGATGCGGTCCTGAGAGCCAATGGCCAGAAAGTGGCTGCCTAATCTTAAAGAAAAAATGGATGAGTAAAGGACTCTATTGGGATTGCAGGTCATGTTTTAATAATCTCAGGTTAATGGGATGTCAATCTTCCCTCTGCCCCAGGGTAAGAAAAAAATGACAAAAAAACCCAATTCTTTCTATATATATACCATTAAAGAAGTTCTGCATGGTGTACTTCTGATATACATCTGCTTGGGCCACAGCAGTAAATTCATGGCAAGAACACGATAAGTACAATCTGCCTGTGCACTTACTCAAGCCTCTGATAATTTCCCAGCAGGGTCCCAACCTGCATCCCAGTTGGGTGAGGCTGGAGCAAGCACGCCATGACCCGAAACCAGACTAATCACCCCTAAACTACACCTGGGGCACATTTCTCATGCTCCAGGTGAGGATTTGCAGGGGGAAAGGACCTCGTGGGCAGATTACAATGCAGCAATGAGTGGCGTGGGTTGAGTGGACATCCTTTTCAGGCAGTACTTACCCAGGTACTGAGTGTTTAGCAGCCTGTCTGGATCATTACTTCCTTGCTCTTTTCTTCCCAAGCTAATGGAGTTCCCAGAACGGTTCAGTAATGGAGCTCTGCAGGGAGTTAGTGTCCCTGCTTTTTTTGTCTTCTCACCTTACTTAATCACCTATCTAATATAGGAACCTATATTGGCTATCTCATATAGGAGCTGAATCGTTGCCAAAATATGGCAGAGCTCAGAGGGTGGGGAAGAGAGATCACAGAAGCAGCAAACCACACAAACTTTGGGATTTTGCAGCGAGAATTAGTCACTACTGCCCCACACCTGCTTCTCTTTAAAAATCAATGAGAAAAATATCCCAGTAAAATGATACAGGTGAAGGAACAGATTTATTTACTGAAGTTCCTGTAATCTGAACTTCTGTTCTTTAAGATACTTTTCATTAGTACCACGTTAGTACAGCATACTGAGATTTTTACAACGGCAGCAGCGATTCATTGCCTTTATTAAAGGTTATTTGAAAGCGTGCACAGAGCAGATCTATAGAAAACCTACAGGATATTCCATTTGGTTTGTATGATTCAAGCTCGCTGCAGACTGTACAGTCGCAGCTTCCCGTTTCTGCTGGAAATACTACAAGCTATTATAATTTTTTTTTATTAGCTATAACGTGCAGATATGGAAACTGAAGGATACCCAGCTCCTTCTCACTTCCAGTCGCCCACTCTCTCTTTCTTTCCCTTTCGCACACACGCTTCGTTGATCTGAATTCTACATTTATTTTCATCAGAGAACAGATTTAGTTGATCACAGAAAGCTGCTCATTCCAAAGTGGAAAGATTTCTGCTTTGTTTGGCAACGGGAAGCATTTTTAACAGGTTTGGGCTTTCAGAGTTCGCATTTCATAAGCTAACTGCATGACTTGACCGAAGCAACATGAGCAGGAAAGGCAACAGAATATGCCCAAACAGCTCTGTAAAATGAGGCTCCTCTAATACCCCTTGCTTTATTGGCTCAGTGTCGGGTTTACAGAATTTCTTAATTCACAGAAATCCCGTTTATGAAGTAATTGCTGGGTTTCCTCTCAGTTTTTTGTTTGTTTTTTTTTTTAATTCTGTGCTCAGTGAACACCAGACCAGAAAACTGGCAGTGCCTGTCATTTCTGTCTGATTACTAACACGGGCTGCAGGGACTAAACTTGCTTGCACCGACCTTCCAGAACCAAAAGCCAGTCCTTCTGCATCAACGTGAGAGAGCGAGCAGCAGCCGCGGCGAGTTACACCCTGGCTCCTGGGAGGACTCTCAGAAACATCCCCACTGGTGGCTGATGGAGAAGGGAACGTTGCAAAGGTTATCTGTGCCTGGAAGGCAACACCAGACCCAGGAAACTCACGTTTTTGAAGCTGTCGCTCGGGGACTGCTGAACATGTATATTATGACTGTAGGAGTGAATCTCAGAAGCGCCACTTGCAAGAAACTGGAGTTCTCACTAGGGGCTGGGAGGAGAATAATTCAGAAGAAGAAGAAAAATCTTTCTCTTTTCAATTTTGGTTTTTTTTTTCTTTTTTTTTTTTCCTCTCTTTACATAACCAATTCAAATAGCTATATTCCTAAGAAATCAAACACAGAGATAGTTCCCGGATTGTATAAAAGTGGCACTGAAAATGTGCCAGGGGGATGTAAGGGGCCCCCCTGTTAGTGCCCCTACGGGGGAATAAATCGGGAAGCCACTCCAGCAGAACAGAAAAAAAAAACAAAACAACTTTTCCTTGCAAATCTACAAGCCGCCTGGGGATGCAGCTCTTCCTCCGATGAGCAAATCCTGCTCCGGGAGGGTAGGCTCAGAGGTTGCAGTTTTGGAGGGCTTTGCCAGGCTCCTCCATCCCTCCGTGGGGAAGGGGATCAAAACGCTGGGGTGGTGGGAGAGCAGACGGCGTCGCACATTGAAACACAACCTCACGGGCACGATGGGCGGCCCTTAGGAAGGGGTAGCACTGCACTAAAGCTCCTATTCCCAAAGATTTTTAAGTCCAGCAACAATAAAATAGGCGGTTGTAATCAATTCCCCGCAGCTTACGGCTCCTCTGGTAGGTTGCTCCACAGCTTGGAGGAGAGCCCTGCCCCAGAAGTACAGAGGGTGGCACGAGGTGAGCCAGGAGGCCATAAAATTGACTTTACCGTGGATTCTTAGACCCTTGGAAAGACAATAAATAACTCGGTAAGCATCGCCCCTGGCAGGCAGCACTGGCTTGCACAGGAGGGGTCAGCAGGACAGTGTGTGACAGCTTCTGGAAGCCACGGTAATTACTGAAACAAGAACTCCCTATTGTTTTAGCAGTAGCTGAAGACTAAAAGGTAGATATTGTCCTCCCTGTCATCAACAAGAGTCCTGATGGCTGGTGTGGGGAGCCATGGGCACAAAAGGAGCCAAACTCTTTGGGCCATGAAGCTGGATAATTTTTTATTATTATATTATTATATAACATATATTATATACTATATATAATATAGTATATTATTCTATAAACCCTGCACCATCAGTTTTTCAGGGATCTACCTGGTGGCGCAGCCATGCCAGGCAGTGGTGGGTACCACAGGGACCCTAAATCCTTGCAGTTCATCCCAGAAATACTTGTACCTGGGAGGAGGAGGGGTCCAGTGCTGCACAGGAATGTCTCTTGTTTGCTTCATGCTATTACAGAATAAATGAAAAATATGGCTTATCATGACAGTGTGGGGTTAGGCAATGCAGTGAAGACTTCTCAGAGCTTGGTCAGGGCTGGGACAATCTCCGCGGCAGGAACGGCTCCAAGCTTAGCATCTCTGGGTCTGCAGTTGGAAATGACCCCCTAGAAGCATGTTGCTCTCAGATTTGGCACATGGAAGGACCCAACCTGCAGAAAGCAGTGTTTCCACCATGACTTTCTGGCTGCACTGCCCTTCTGGCTGATTCCTGAGCGAGAAACTGAGGTGTTTCAGAAGAACTGAGCATCCGCCAGTCTCACTGCCCTCCTGGGGCAAAGGTATTATTCTACAATCAGATTCTCCTCTGGAAATCCACCCCTGAAGTTCTTCCTCAGAGCTTATTCAGTCACATTTCAGGCCAGCCAGTGAGTTTTCCTGAGAAAGATCCATGGGGAAAGGTGTAAAGATGCTGAACAAAGATCTCAAACCTGTTGGTTTTTTTTTAACTTCTAAATTGTTTCCTTAGTGGTGTTTGGACCAGACATCCTTTTGCTAAGAGAAATGACAGCTTCAATGGGACATACCAATGAAACACACATGCACAAGTTATGGCTTTGTTAATATTAATAATGATATTTTTCTGAATGAGGGTCCTTGACAGGTGGGCAACTTCTTGATTGCAATGCACCTTTGGATGGCTCAGGCAGAAGCACCTTCCTCTTTTCAGCCCACACTTAGGTCTGTTTTTTAATGATATGTCACTGCAAGAGCATTGTCATATTTTGTTGGAGTTGGTTACTAATTTACTACTTATCAGCAGCAGGTTTCTGGAAAAACATTTTTCCTTTCCATTACGTTTGCTTCTTGCCTTTCCTCAGAGGCAGAACTAAATAATTAATAATTAATTAATCACTGCTAATTTGGCTTGTTGGTTTTTTTAAAAAATGGACTTTTAACCCATCATTTTTGTGGCACTTCCACAACATTTGCAATAATTTTAGAACCTTCACTGGTCTGTTTGATTACTTGGGAGGTTAGTTTTTTTAAGTTAAATGAAAATTTTGTTCTAAATCAAACATTTATGGACTGAGAGCCATACACACAGCCTCTTGTGTCTGCACCTACAATTTTGTGGTTGGAATTGGCTGCACCTGATAATTTGGCATTTGGGTTTTTCAGCATTTCTGAAGCCAATCTTCAAAATTAAGCATCTGGCCAGCCGTGAGCACAGTTGCCCAGTTTGCACAAGTAATTGCAGTATTTCAATAAGAAGACTCAGGGTTCAGTTCTGCTCCATTCAGCATTGCAGGCAAAATCCCATTGATTTCTGTGGGAGGGGCAGGCTACGAGCACAGAGCCACTCACCTCCTGTAACTGGATAAGCCTCGATTCTTAAAAGTGGGTCCTCACTCATCTGGGGCTTCCTTTCAGTTTGGTAAAACCACACAATCACCACAAACATCTTTTCTACTACTTAATACTGAAGCCAGAGTCCCGTTGGGCTGGGCGGATTATGTGTAAAAGTCAATCACAACTCCAAAAAATTGACAATGAACGTAGATTTTTTACTATTCAAATATTAGTTTTTTCCCCACCCTTGTTTATTTATAGCAGAAATTAAATCTCCTCCTCAGCCTACAGATGAGGTTGGCTCAAATTAATTTATCAGTTAATTTAATTTTACGACCTTATCTAGAATATATCCTATATTGACCTTACACATAAGGTAGTTGGGTAAGAAAAATCAAGAGGCTTAAGGTTCATTTGTTTCCTTCTTTTAAAAGAACAACACACTGAACTTTAAAAGAGGACATCTAAGTTAAATTCCCAACTTTTCCAGAAATTCCTTGTGTACGCTAGGGAATTACTTTCATTTCTCTCTGATGCTTCTTCCCATCTTTAGAAGTGGCATAAAAATCTTTTCCTTTTTTCTCTCCCATCTATTTAGATCCTTAACACTTCCTTGGCCTCTGTCTGTTTCTAATGATCTTAGTACTTCCAGATGCCAACATGATACAAGTAATAACCACGAGTTTCATACAATTCCCTCTGGGGCCATGTGAGATGGACTGGGTCTGATGGGTTTGTCCCAAGGTTATATAGGGCTCTTTAGGAATGAGGTGCTTTAGGAGAAAAAAAAAAGAAATAGTATTGCTTTAGGAACATTTGTCATGTCTTCTCCCAAAGCCCAGAAACTCTTTATACCTTAGTTTCTCTGTATATACAGAGGTTCTCACAGATGAAAAGAAGGAAAGAAGGAAAGAAGGAAAGAAGGAAAGAAAGAAGGAAAGAAGAAAAGAAAGAAGGAAGGAAGGAAAGAGGAAAGAAGGAAGGAAGGAAAGAAGGAAAGAGAGAAAGAAAGAAAGAAAGAGAGAAAGAAAGAAAGAAAGAAAGAAAGAAAGAAAGAAAGAAAGAAAGAAAGAAAGAAAGAAA
>JAOQGH010000019.1:77100620-77122596 GCA_025769975.1 Gallinago jamesoni
AGAAAGAAAGAAAGAAAGAAAGAAAGAAAGAAAGAAAGAAAGAAAGAAAGAAAGAAAGAAAGAAAGAAAGAAAGATGGATGAACATCTAAAAGGACTACCAGTGGTGAATCTCTCATACTTATGAGGATCTCTGTTAATGGGAGTGAGCTCCACGGAAAAAGCCCATCAAGAACAGGTGCAATTTTCCCATCTCGTGAATTTTGAACTTCAGCTGTAAGATCACGGTCCCTTCTTCTGTGATACTTAAATCTAGTGTTAGCTACAGTAAGGCTTCTTAATGCCCTTTTATGACAGGAAAATAAAAACCAGAAAAAATTTAAATCGGAGAGCAAGGAAATACTCTTAGGGTATCAGGAAGCACTAAAGGAAAAGAAATGGGAGACAGATTCACATTAACATGTGTGAGTTCATAAAGAGGTTTTCTTTTAAAGTTCTCCTCCAAAATGTTAGTCTGTATAATGAATTGGACTAGCAGGTATGCTATAAATGTAGCAACTACAGTAAAATGCCATAAAAATGATGGGTTAACAATCTAGATGAAAAAATAGTAACAAGTCAAAATAACAGTGATTTGATCTTTCATGTGAATATTCAGTTCAGTCTGTGATGAGAAGTAACATTAATGATGAGAGGATATAACTGTCAAAAAATCCTGCGAAAGAAACTTAATGGAAAGGAAAATATTATTCAGACCCCAGTGCTGGTAATAAGTAAATTATTACCGACTTTGATAAAATTGGACAATTAATATGTAGAAGTGCCATAAAAGCGTGTAGAGTCTGTAGCATGCAACATGAGCTGTTGCTTAATAATAGAGGACCTGGATTAGTCTAAAACTTTCATAAACAACATCTTTTTATATTGTCCTTTACGTTTGGAAAATTATCCCATTTTTCTTGAGATCTTTTCTTAGGGTGTTAATAACAGAGTAGAGAGTTTTTTGAAAAGGCTTTTCAGAGATAATCTTCTCAATTTTTAAGGAGTGACTGCACTTCTTATTTGATAGCAGCAATTTTTACTTTTAACTGCATGTGAGTTGCCCCTGACTATCACAAGGTGTATTAAGGATGTAAATATTACATAGGCACACGTCTATAAGGGAGTCCGTGGAGCACATGGAATCATCGAATTGTCAGGGTTGGAAGTGACTTCTAAAGATCATCTAGTCCAACTCCCCGGGCAAAGCAGGGTTGCCCAGAGCACATCACTCAGGACGGCATCCAGGTGGGGCTTCAAGATCTCCAGAGAAGGGGACTCCACACCCTCCCTGGGCAGCCTCTGCCAGGGCTCTGGCACCCTCACCCCAAAGAAGGTCTTCCTCATATTAGAATAGAGCTTCCCATGTTCCAGCTTGAGCCCGTTACCCCTTGTCCTATCGATGGAAACCACTGAGAAAAGTCCGTCTCCAACATCCTTCAACCCACCCTTTAGATACTTATAAACATAGATAAGGTCTCTCCTCAGCCTTCGCTTGTCCAGACTAAAGAGTCCCAGCTCCTTGAGCCTTTCCTCGCAAAAGAGATGCTCCAATCCCTTAATCATCTTGGTTGCCCTACGCTGGACTCTCTCCAGTAGCTCCCTGTCCCTCTTGAACTGGGGAGCCCAGAACTGGATGCAGTATTCCAGTTGTGGCCTCACCAGCATAGAGTAGAGAGGGAGAATGACCTCCCTCGACCTACTGGCCACACATGAAGGGTATGCACAGGTTATCCTCGGTTATTCAGGACCACTTCTGCTGTCATACAGATATATATATTGAATTAGTAGCTGAGGCACCGTCAGACACCTTCGGAAAGACACACAAGTGGTAATGCACAGGCAACACATCGTATCCCAAAGGTGGTGTGGACAGGATTTAAGGCATCTTGCTGCAGATCCAGAACCCCTAATTCAAGCCGTGCCCCACACTCACTCTTGAAGCCAGCCCTCTCTTCTTATGGCCCCAGCTGCAAAGAGTTAGGGGTCATTTGGACTAGAAGGCACAAAAGTACCCACTGCCTTTGCCTGCCCTTTCTTTGCACACCTCCTCTAAGGAGGCTTGGGAATCTGTCCTAGTCTCAGGTGAGACATCGTCTTAATGTGGTAAAGATGAGCGTGTTCTTGCACATGGCAGGAGGGATATTTACAACAGGAGAACATCTCGTGGGAAAATCTATTCCAGAATAGGTCTGTGTGAGAGGGGTTGCTTTATTTATTTTTATTTTTTTTCCCTACCTGCAAAAGGCTTGGTTTGCTTTCATAGCAAGGTCATGGTGCACATCAGGGCTCACCCAGAAACAGGGCTTCCTTCACAGAACCCACTCCAACAATAAATAATAAATGCTTTTCTCCCGTGACTTGGCAGGGAGACAGAGCATATAGGGTTAGCCATAAAATCAGTAATTCCAGCAACGTCTGATACAGGGAGTTACCTAAAATATCTCGAATAGGTTGAACTGGGATGAGATCTGATATTAACCAGCTATTGAGGAAGAAGATCTCCTCCATCTAGGAAATACTGCCAGAAATGCAGTCAGCAGAAGCTAAATAGTAAATGAGAACAAGCCAACACAGAAGCAATGTCCTTCTGCTCCCGAAGGCTGCAGTTTGGGGCCGTTAGACTTGGTTTTCCTCCCCGAACGGGACCCGGCGAATAAAGCACTATATAATTTAACCAGATTCCTGTGGTAACAGTGGATATTTATTTTTTTTTTTTTTTTTTTTTTTTCTTGCATGACATTTTTTCAAAGTCAGCTTTATGTATATGATTCCCGCCTGCCAAATATCTGCCCCATTTGAAATCTATATCTAGCCTGAAACATTGTGTTTTGCCCTCTGGTTGACCGTCTGCGCCAGTGAAAGACATCCTTGTGAAGAAGTGCCCCTTTGCTCCTGTGGTTACCAATACTGCTCCGCACAGTTTCCAAGGGTGATGCTATTATATTGCTCCAGCCACTGTATGCACCCTATTGAGTAATTTATTGGCCAAGATCCTAACAGAGGAAAGGCCTGTCTAGAACCCTGCTGAATTTTAAAAGGTAGGAATATTGCACTTCGTAACAAGCAGCCATTAATGATAACCAACAATATAATTCTTATGGAATTATGCCTTGCATCTGCATGAAATTCCCAAGCACAATAAAAAGCGAACCAAGGGAGTTAACCTCTTGTTTGCCGCGCTTCCTGGAGCATAATTACGGAATAGTGGAAAGAGCGTGACCCCGTATCTCTTCCACATTATAATTAGCATTCCCCATACTGAAGCCTATTGTCTGGAGGACAGTTTTGTCTCTCCTCTGTTCTGACTTGTGCAAAATTACACCCCTAAATGTGAGTTCATGGCCCTTTCTCAAAGCCAGCCTTTTGTTTTCAGCGCAGTCCCCAAATCAATGGGCTGGCAGGATGTGCAGCGTACACCCACAGGGTCAGTTTGATGCTCATTCACTAGATACATACGGTGCATTGTAAGGATCTATATGAGATAACAATGATTTTCCACTTTTCAAATGTAGCCACATGAGATTAGGATATTCGGCAGAAAAAACGCTGCCAACTCTTTATGTCATCCTATTAACGGTGAGTAGCAGAGTCTGTACGTTTTACTTGGATTACAGAGCAAACCTGTTCAAAAAAATCTTCCTGTTTCTCTTCTCGTGTATAAATGAAGCCATGCATTGTACCTCATTAAAACAAACTAAGGTACCTCATTAACACCAGCCAAGAAGTAGTTTGAATGTCAGAACTGGAAGTCTGTATAATTCTGACACGAAAAGTTTTACTGAAGAAAAGCTCTGTTTAATTAAGCAGATACTGACAGGATTTAGCAGAAGATTAACAATCAGAAGTTCAGAATTTTGCCTAGACTGGGGTCTCGTGAAATATCATGATCCTTACCTCAATCTGTTTTTTTTTCTTGAAAATTTCTAGCTGTGTTAATGAAGGGGTTTGATTTATTTAATTTTATTTTGCCATTACAGCTTTCCTCTCTCCAAGGGAAATGAATGAACCCGCACAGGTATGAATGTATTTTTGGGGTGAGTTTTCATAATTTTGGCACCAAAAAACCCAGTCTGATTTTCAAAATCAAAGCTCATGTAAAGCTCCAGCTGAGCTCAAGTGAAGGAAGTCAGCTAGGAAATGTTTTATATAGATTCACTGTTTATAAAGCTATTTTCTCGTGGGACCCTGACTGGCGCCCTGGGTGACCAGCACTGTTAAAAATCAGGCATTTACTTAAGAATCTAACAGGAATTTAGGAGCAAAAAAATTCAGGCTTCTGTTCTTGAAAAATCTTGCGTTAGCTGTTCGCCGAGATAATATATGTAAAAATGTAATGAGACCCTTCAGCTTTTTCTCAGGGCTTTTTTTTTTCCTGCAGTTCTGGTGTAAGGCAATATAGAATAAATACAGTGTTCTGAGATCCCTGTTACTCCTTTTACGTCCATAAATTCCCCAATAAGTAGGAATATTGTGGTCCAGACAAGCACAACCCTCTAAAGCTGGGACCCAACTGCTGCAGCCTGCCCAGAAACACTGGTGTTATGCGTGGTACTGCACAACTTTATACTCAATTTGCCCCGGCTGCCTAGAATAGAAAAAAAGAAAACCCAAGCCTAATCCAGTTTGAGTACTGTGAGTACCCATCAGCTCCATTTCTCTTGAATGAACTTTTTGTCCTTAGGGAAGATTAAAGAGCTGGCAGCACTGGAGACCAAAGCCTACCGCTCATTGTGGCAGGGAATAAAAGGCAATTTAGAACACGAACCATGCTCCAAGGGATGCTGAGATGGTGCCTGTCGTGTTGACCTGGTCCAGGGTCAGAGCTCTGGACCGTGCCAAACCCATGCGATGTCTCGGAGCGTTCACGGGGCTGAAACCAGCCTCCTTTTTTGCCTGGGGTTTCCAAGTAGATGTAGTCCGTGTGTTAGAGGTAGAAAGCCAGCGTCTGGCTGCTTGAAGCTTTTCCCTTATATGGTGCCTTTTGACTCATTTCCCATCTTACTCATAGCTGGAGCCGAGTGAAAAATTTGCGGTAAATGGTTAACACAAATAATTTCGCCTTTTTTTCCCACTCTGCAAGCAAATAGTGATTATTTTTTTTTTTTTCAAGTTCAAATTTATCAAGTGCATGTTGCACAGTTGTTTGGTTATTTCATGGCTGATCACAACTAGTTCTACAGGACATATTTGATGATCGACTTCTGAAGGGTAACCTCAGCTGATTAATTGTGTCCAATTAGCTAGGACTTTCAGCCTTATTTTCTGTGTGAAGGATCGCTTTCCAAGGACTACTTTCCATTGCACAACTTGCCACCAGTTTCCTCCTTTTTTCTAAGACTGGTGCATTACTAGCTTTTCTAACTCCACAAGGCACAATTAAATTAATTTTTCTAGATTTTATTTCAGTATTTGCTCTGAAGAGTGAACCACTCAATGTGTTCTAAAATTTTCCTTATTCTTTTTGAAATAAGTCATTTATTTTAAGTGTTCCTATAGACCTAATAGCTTTTTTTCTTTGTTTTTCATAATGATGAAGGAACACATGGCACACTCCATGACAATGTACAGCTCTTATGGCTGGCACTGGACAAGAACTTTCATTATAATTTTTTTTTTAAAAATTACCTGCTCAGCTAATTGTAACAATGTTTTCCAATAAATTGACCTCCATAAAAATATTTAAATTTCCTTTTGATTTGGAATCCAAGATTTTTCTGAATGGCTTCTTTATTTTCAGTCAGTTTTACTTTTGTCTGGTTAGACAAGTTAGATTCTTATATTAATGACAAGAAAGTTAGTATTGTGAGCTTTCCAAATTTTATAATAAATATATAAATAGTCTTAGTTCATGAGAATTTTTAGTTATTGTATGCAGGGGCTTTTGAGTCATATAGCTAACCCCTCCCAGATTTCCTTCTTTTATACAGATGTATTCAGAGAAAAGAGCTGATATTAAGTTTGTTTCCATTATTCAGTGCCAACTGAAAAAAAAAAAAAAAAAAAGATGATCTTGGAAAAAAAAAATATTGACCTGTTTTTTAGCATCTGAAGTTCCCAGTCCAGCGCAGAAGTTAAATGTCCTTGCTTTTCCACTGTGCAATGCAGAGAATGTGGTGGGAACAGAATAGCAAGGCAACTCAGCTGGAAAATATCTCAGATAGATGAAATATTTGTCAAGCAGTTTTCTCATGTGAATATGTGTCTGGTTGGTATATGCCAGTCACCAGAGCATGGCATTTGTTTTATCTTCTGTCCCAAGGATTTATTTTAAAGGAAAAAACTGCTGTGTAAGGCATCAGAATTGTAGAGACAACAAAGCAACACAAGTTTAACGAGAGCTCTATCTTTCATGAAGCTAACAGAAAAAGAGTCAAGTTTTAATATCCTCAAAGGTCCTTTTTTCAGATAAGAATTTTATAACAAAGGAACCTTAAGGCAGGTTCCCTTTCTTCTTCTCTGTTAGACTCGTATTCATTATTACCAACAAGGAATCATTTTGCATTTTTTAAAGATGCAGACATCAAATATGATAGTGATGAATTTAAAATGAATAACAACAACTATAATATTAAAAAACATGTTTTCTCCAGATGTGCTGATGTCTCAATAGAATTTTTATGCAGAAAAGGAAACAAGGCACATATAAGTGTTTATCAGCTTTGCAGCTTACAAAACCAATGTCCTGAACAAAGACAGCAACATATCCAGTGGGTGTTATCTGATCAAAAACATTCCACATGTACAAATCAAAGCTAGGGGGAAAAAGAGCCATATAAAGATGAGATAGCTGAGAAAGCAGCCACATTAGGAAAGGGTCTACTATTTAAACAGTTAGGCTTTAAAAAAGGCAAAATGAGAGCTAAGCGAATCCCCCCTCGGGGTTCATGTTCTCACAAATGGGTCTCTGAATTGGATAAAGATACATAATGATTCTGTTTTCCAGCATGATGTGGACACTAACCTCTCTGTAGGGCATATTTGAAGGTGTGTGTGGACAAAAAAAAAAAGGGGGGGGGGAGAGTTAAGCCCAAAAAGGCATGCAGGCAGCAATTGGATTCAATTAATATTACAATTAATGTCACAAAAGGAAGTAATATTAACATTATGAAAAGAAAGAGACCTGTGGTAGGCTAATGCATAATACCTGCACCATCCTAATTTACTGCTGACCCATATTGAGTGAAAACAGCATCAGTCTATGGCTCCTCTCCTGGATGAGGCAGTAAAGCAACAGGGCAGGGGAAGAGGAGGGGATTTGCTATTTATTGATAAAATTCCCATGAAAAAGTTGCCCAGTTACCAGCACTTTTCTCTCCATCCTGGAGATTGTTTCAGATCCTATTTGTAACTTATTTGTGTCTCTGACCACAAGGGTTCAATAAATAGTTCAATCAGTACTGAAACTGAAAAAGATGGCTCATTTGCGTACCCTCTTTGACTTACTTTCATGCCTAAGGTGTGAATTCCTCATCATGATCTTCCTCGGGGACAGACACGTATACGAGCTCTCTCGCACCTGTGTTCTTGGGTGTCCAAAGGATGTCAGATTATGCTAAGGTCCCACCACCACCCTGGCAGAAAATTTAGATATTTTTTTTTATCTCTATCTACAAAATAAACAGGTATTTGATGGCCTATTTGATTTTTAAGGTTTACATTTTTAAGGTTTTATATCCAACCGTGCAGTCCCAAAAATAAATTTGCAAACAAATGAGAAGTTGCTATTAAGATTACAGCATAAAAGAATTGTTACTGCCATGTGACTTCTGAGTTTGAGGCCTTTAAAATAAAAAGGACAAAAATTTGTAAAAGTTTTTATTTAAAAAATTAAAAAATAGCATTAGGTCTGGCAACACCAAGACAGTTCCCACATTTCACTTGACAAAGGAATCTTCCAGGTCCTTTTTCTAAGGAAAAAAAAACAAAACTAAACCAAAACAAAATAGTAGCCCAAAACCAAAACGAGATTGCCGGGAAAACAAAGAGGTAAAATCAATAAATGTGGACGTTGGAATTAGCTCTCAGTATGTCTTATTTAGTCCTACCTCTTTCATTTGTACAGTATCATTCTCCTTTATGATTTAAAAGAATAACAATTAGTAATCTGTTGACGAATGTAAGGAGAGAAGCAGAAATGCTACTGATACAACTGAACCAAACAGACTGGGAAGACCAAAGGGCTTGGGTTGGCCAACCATCCATGGTACTAAGAAGTGCAATAGGAATGACCTACTAACTTGGAAAAATATGAAGGTTTGTTAGTTACTGGTATACATCAATTTGGAGATGCAGTGTCCTGATTAGCTTCAGAACTTATATCGTTCTTCCACAAATTGTGTGGAAGAACCAAAGCAACCGCCGACACCTTGCACTGGAAACTGGTTTGAGTCCACGCTGTACAAGCCAATGTGCTGCTGAAAAAGCCTCTTTCAGTTTGCAGCCTTTTCTTGGCAATGTAATCACCATTTTGAAGCAAAGTAGCTTGTTTTTTAAATGAGGATCTATGGATGAGGAGAGTCATCAGAGTCAGACTAATGCAGTGTGGAATCATGCAGAAATCTACACAGAGATGCCACCAACAGGACCAGGATGCTGAAGGTGACCAGTAAGTCACCTTCAGCAGTAAGATGGGAATGTCCCTTTTGTATGTTTCCATTGATAGGCACCAGACAATGGCAAACACACTCAATCAAAATCAAAACTAGCAATTACATATCCTAAACCTCATACTGTGTTTCCTGACGTATAAACGTAACGCTGTGTCCTCTCCAGCTCTAGTTTTGGGGTAAACTAGAGCTGTTTGGGGCCTGTAGTTTTGGAATAAGAAGATGAGTGTGGAATTACCCTGAGAACACCTGTGCAGGATGGTGATGACACAGACTCCCTGCAACCCTTACATTACTGTTTTGGGTTGTTATTTAAGAAACAAAACGTCTCTGAAGTGTTTGTTCAGTTCAGAACACATTTGCTTTGCATATCCCAGGTAGCAGGGCAGTGTAACTACAGCCTGACACATTTACCCTCCTGACAGCACACAGGGAAGGGAAAGGCACCACAAGAGGAAAAAAAGAGAGAGGAAAATGGAGCGGTTATTACTGGAGTGAACATTCAGGCTGTGACAAGGTAAGGGAAAGAGGCACCAGTTATGAAGTTTAACAGTTCATCACGGATTATTCTGCTTTGCTTGCAGCCCATGACACTGTGAGTCACCAAGCTGTGATCCTTTACCTGAGACCCCCGGGAGCCTAGGGGCTGGCATCTTTTTCAGCAGTTCAGCTCATGACAGGTCCCCCTTTGGCTTGCTCTCATCTGAAATTGGGCAGGGGGTTTTATTTTACGATAACATGTTAATCTTTGCACTATGAGGTAGGTTCTGTTTTGTTTCCCCTCCCATTGATGGCAGATGAGTTGCCTGTTTGCATCTGGAAATCTTAATCAGCCCAGTCACTTTTAATGAAAGAACAAAAAAAAAAATCTGAGTTTTAGCAAACGAGAAGTATGAAGAAATCACAGAATCACATGGAGTTGGAAGGGACCTCCAGAGATCATCTAGTCCAACCCCCCTGCCAGAGCAGGTCCACCCCGAGCAGGTCCCACAGGAACATGTCCAGGTGGGTTTGGAATGTCTCCAGAGAAGAAGACTCCACCACCTCCCTGGGCAGCCTCTGCCAGGGCTCTGCCACCCTCACAGGAAAGAAGTTCCTCCTCATGTTTAGGTGGAACTTCTTATATTCAAGTTTGTGCCCATTTCCTCTTGTCCTGTCACTGGGCACCACTAAGAAAAGACCAGCCCCGTCCTCCTGACACCCATTTAAGTATTTAGAAGTATTTATAGGTGTTGATCAGATCCCCCCTCAGTCTTCTACAGACTAAAAAGACCCAAGTGCCTCAGCCTCTCCTCATCAGGGAGATGCTCCAGGCCTCTAATCATCTTTGTAGCCCTCTGCTGTGCCTTCTCCAGCAGTTCCCTGTCCTTCTTGAACTGGGGAGCCTAGAACTGGTCCCACTGATCCAGATGGGACCTCCCCAGAGCAGAGGGGGGAGGATGATCTCTCTTGACCTGCTGGTCACACTCTTCCTGATGCACCCCAGGATGCCTTTGGCCACCTTGGCCACAAGACAAGGCAAAACTACGTGAAGTGATGTGTATCAAAGACAGAACTCCTTCCGCCACGAGCACGCCAAGTGTTGCTGATGCACCTGCTGCATGTTTGGAGCGGGGAGGGGGTCAAAAAAGGAAGTGGCCGGTTGTAAAAGAGAAGCAGCGCTTTCAGTTTCTGAAAATAGCCCAGATACAGAACCGGGCAATAAGAGGACGTTACTGAGTGAGCGCGGGTTTGAAACGTGCTTGGGCATTATTATTATTATTATCATTTTTTTCATCGCCACACACACACACACAGAGCTCAGTTTTCAGCCCACAGATTAGTTTTCACCGGTCTGGAGCGCTTCTGGTGGCCACCGGCAGGGTGAAGGTGCTGCTCAGCAGCCATGGGCAAGGGTTCCACCAGGAAGCCTGGGGTGAAATCCATTACACCGATCGATTTGCCCTTTCTCCCTGGTTTTCAGCGCAGCTCTCGCACCGACATAAGCGCTGGAGCGCCAGCGTACACAAGTTAACATCCTCCGGCGTCCAGATTGGCTGGATTTGAAGGTGATTTTTTTTATTTTTTTTTCTAGGCCGCGTATTAATTTCCTCAGTACTCAACGGGAACGCTGGCTGAAGCTGCACTGCAGGCAGGGAAATTATAACAGGTCAGAAACTTACAGGAGCGTTAGGGAGTAGAGGAAAAATGTTGGTCATGGGTAAAAGAAACCTCCATTAGAACATGAAAGCGTGCAATATCCTAGGATGTTAAGGACGAGGAAAAAAGCATCCGGCATATGACATATCTGCTCTCCTTTGCTGGCTGAATCCAGTTAGATGGTACACAAAAGTGTCTTATAATGAAGTGAACAAAGATTTTCCACACCTACTAGGGTGGTAACCCTGGAGCTATGAAAGTAAAGGAAAAAAAAAAAAAAAGAATCTCTTAGAAACTGCAGAACACTTGTTAGTACTTTAAAAGATTGTACAAGCCAGGAGAAAAGGTTTTTATGTTGGCTAGTTGAAAGAGACAAGCGAACTTCCTAAGAAGTATGGTGCGATTTTTTTATTTTTTTATTTTATTTCTTACTTTTCCGTTTGACCACCAGTCCCTCCAGGCAAAGCAGAATCTTTGCAACCTGGGAGCTTGGTTGTGGGGGTAAAAAAAAAAAAAAAATGAAAAAAGAAAAAGAGCATGAAATGCATGGTGCTCACATTTGAAAAGAAACCTTGACTCCCTCCCACACATGTATAACATATCTATGCTACACAGTGGTGGGTAACGGAATCACGGCGTTTTTATCTGAAGGTAAACACGGGTCTAAAAGGTAAATGTGGCGATTCCCCCCGTCTCACAAAGCAAAACAGAGAGGGATGGCTGAAGCTGGTGCTGGGCTCCCAAGGCTGGAAAGCAGGCAGGTTTCTGAGCCTCCAGCACAGCACGTGGGAACACTGAGAGGGAGTGATTGCCAAGGGGAAAGGACAAACCCCCCGGGACAGCCCTGGAATCGTTAGAGCTGTTGATCCAGCATACCATTCACAGGGTAACGTCAGCCCGGTGGGACCGGCAGGAGGAGAGGGCTGCCACTCCTCACCGCAGATAGTTGAGGACAGAGACGATTACGGCCCACCCCCCCCCCCCCAAAAAAAAAATAAAACCAAAACCAACTAACCAGTGTGTGCCGAACAATTGCCTCTTGGAAACCTTGTTTTTTCCCCTCTGAGTTAAAACCCTACCCAGTTTGATATGTTAATAAACATTCATCCCACATATGGAATTTAAAAAGCAGGAATCTGCTTTCAAAAAGCACACGCGGCATCTGGACATGCTGCATATAGAAAATCAAATAAATAGCTTCGGAGAAAATGTTTAATTTCGAGCAGAGAGACGTCTAGTGTTTAGAGTGGCAGGTTTTGTTCAGGGCCAATTCCACTCCACAGAATCACAGAATCTTCATGGTTGGAAGGGACCTTTGAGATCATCAAGTCCAACCACAAAACAAAAAAAAAAAAAAAGCAAAACAACCCCATAAACAGACAAAACCCACTAATCTCGGGCACTAGAGCATGCCCTGAAGTGCCACGTCTACATGTTTCTTAAATACCTCCAGGGATGGTGACTCCACCACCTCCCTGGGCAGGCTGTTCCAGTGCCTCACCACCCTCTCAGGAAAGTCATTCTTCCCAATATCTCATCTAACCCTCCCCTGCCCCAACTTCAGACCATTCCCTCTGCTCCTGTCATGATTCCCTTGGGAGAAGAGGCCAACCCTCACCTCTCTACACCCTCCTTTCAGGGAGTTGTAGAAGGCAAGAACTGTCCATCTGAGGATTGCTCCAGTGTTCAGGACTAAAGGGACAAATTCAGGATCTGTTCCCTTCGAGGAAAAGGATACTTAAATGTTATTCCTTGTCCATATGCTGACTTCCCTGTACGTACACAAGCACATCGTGACACCAAGAAGGCCAGAAGGCATTCTCCACCATGCCTTTGGGAGGTCCCCTGGCAGTCCTTGGAGAAGGCATGACACGTACACAAACCCAACCCGTTCTAACTGCCAGCTCCCAGCATGCAATTTTTTTTACTAAAAGGACAAATTCCTGCTTTCAAAGATCTTCCAAGCGCCTGACCTGTCTCCCGGGTTTGTTCTTCAGTGGACGGGGGTTTTGCTGAAAAGTTGTGAGCAGCTGTCAGCCGGGCAGAGGGCAAGGACTGGGGTGGAATTCTCCCACCTGCGTCCTGCAGCCCGAGTGCTGCTCCCAGCTTGGCCTTGAACCCTGCCTGCCTGCGGCATGCTAGTTAGATATCGGGCATTCCCTGTGTCCAGACAGCTGGAAACAACAACTGAAATCTCTTAACTCTGCCCTTGGATAAGGCTTTTTTCCTAACTTGGATAAGAAGCGGTGTAATTAATACGTTCAGGTGGTGGTGTGGGATTTTTTGGGTTTGTATTTTTTTTTTTCTCTTAATGGTGTTTGGATTCTTTGACTTCAGGATACTTTTGAGCCTTCTGTAGTACATACTACAGAGGTGTGAGACCAAATGCAAGCTGGACATTCAGGGGTGGCAATCACCCCCAGGCACGGTCTCCATCTGAGGAAGTCGGACAAAGAGCCACATCGCCCGTCCCTATAACTCAGCCCCTTGATACCAGCAGGGCAAGGCTGACACACATTATCTAAGAATCCTAATCCAAATTCCCCAGATGTCCAATGACACTGAGAATCTGAGGTCTGGGACGCTCAGGTTTTGACTCAAATTAACCTTTCCCCCTATGGTTTTCTAGCTTCAAGACATGAAGCTCGTCTGCACTGCTACCTCCAGCCCCTCACACTTCTTTTTTAAGAAGACAGTCATTTGGAAAAAGAGTAAGATATCCTTCTAGAAATCTGAAATGCTAGAAAGATGTTCAGAGAACTCATTGTTGTGGTGAAAATAGAGCCATGGTAAAACCAAATATTGTCCCATTTGAAAAACAGCAGCAAGCATGCTGATATAAAATCACCGCAAGAGATTTTTTAGCTCTTAAAAGTATTACAGGAGCTTAAAAAAAGGTCTTATCACTTTTGAGAAGCCGTATCCTCCGAGCCTTGAGAGACCACTGGGTGCTGTATGATTTACCAGCAGCCACGGCATATTATCAGGATTGGCTGCTTTTATTTATAGGCCCTTTGTAGCCCATGTGGATGATGCCAACGAGATGCTCTGCCATGGCTTCACCGGCCAGCGTGCTGAATCACCCGAGTGGCAGAGTTTGTAGAAGTCCTCCCGGAGATGTGGGAGAGGAGAGGAGAGCTGGTGAGAGCATGAGGCACAAGCTTTGCTCCACGGAACGTGCCAGGAGACTCTTCCAGATGCCAGTGTTTTGATGTGGTAAAGAATCCCAGCTACTACGCAGCAGAGCAATCCTTAATAAAGGTGATAGCGGCTGGTCCACAGCTGCGCCGAGCGCACTGAAAGGAAAAGTGGAGTTGGAGAAAGCTGCCTGTCTGCCTCAGATTATTTGTTTCTGGAAGCTACGTTGTCTTTTATTACATCTACGTATAAAATTCTTCACGCAGAGTGAGTTTAATCCTCCCCAGACCTGCAAACAGTGGTTAGCATCAAGATTTTACTCCAGAAAACTCCCGAGACACCGCCTGTTATTTCAACGGGGAAGACTCCTTTTACAGTTCCACCACAATGATGGCATTAGCAGGGTCAGAGGAAGAAGCACCAGCAATGAGAAAGAAGCCTATGTGACAACCTCCAGGAGATGGTTTACATGCCCAAAGCAAAATGTTTCCAAAACTAAGACCCCTGAGAGCTTGACAAGCAAGTATGCAAGCCCTTGCACAAGAGAGCCAGGCTGCCTTGAATATATGGGCAGCCACCAAGTCACCAAAATAGGGTCTTATTCACTGGACATGGTCAGAAGTTAGTCTGCTGTGGGCACTGAGAGAGAGGAGACCCCGATGGGTCACCCCCAGTCCCAAATGTGGGCCACTCTCCACGAAGGGAGGAGTTCATGGCTGTAGTTGGGGCTGGCGTGAAGTGATGCTGGTGCAGGGAGCTGTCTCCAGCCTTGAGGGGCTGGCAGCCTCCATCACAGCCTGGCCACACCGTGGCTAGTTGGCCCCAGCGTAAATCACCGCGAGCGGTTGTGCTCAAAAAGAGGATTGAAGGTTTAGGATGAAAAAAAAAAAACCCAAAACCCCACCAAACTCCAGTTTTCGGGCAGCCCAATCTCATGAAAAATCACAAGATACAAGGGTAGCAAGAGTAGGTGTTCCCCTGTCAGTCTGCTGTACCAACAAGAGCCGATCGCCACTCTCCCAAGCATTGATTTTAGAAAAAAAATCACGAGGGCGAGGGGGGAAGGGGGGGAGAAGAAAAAATTAAAAAAATAAATAAATAAAAAAAAAAAAGCCAACATCTTTGCTACAGAGACATTTTTAACAAGTATTCCAGAAAGAGCACCAGCTATCAAAAAGGCTGCCAGGACCAGAAGGAGCCATCAATCGAACAAGTTTACATTTCAAAGTTTTTTGAGAACAGTGAAAATGTCTTTACCCTCCTTGATGGGAAAACTGCAGTGCTATAGGAAAGTAGCTATTTGCTGCTTCTTACTGAAACGCATTTCTCTGAAGTGGCCCTTTAACCCTGGGAAGGGTGCTGGAAAATATAGACATAAATACATATATATATATTAAGTAGCTCTCCTGAGAGTTCTGCTCAGAGCTGCTTTAAGACCGTGGAGTCAGTCTGCTCCCTTTTCCCTTTGTATATACCATTGTTCAGCCCCAGAGATTCTCTCTGATATTAGAGATGAACTGGTTAATTTTTTAAAACCCTTTCCTGATAGTATTTAAGAGACGGCAGAATGCATCTGTCTAATTTTGACATTTATCAGATAATTCAGTCAAGTTCCCTCATGTGACACAGCTTTGTTCCCTCGAAAAGAACCTGCTGCAAACAAAAGGCCATGGTATATTGTGCGGCATCGCTGCTCCCAGATGTTTCAAAATTAAACTACTAAGCCTCTCTGGCCCTGTGGAACCTGAAAGAGTCAAAAAAAAATAAAAATAAAAAATGGAGTGACTCTTAACAAGCTGCATTTTCGGTTTCTGTGCTCCTTATTTCATCTCTGTGCTTGATTTTTCTGAGTCATTTGAAAATGATTAGGCAGCTCAAATAATTGTTTCCTGGGTATATTAGCAGCACTATAATTGTCATGTTTAGAGCTGAAGTTGGTAAAGGCTGTAGCCTGCTCTGGAATATTCTAACTTCCAATATACAACTGCTCACGGGTAAATATTTTGAAACTTTTATTACTAGTTTCCCTCCCAATTTTCCCTTTGTTTCTCTGACAGGACCCCATGCGGATTCGGTCTGACACTGTTCCTTGTTACCCAACGGCGCTGCCTGAACCCTGGGTGGAAAGGTTGTCTCCTCGCCTTTGGCCAGCATCCTGCAGCCGCTTCCACAGGCTGGCTGTTGCATCCTCCCCTCCTCTGGGTGGGAAGGGTAAACGACAGGCCTTTGCTTCTTTGCAGACGCAGAAAAACCCCAAATGCCATCTACCGCTATATATAATTTATGTGAGTGCAGTCACAGCCTCAGACGGACTTATTGAAATAAATGATACTTGGTAAATTCATTGGGGGGGGGGGAGTTATCAGTTACCATGCCAACACTCTTTGTAAATACCATTGGTTCTCAATGAACTCCTTTTGACCTGCTGGTCTGAGGTTGTTGCTGTGTGATGTACATAATTCTCTCAACACTGGTCCATTACTTCTGCTCAGGGTTGGGGGTCAAGCCTGTAGTGTAAAGTCAAAGAGAATTAGCAGCCCTATCAATAACCAGCTGCAGGACTGCAGCCCAAATGATAGACCAGAAAAATCCAAGGAAAGATGAATAAAAAGTGGAGAAACATGCGTGTATATTCTATAGTTTGAGCAGCTGCTGCGGACTATCAACATCATCAGGAGACCTCAGTGCATTAGCATAAATTCAAATGACAAATGCACAGTGCTATTCAGAGACTCATTAATTTGCAATGGGTGCAGTGCTCATGACATACTAGTGAAAAATTCAAATGTCTTTGTAGCGTCGTGAGTTTGGTTGCGGGACCTAAGTTGCTAAAACGAAAACGTGTGCAATTTTTTAGCGGTTTATTAAATTATGAAGTGTGATGACTGTATCTGTGCATCTTTTTAAGCAGATGAGGTCCAGCGTGCTCCAGTACCAATAAATAAATAAATAAATACATAAAATAAAATTTAAAAAAAAAAAAATTGTATGGTTTTGTGCTGAAATCTCCCCATCAGGCAAATTTCGAGGCGGATGCGAAACACCGGCTGGGCACTCGCGGCTGCGGCGGCGTGCGGGCTGACATCTCCCCCTTCTGGGGGATCTGCGAGGAGGAAAACTTGTGGGTTTTTTTGGTTTTTCTTTTTTTTTTTCTTTTTTTTTTTTTTTTCCGCGGTTTAGTGCTTTTGTTACGCCTGCCTCCTCCGCCACTTGAGCCACCGGTTCTGCTGCACCGATCGGAGGAGTCAGGAATAAAATAGCGCGGCGTGATAACGGGCGATGCGCGGCGGCTCCCCCTTATCCCCCCCCACCCCCCCCTTCCTCCCTTTGCTAATTTACACGTGTAGGATGGGGAAAGCCTTAATTACGAGTATCTTCTCTTAAGCAGAGGCTTTGTTTGTCTTTACAAAATGGAGAGGGAAAGAAAAGATTTATGTCTTTACACGGAGAGCACCCTGGACGTAGAACTCTGTCATCACATAAGCTGGCAATTACTGTATAGGACAACTGAAATACACTGCGGAGGGGTTTATTCTTAGCAACCTCGACTCTGCCCTGCCTGTGCAGCTCTGACACGCTGCTACAGCTTTCCCACCTCGACGAGCAGTGCAAGCTCCACCTTATATTCCTGCTTCCTCTTGGACCTCTAACTATATCATTTCCCCTCCCCGACTTTACGTGTTTTTCTGTCCACCTGGCTGCCACATCTACTGTGGGTTTCCTTTAGCAGGAAAAATATACTGTAAGATAATTGCTAGTCCCTTTTTTTTTTTTTTTTTTTGGAGGAACAAAGACCTTAGTTTCAGAGTGCGGGAGCCACAATACCTAAATGGTAAAAAATAGCTCGCATTTTCAAAAAGCACTAGTGATTTTAGCTGCACAGCCTCTGAAAAAAAAAAATTTTTGAAGCAACCTGATTTTTAAAGACAGGGGAATCAGCTGCCAGCTGCATGTCCAAAACCATTAGTTGCTTTTGAACATTTGGGTGTCTCTGTAAAACACAATAATATTTTATATATACACCAGTCATGAGGTAGCACAATAATAAGAGCCTTAATAAGGTTTGAAGCATCTCCCAGCATATGTCACGCCTCAGAGTGAAAGGAAAGCCATTTCTCACTCCGGCTTCTCATCTGTGTCATGCCACCTGCCACATAGGATATGGTGTGTCACAGCTCAAAAAAAAAAAAAAAAAAAAAAAAAAAACCAAAAAAAAAGAAACCAGGAGAGAAAAGGATGTCGTGCCTCTCTCTCTCATCCCTGCGAGGAGCAGCACATTCCTCTGCGCCCCCCGGAATTTGGATAATGGCGTGCCCTGGGCTGCCAGAAGTGTAAGTGCCTGTGGAAAGTGCTTTGCCCTCTCCACACAGGGAAGAAAAGCAGCAGGAGCTCCACCAAACTATAAATCATTATAAAGTGGCTTAAAGCTACAGTTTCCAAAATACACAAACGAATTAGGATGCTTGTCTGCCCTCAACTTCCCCCAGCTTCCGAAGGCTTTCCAAGTAGGTATCTGAGGTGAGACCATAAAAACTCAGTCGAAGCTTCATCACATGCTAACATCATTTATTTTCATCAACCTGGCCCAAACCTGGCATGGGCCTCCACACTACTTTGGATCTTTGGGTTACTGCAGACAGAAGGAAGGAGTTTGAGGAGGAGATGGTGAATGGGGTGGCCAGGTGTGATGCAAGCAAGGGGAGTGTCTGGCCATGCAGATATCTCAGCTATGATGTTCCTTCCCTCTCCAAGTTTCAGCCCTGGGAAACACTAACAATCCAGAGCAACGGTCAAGACTGGACCTACAGTTATTTTAGACAAAGAAGGGCCACGGGGGCTGCTCCAAGGGATTGCAAGGAAGGAAGAACCAAGAGCGAGCAGTGCCATGTCTCCATGGCCCCAACTGGTGGAGGAGCACCTCAACTCTCACTGTCCTTTCAACACTGAAACTCTGGTGTTAAGCGACAGGGCAGAGCCTTAACCCAGGCCTGTCAAATATTTCAGTTCCAGGCTCTCTGCCCTGACTGGAGCTTACAGGGCAGCAGAAGGTCCCTCTCCACCAGAGAAAGCCCTTGGTGGTCCTCAGCTGGTTCTGGCCCTCTGGTATAAAGCTGTAGCATGTGCCGTGGATGATTGCCTAATGTGATTGTCAATGCCAGCAGGGCTCTAAAACTTCAGTGACACACACGGGATCAGAGGAGCCTGGAAATGAATGAGTCGCCCCTCTCCTCCCACCACCCGCCTCAGAAGTGCTGAGCAGGAGCTCGATGCAGCCGAGGATTCAGACCTTTGGCTAAACATCACTTGCGCCTTTTGTGGAGAGATGGAATTTTATTTTGTGTGTGTCTCTCAAAAGCTCAGTTAAATGAAACAGGGCATGGGGTGGGTTTTTTTTTAAGAAAGTATTCTGTATTTCTCATCATGAACAACTTTCCTTCATTAGCAGGCAGCACTGGATGACAGAGTTTGATATAAAATACAATCACCTAATCTCTGCAACCAGCTGCAGAGATTTCTGTGGATTCAGGGCAAACGCAAGTTCTGGAGCGTGTCCAGAGGAGAGCCACCAACCTGGTGACGGGTCTAAAGAGCAAGTCACACGTGGAGAGGCTGAGGGAACTGGGCATGTTTAGTCTGGAGAAGAGGAGGCTGAGGGGGTACCTCATTGCCCTCTACAACTACCTGAAAGGAGGGTGTAGAGAGGTGGGGGTTGGCCTCTTCTCCCAAGGGAATCATGACAAGACCCGAGGAAATGGTCTGAAATTGGGGCAGGGGAGGTTTAGATTAGATCTTGGGAAGAATGACTTTCCTGAGAGGGTGGTGAGGCACTGGAACAGCCTGCCCAGGGAGGTGGTGGAGTGACCATCCCTGGAGGGATTTAAGAAACATGTAGACGTGGCACTTCAGGGCGTGTCCTAGTGCCCAAGATTGTTGGGTTGTGTCTGTTTTTTGTAGGTTTTTTTTTTGTTCAGTTTTGTTTTGGTTTGGGGGTTTTGGGGTGGGTTTTTTTTTTTGTGGTTGGACTTGATGATCTCAAAGGCTCCTTCTAAGCATGAAGATTCTGCAATTCTATCACATCAAGTTCAGGCATCAATGTAGAAAACATTTTGTACCTGATCAAGAACACAGGCAAAAGAGAAGCCTCATTGAGAAGAAGTTGTGTTCTGTTACCATAAAAGGCAGGCTTTCCCTTTGTGCTTCAGAAAAGCTCCAGCTTATTTTTCTTTTTGGGTTCTTTTTACCCAAAGAGGGAAGTCTCCCCCTCATTTCCAGAAAGGGTACCTTGTCACAGGTGTCAGGTGGCTGTCTGGCCAGCAACAGGACTCAAACAGGGAAATGTCACGTCTTAAAATCCTACAAAATGAGTATTACCTGGAGAAGAATCCCAGTAACGGCAGTCTGATAAGATAAATGGAAAAGTAGACTGTGTCTACAAGCTGGTAGAACCAGTGATATCCCCCCTTAAAATGTGATTGGTGGGCAAAGCTCTGATCTGAGCTACTCCCATCAAAATCCAGTCAGTCTACCAGCTTCAAAAGTGAAATGTGTCCGAAGTGGCTCGGAAGAAGGAGGTGACAATATTAATAAGCTTATGACACTGTTTGTGTTAACATCTTTTTTTTTTTGGTGCAGAACATGTTTGTATTTCAATTGGCAAAGTATTTACAATGAGACTAGATATACTCACCACCAAGGGCAATTAATTCAGGGTTATAAAGCCTGTGTTTCAGAAGAAGCATGAATAATTCAGTGTTAGGTTGTTTAAGTGTGTTTTGTAAAATAGAGCTGCAGCTTTTGTTTTTCTTGAAAGCTTCTGGAAAAAAATGTGATTTTTTTTTTTCTTTTTCTTTTTTTCTTTTTTTTCTCGTCACCCCTGGGGAGGGCAGTGGCGTTTTGATGTTCCACGTTGACCTGCATTCCTTGCTTGTTTCCCACTAACTGGAAGAAAATACAACTTAAAACGGGAGGCTCGTACGTATGGAGTAAGGAGCACAGCATTAGTCCTGGGTGTCAAAGCCTATCAAGCAGGCTGCGGTGCTTCAGACTGCTTTAATCATTACCAGCCGTGCCGGATTGTGAAGTTTTACGATGCTGATAAGCAGAAGGGCACACACACATACACGAGATACTTGCTTTTGAGTGCGAGACGAGCCTGATAAATGACTTTACGGGACCGAGGGGACGGTGTCTGAGCAGCGTCTCTCCATCTCTGCTTCAGGCACCTCACATTACCTTCACAATATTCCATGGGCTACACACATAAACTAAAAACGGGGCCTGGGTGACTGCTGGCTGACGGCTGAATTTTGCCCCTATTTTGTCTTTACCACCCAGACTCAAGAGACAGCAAAAAGGAGGAATTTTTTCTTTGTACAGCCTTTGCAAACTGTTGCCATAGTTCAACACACACACAGATCTCCTACAGTCTCGGTTAGCAGCTGGGTGGGCAGGGGTTTATCAGGGAGAAGCTGCAGCCCTCATTATGGTCCCACCATGTTCTTCAGAACTTCCCCACTGGAAGGCCCTTGTTGAGGAGTATTTTCTATCAAGAAGTAGCAGAAACAATGTGCCTGAAAGGTGCAAACTGCCTCAGTGAAGCAGGAAGGCACTAGATCAGATAATCAATGTTCACAACATAAAATTTGCTGGACTCGGTATCGTGGCAGGGCTTAGGACACTTGAGGGTCCCACCAACAATGTTCTTAGGCAATAGGGCAGGCATGGCCAATCACACCAGTCTTGGTAAGGATCATGGGCTTAAAAGCAAACCACCTGAAGGGGCTAATATGGACACAGCCTTGTTTTTTTCACTATCTACCTACCTAAAATCTCTTCAAAAGGTGAAACCTTATCACAGAATCACAGAATCACATGGGGTTGGAAGGGACCTCTGGAGATCATCTAGTCCAATCCCCTGCCAAAGCAGGTCCACCTAGAGCAGTTTGCACAGGAACATGTCCAGGTGGGGTTTGGAATGTCTCCAGAGAAGGAGACTCCACCACCTCTCTGGGCAGCCAGGGCTCTTCCACCCTCAGAGGAAAGAATTTCCTCCTCATGTTTAGGTGGAACTTCTTATATTCAAGTTTGTGCCCATTTCCTCTTGTCCTGTCCC
>JAOQGH010000019.1:77125904-77246892 GCA_025769975.1 Gallinago jamesoni
ACTGCCTGCTCATGGCCAGCTTCTCGTCCATCAGCACCCCCAAGTCCCTTTCCTCAGGGCTGCTTTCTAACCCCTCACCCCCCAATCTGTGTTGATACCGAGGATATTGATACCGAGTTGTGCTCTCCCAGCAGTGTCCAGTCTTTTTAATCAAAGAGATGATGCACCTTCTTCTGCTAGGTGAAGGATGATGGATGCTGTGTTTGCTCATCCGATGTGGAGAACAGCCAGCGCAAACAGCCTTGGGCTCCTTGCCAGGGGTTTGTGTGGCCTCAGGAGGGAGCCGGGATGGATGTGGCCTGGAGACATTGCTTGAGCTCAGAATTTGAGAATCTCTGCTCTTGCTATGCCAGGATGCATGAGCTCATGGTCCTGTGAGAGCAGGAGTGGACAGGTTTCACTTTCAATCACAAATGAAAGAAACAACCTAGTAGACCCAAAGATCAAGTGAGCTTGGGGGTAAACTTTTTTTTAAAGGAATTCTAGTGCCATGGATGTTTCTTATCTGCCTTCTCATCCAATTGTCTTTGTGTGTGCCATCTTCAAGACTACACAAAGACTGTAAGAAGACCGCATTTCATGCTTGGACACCATCTATTTCCTGAAGACAGTCCTTGATAAACAAATGCAGAAGATGATGAAGATAACCCTTATACAAAGTTTATCTTTTAACTTCATAAGGAAGCATTACCTAAAATGGACAAGTTTTCTCAAAAAAATCTCTACATAGTAGTTCACCAAGCCTAGATGAGGTATTTTAAGTTGCATGTAAATAGTTTATTAGTCTTTTCTTCTTCTTTTTAATGCACTGTGACTGAGGTGCTTTGTTTCAGGGAGAGAAACAGACAGCAGAGAGACACAAAGCTTCCTGAGCCTCTTCTCTATTATATAGTGGAGTGCATAATTGTTCAGAGCTGCAAAATAGTCTAAAGGGACCTGATTATGCAAATACATTAAGCATCTCCTAAAATCTTCCAAAATTATACCATATTAGCCACACAATTAAAGGGAAAAAAAAAAATATCATCTTGTTTAAGTGTGCATGGTCTTTCCTATTTCAAAAAAAAATTATGTTTCTCAAAAGGAGGGAATGGAAAAGGATCATGATCCAGGTTACAGAGCTGGACTGCTAGTTGTCTCATGAGATATAACCCAGTGACAACTGACATTTTGTCCTCTAACCTTACCTCAGCCTTCACACAGTTGTTGGTTCCCCTTGAGCCAGGCAGATCTAAGCTGTCAATTAATAGATAATGTAAGTTTACTTAGATGTCATGTAATGCTGTTATCCATGTGGAAATACATCAAATGTCCTAGTTTGCTCTAAAGGCTATGGCGCTTAGTAAAAATCTTCTCCCATGGGAAGCCTAGGCTTGACAAATGCCTGAGGATTAGTCATAGTCAGCCATCTCTTTGTGATGCAAAATGACATAATCATTGACTTTTTCAAATAGTATTACACTTCTACTTGCTCCAAAGAAAGAACCCAATTCCAGGTTTGCAAACAGTTTAAATTGTACAAATTTGTTATTGAATATAATGAGAATAATATCAGGAACGGAAGAAATACAATAGCTCAAAGACTTGCTTAAATTTTCAATAAATTCCAGGATGTCTAAAATCCAATGTTTTCTTTCAATATTTGGCATAGTTTTGTATCATATTGCTGCAGCACTAGATAATTGATAACTTAGACCATTCTCTCCAAAATCACCCTGACTGTGCACTGAAAGCAACAAAAAGTTTGCACAAGACAAGTTGATATTCCATTGTAATAATTGTGAACTTTATTTTTATTATTTATGTTAAAGTAAGGCATCTTTAAATTAAATTTTTGTGGTTTAAATAGGACCAAAAATCCATTAAAATACGTATTTTTCCCAAACTCCAACATCCAAAACATATGGAAAAAATTGCCTCTAGGTATTGGAAGTTGTTGCTTTTATCACACTGTGCATCTAAATTCCCAAGGATGATTGATTTAACGAGGTTTGCACATTAAAAATCTTTTTCTTTGTTACAATAGAGGAAATCACAAGAAAGATTAATACCCTCTGCATGGTGCCACCGAATTAAAATGTCTTTCAAATGTCTTCACTCCAGGAACACTTTGGTATCCAGGCCTGTACTTAGTAAAGCTTTTCTCAGTGTAAAGAATGTATTAGTCATGGCCGATGAAGCTGGTGTGCTGTAATCTAAATACCTGGAATATGCATATATTAGGACAAACCGGGCACTTTAGAAGTCTTTAAAGAAGTGTTCGTTTTTCAGGTTGGTATAATAGATTCCATGTCAGACACACATGTGGCTACCCAAAGGTATGACATTCAGCTTTGATATATTTTCCCATTCCAGTGGTATTATCTGACATTAAACAGAGTAATACGCTCCACCATGGCTTCAAGACTTTCTTAGGCATAAACCCTCAGCAGTATTTTCTTTGCCTGACATCTACTGCATTAATAGTGTTCAAAAACTTTTTTTTTTTTTAATAATTTCATCTGCTGTTACAATCATGAAGAGTATGCTGCTGATCCAAATATTTTCACTATATTCATATGCAGATTCAGGCTATGCTATCATAGAGAGCACCTCAAAGGTAAATGGACATGACCAGCTTGAACATACATTTCTTTCTTTATGGAAAGAGCTTGCATATTCATAGAATCATAGAATTGTCTAGGTTGGAAGGGACCTTTCAGATCATCTAGTCCAACCCTCAACCTACCAGTGATATCGACATATCATGGAGAAAGAACATTCCTATGGTACTGCACTTCCAACACACACCCAACTTTTGACTTGAGTGGAGGGACGGGGAGAAAGGGTGGAGGAAGAAAGAGGACTGCTGAGATGGCTTTGGAGTGTTGGGCCATGTCTTGTGGAGACAATATCCGTACTGGATACAGCATGTGCTATTCTGTGTGCCCCACCAGGTGACCACTTGATTCACCCACTGGCAGAGGTTGGGAGAACAAATGACACAGGCGCAACATAGATGGCTGGAGAGTACACCTCTGTGAAAAGCAGGGAGATAATCAGCCTGGTAATGCAAAAAGGGTCAGCACAGCCCACTGGCTGTTTAGCTTTACACCCTCCTCAACAAAAGTATAGGTGCTATCACATTAATTTCTTCCAGAAAAAAAAAAAAAAATCAATAGTTCCTTCAAGGAGAGTGTGTTATATAGAAATATGCCTGTGAAACCAGTATATTGGAAAAATCATAGCTTTATTTACGCATGAAGTAAGGGTATGTGTGTTTGTACTGTGCAGATAATAAAAGAAACATAGAATCACAGAACCATGTAAAACTCCAGGTTGGAAAAATCTCTGTAATTCATCAGATCCAGCCTTCCATTGAAATCAGGATTAGGTTATCCAGGGTCACATCAAGACAAGCCTTCAATATATCTATCAGGTGAGATCCTGCCCCTGAGCATTCTCATTGCAAAGAATATTTTTACCTCAGCACCTTGGGAAGTGAGGATAACTTATTCTCCATAAGCACCTTTGAGGTAATGGAAGATTGTGATTAGAACCTCCTGAGTCGCCTTCTCTCCAGGCTGAGCAAGCCCAGTTCCTCCAACCTGTCTCCACACATTCACCATGCCAGTGGTCTTCATCTAGATCTGGTGGCCTTCATCTAGATCTGGTGGCCTTTCACTCTTGAACTAAAGGGACCAAAGACAGTTTTCCAATGTATGGCCTGAGAAATGCCAAGTGGAATGGGACAATCACATCCCTTATGTGCTGGTTATACTGTCCTGATGGAACCCAGGACACAGTTGGCCTTCACTGCTGCAACGTTGTGCTTGTGTCCAGCTTGCCATCCTCCCAGTCAGTCCTGAGGCGTCAGTGGAACACATCATAACATGCCCATGGCCTTGGGGCTGTACAACCTTCTGAGGTGTAATATAGAGTTTGTCCTTGTTCCTGCAGAACTAACCAACAGGTCAACAGAAGTCAGCCTGCCGCCATAAATCCAGTCCATGTGTCATCCACGGAAAAAGAAGAAGAGAACTTTCCCAAGGACTTTATGCATGATTACAGTGAGAATGCAAGACAGATAGAATAAATACAGTCTTGGTGCAAGACAGAGAGAATAAAGAGTGAAAATATAGACTCAAGCTCAATAAACAGGCAAAAGTAAATATAAAAAAAAAAAAAGAACTCCAGGCTGAACAGTGTTGGAAAGTGAAATATCAGAAAAGCAGCTTAGAAACTGAGGTATGCTTTCAACAACAAATATAGTTCTTCAGACAATACGTGAAAATTGGGTGCGCTCTGCCATCTACTATAATTACTAAAACTCATTCCTTATTTCTAGTTTAGTAATATGTCATGAGTTCCACCCAGGCAATTTCCCACTATCCTTCATATTCTACAAACATATAGTAAGAGACAGCACCTGTCATGACAAAACTTAAATGCACAAGGTAAAAGATAGGAGAAAACATGGAAATGAATCACAGAGAGAGACAAGTGATTAAGTTTTTTTAAACAATTGAAGTGATTTTGAATTCTTTTGCATTTAATAACAATACCTGTAGTGTTTGGCCCAAGGACAAATGGGAATTCCGTTGTAGGGCCAGATATTTAGCAAATATGTTCTTATTCATCATCCAGAGCCTTCAATAAAGACCTGTGGCCCTTGAAACATGCTGACCATGGGGCAGGGATGCAGCATTACTGCCACATACCTGATACCTTTTCTTAATGTTTTACAAGTTGTTTTTCAGGCAGCTTTTTTTTTTTTTTTAAACAAAGAAGACACAAAAAAAATACAGCTGGCCTCAGAAGGATAGGATGGACATCTGCCATCCCATCCATTTCATTATTTCACAGCAGAAAAAAAATCTTTAAAATAATTATTTCTGTTTCTAGGGTCTCCATTAAAAGACATATAAAATTATGTTCTTGTAATTAAAAATGTTTAAAGAATGAAATGAAAACAAGAGATTAACCCATAATTCTTCTGAAACGTCAAGCACTGGAGAATATTTGGCACCCATTTCTTCAAAAACACCCCCCAGTTGGTAGGGGGAAGTGTTCCCTTTTTCAATCCTAACATAGGTGAAAGGAAATTGTGGTCGTGATTCAGCAGATGATTTTTCAGCTATGCTTTCTGTACTGCTGACATATTCTCTGTTCCCCAGGACATCCTTAACCCCTCCTTCAACTGGATATACCCCTACTCTTGCAATACACAGATGGCCAGGAAGCCATCTCATTCACCTATTCTTTAAAAAATGATGTCTGCTTTTTTAATGTTGTTTAAAAAAAAAGCCAAAAACTTCCACAGTGTGTTTCTAACCATACATTTACAACTGAATGTACAGGTGTAAATATACATATATATATATATATACATACACAATTGAAATTAATAAAAGTTCCTGAGCTGGTAGAGTCCATTCACTCTGGATGCAACTCCTCAGTACCTGTTTGCTCTTCTCATCCTCCTGGTGCTTCAAACCCTTGGAAACTGATGAAATGCACTAAGTTTCTTGCTTTTTTTCTATTTTTTTTTTTTTTTACATGTGAAACATGTCTTTTGTTATTTTCCACCTAAAGCACACATCCAATTTTTACAAAATTAGACTTTTGGTAAGCTCTTGCATGTCTATCATATCCGCAGTATCAGAGCTCTTATTTGTGAAGTCAGTAGTCTGACAAATTCTTTTTTTTTTTTTTCTTTTTCTGCCTGCCTGTCTCACTTATTCCCTCTATTCTCCCAGCATTTTGCTCTAATCAGTAGATAGTAGTGAGCTCTCTAAAAATGGAAAATTGGCTCATCAACGTTAGACTATCTACAAATTCCTCCATGTTTTTACCTTCTCCCTGCCTTGTCTGTGCAGAGCCGTGTCACGCACACTTTTTATTTCCATGCAGCAGTTTCTCAAGCTTTGTGGCAGCTCCGTTGTTAGTAACTCCTGACTTTCTTTATGAAAAGTTTGTACCAGACGAAGTGCTTCCCAACCCAGCCGTGTTAGAACAATGTGACTGTTTTTATTGCACTCCTTTCTGGTGGCCCCCGCAGAGAAGAGCCATTACTGCTTCCCTTATATATTCCCAATAATTCCAGAGAGTTTTAGCACTGGTGGAGCTGTATTTTTTTTCCATCTTTCAAATGGGGAGGGTGTCCCTGCTCATGGAAGGGGGGGTGGAACTCGATGACCTTTAAGGTCCCTTCCAACTCAAACGATTCTATGATTCTATGAATAACTCTGACTTTTCCAACTCCTGGTCCCATGTGTGTTTCCAAAGTCACTCAAGTGGAGGCCACAGGCATTGATGCTGTCCATGATAAGCAAAGTGCAGCAGGCATCTGCTCCATCCTATGCATGTTTCCAGCTGGGAAAACATTGCCCATCCTATATTTGCCAGACCAGGAGCCAAGGAGCTGGCTGTGATTTCATCGGCTGGTCCAAGATTCATCCCACACCTGAACTGAGCCCTCCTGAGCTGACGTTAATCCAGGTATGGTGGGTAAGGAGGAGAGTCCTGCAGGGCAACGCAGTAGGGAAGGCAAGTCGCAGGACTTTCCATACTGGTGCTCTTTGGAGAAAGGAAAATGTTTCTAGTACTTAGTGGCGAAATTTAATTCCTTGGCTGGAGCTACGACAACTGAGAGGGCTGCAGGATGGTGGTGCAGAGGATGAAGTTGTCTGGCATCCAGCTTCTCAGCTGGCAGAGGACAGAACGGAACAGCTGTGCTGGCCAGCAAAACGGCTTGGAGGGGCAGCCAGGCTCCTGTCCCCCGCCTGCAGAGGGTCCCTGTGGCACCACGGGGCAGGGGGGCACAGCTGGGCAAGGGCACAGGAGCCACCGCTGCCGTCTTACCCCGTGTCACACCTGGAGGTGGCCAGAGAAGATGTCCCAGCTGCAAACCTTGCTGGAGGTGGGACCGTGCCGTCCAGCTGCTCACCATGCCAGGATGGAGCACCTCGCCCCGAGGTTCCCTGTTGATGCTGCTGCTGCTCAAAAACTTCAGAAAGCATTTAAATGCCATATTTGAGCGCTGACAAATATACCTATCACTCGCCACAGATACACTGTTTCACTTAAGCTACTGTTCCTCTTAATGACCAAAATAACAAGCAAGGGGGAAGCGCTGCTGCTTTCTCAACATTTCAGTACATTTAAGGTTGTCACAGTATTTTAATTCTCAGCACGGCCAATGTGTCGTTTGGAGTATGCAGAAAATAGATTTTGTATGCATCTGCAGGAAAGCACTGACCAGGCAGCTTCACCCATTCTGTCTCAACATGAAATATTGTCATGCCTGAACTAATTCCTTTATGACAGTGATCATATCTCGCATCCTGATGAGTGAATATCTGTGAAACTGGCTCTCACATAGATCCTTGTGAAGATAATAAATGATATTTATCTTTTTTTCAGCATTGTTGTATAGTGCTTGTCATTTTATCTGTGATGTATCTAGCTGGAGATCAATGAATCCACAACCATGACACTAAACAGCTAAATAAACCATCACACTCGGCGCATGACAAATCTCTTGCTATCTCCTGCTTGCTCCAAGTCACAAATCTGCCTCTGTGCTCAACTTTCTGTGTCTGGAAATGTTTCTTCTGAAGATGGCTTTTAAAGCCTACCAAAGTCTACACATTCCCATCAACACTGCTATGTGACGTAGAGCAGAGGTAGAAAGAGGGAAACTCTTCAGCCTGGCTGGCAAATGTAGGAGAGAGACCAAAAATGTGACTTTGATAGCAACAAAACAGCCTTCTCTGTAGACTGGGTCATCTTCTCCCAAACCGTGACTTTTCAGTAAGCTCACCATTCAAGTTTCCACTAACAGAAAATAAGTTCAACAAATCATTCAGAAAGAGACAATTCCTCCACGCCCCCACATTTCTATTTATATTTTAATTTTCTCCTTAAAAAAAATCTTGTTCTTACCCTGGAGCAAGGCCAGGTGTGTTGATAGAAGTGCTTTTCAGGGAGATAACTGAGAAGTGTATGTTCTCTCACCTTACAGATAATCAGTTAAGTCCTAAAAACCATGATGGTAGAAAGAAGAGGAGGTGTGGTCCAGGTTTCTTTGCTGATGGTATCTTCTCAAGCCCCGTGTTTGTGACGTCAAGATGAACAGCTGGTGCCACAACTGGAAACACTGCTAGATTAGCTGGGAATGTAGTAGAAATATTTAGAGGCAGAAACAGGTTTTCTGATGCAGTGACTCAAAACTTATCGGGCTGGTTTGGAGGCAGGGTCCCTTATTACCATTGCCTGTTT
The DNA here is from genome assembly GCA_025769975.1 of Gallinago jamesoni. NCBI lineage: Eukaryota > Metazoa > Chordata > Aves > Charadriiformes > Scolopacidae > Gallinago > Gallinago jamesoni. Next base: position 77,134,167 of record JAOQGH010000019.1, read on the forward strand.
GGCGTTCTATGAAAGGTAGCTAACGGGAAAAAGCCAAGTGTAGATAAATAAATCTGTTCCAAAGTGTCCCATGGTACAGGGCAGGTTGTAGGACAGATGCATACAGCTCTGTCCTGTCTGTAAGCTGTCAATAACCTCTGCTAGTGTTCTCTTCCCAGAAGCTGCATGTATCTTGATCGGCTTAAATGCTGCAAGCTGGCCTCCTCGCTCTTCACCTTGTCTTCACACTGTCCTCATGAAGACAAAATTCAAATTATTCAAGAACCATGGCCATGCTACACGATATGAGTATTAAAACGTGTTTTTCTGCCCCTGAGGTCAGGTCAAATGTCTTGATGGACTGACACAGACTCAAGCTTTTGCCTAATTCTGGGGTTTATACACTTTTTATTCAGTGCCTGCTGGCCCCCCCTTGATTGCATGAGCTTCTTTTTGGGTTGGTTGGGCCAACGTTGGCGTGTATTTCTGCCATGCCTGTTGCATGACACCAGCTGAAGCAGCATGGCAACTGGGCTAACAGTAAGTAGGAGTCTCCAAGTAGTCTCTCGGATGTTGATCCCTTAGCAAGGACCTCTAGGCCCCTGCCAAACAAGCTACATATTAATGCCGCTGTACATTAAACTAGCAAGCAATGAGGTTCAGAGTTTAACATGTTGACAGCTCCACAACATGTGGAAATGAGTCATTTGAGTTTCTTGTAATTAAATAAAAATTTAAAAAAAAATCAAAAAATCAAAGCCTTTGGCTTCTGTTTGTCATAATATGCAGATACTATGGAAGAATCCCATCACATTACACAATTTTCATTGAAGAGGGGCACTGTGCAGGAGTCGGTAAGAAATATTATGAAGCTTCACTGTATTAATCAGAGAAAATCTAGTCCTGTGGTATGCAAGCAGGGGACAGAAGTGGTTTTTTAGAGAGGAGAAGGAGAGGGAGAAGACCAGACAGTTTACTGTGATTTGTATGTGATCCCTACAGTATGATCTTACAGTGCCTGATCCCCCTCACAGAATTAAATATATTCTCACACTGCTTTTCTCAGCTCGGTTTTGGGCTCAAGTTTTATAAAACTTAGTCCCCAGACAGTTCCTAGCTGCCACTGTAGGTTCATCCCAGAGCCCAGGACTGTTCTGGGAGCACTTGGCAGTGGCACAAGAGCCTGGCAAAGCTCTGCCCCGAGGGCAGACCCAACTGCTTATAGCTCAGAGATCATCTTAAGAGGGGAAACACAACCCTTTAGGATAAGGAAGTCACTTTGTAGTAGGTATTTTGAGGTTCCTCAGTGGTCATCAGAAGGGATGGGTCAGTTGCACTGGTTAGAAGAAATAACAATCTGTAAATTCAGTGAGGTTTGACAGAGTAACTACCTTTTTAAGAGCTCTTTTTTTTTTCTTTTTTCTTTTTTTTTTTTTTAACATCTAAAATGTTGTGGCTCATTTTGAAAGTAGAGATTTTAAAAGGATCTAAGAATAGTTGTTTCCAACCAGAAGCAGTCACTACTAGACATCTCCTGAGATCTGGGTGGAAAATTTTCAGTCGAGAGACGTTCCTTTTTACCAGAGCTTCATTGTCTGAATGGTGATTGCAAAACGCTTATCTGCTCAGAGTTTGCATAAGTAGGCTGAAAGGGTCGATGGTCTTGGCAAATAAGCACCTGTAGGCTCACACACTAAATTTGCAAGCACAGGCATAAATTTGGGGCATGGTTTAAGTAGGTAGAAATGACCCCTTCCATTACCAGCTACATCTCCCTCCCATGAAGGACAACTGAGTCTCAGGAGGCCAGGAGATCCTTTTGGGAAGGTCACCTGGTCCTCCTGGTGAAAGTCACACGAAAAGGTGCTGGACAAAGAAGAAGATCTCCTCTCTCCTTCCCAAAGTACATCCTTCCAGTGCCTCATATTTATTCAGAAGGGGCAAACCACCAGTTTGGCTGTTCTTTCAAACTGGTTTCAAAATCAGGTCATGGTAATGCACTCAAAATAATTTTGAGGAGGGAGAAAAAAAAAAATTTGTCTAATTTACTTCTATATAAGAAACTTAAGAGATGGAGGATTCTGTGTTGGGCCCATAGGCCAGCTCCTGTTTCCCATGAGGTACCTGAATTTAACACTGAATATCACAGAACTGATGAAGACTGAGCCTGTAGGAGAAAAACTGGAAAATTCCTCCTGTGTCCTTTGCTGGGGCTCATCTGTGCTGTCCATGTTGGCAGCAATAGCAAGGTTGTTTGGGGAAGATTTTTCCAATTCTGTCTGTCCAGCTATTCTTTTGGTGTAGAGAGGGCATTTAAATTTTTTTCTAATGTTTCCAATAGAAAGCTTAAGATACCCCCATGCAAACCTAGTGATTATTCTAAAAAAAAATTAAAATTGGTTGTAAAACATTCATTACAGCGTATTTTACCTTTTTCTGTAATTAAAAAAAAAAGTAAAATGTGAAGGACAAAAGCAGGGTCCTTCTCCTACCTCCTTTTTCCACACGAGCCGAGAGACATGGAGAATCAAGGAAAGTAGAAGATGTCTGAAAGGTATTTTAAGACTGAAGGAACAGTCAGCTAATAACACAACTGGTGTTAGCATAACCACTGATATAACGATAATTTATAGAAAAATCATGGGTTGTATAATCCTTCAAAAGCTTCCTTTGAATGGGAAGCAAAGACTCTTTAGTGAAAACTTCCACTCTTTCAGGGGTGGATACCTCAAGGTAGGGTTCAAAGGATTTTCTTCATGGGTTTTTTCATTGGCTCTTTTTTTTTTGTGGTGGTGCTTTCTCAATATATAATTTTATAATGATGTAACTTGCATCTCTGTAAATTATATTCCATGTGTCAGAATCAAATGCTCCTAAAATACTCTTGAAAGACACTAAATATATTTCCTACATTCCTTACTAACTCTATGTTATAAAGTAACTGATACACAGCCCACAAAACATCTAAAAATACTCTTTCAGCTTAAGAGATGCCTGCAATTTCTTCTGCTGTGCATAGCTGCAGACCACAGAAACCAATTTGAAAATCCAGTTAGGGTAACATTCAGGAAGTTACAGAGAAAAAACAACTTTTCACGACCTGAGTATTTGCTTTGTTTTATACTGAACTGCCAGAATGTTCACAGAGCTCAGGGACAGAATAAATTTCCAGTACTTTTTTTCCTAATGAAAAATATTTTTCCACAGTTCTTGACATTATTGGTGTTTCTACCATTACTATTGTATAAATCTAAATAAAAAAGGAGATACAATTATATCTAAATTGCTATTGTGTATGTTTGTTTATTTCAAGCTGTGTGCAATCTATCCAGGAATATTAACGTTATTTCTGAAATGAATAGACCTCCATCATCTATTTTCTGAGTGTGCACAGGATTGGGTTTGGATTTTTTCCCTTCCTTACAACATTAGAAACTGTTGGTATGTCTGTTCTGATCCACAGCTATCAAAAATGAGGCCCATAAAAATGGATTCATGAAGGCTTAAAACACAACAGGATTTACTCTTTGCAACATTAGGCTCTTTCCATGACCTCAGCCTTATTTCATAGAATCATAGGATCATAGAATCATGGAACGGTTTGGGTTGGAAGGGACCTTAGAGATCATCGAGTTCCAAGCCCCCTGCCCTGGGCAGGGACATCTCCCTCCAGACCAGGTTGCTCCAAGCCCCATCCAGCCTGGCCTTGAACCCCTCCAGGGATGGGGCAGCCACAGCTTCTCTGGGCAACCTGGACCAGGGTCTCACCACCCTCACAGCAAAGAATTTCTTCGTAATATCCGATCTAAATCTACCCTCTTCAAGTTTGAAGCCATTATCTCTTGTTCTATCACTACATGCCCTTGTAAAAAGTCCCTCTCCAGTTTTCTTGTAGGACACCTTCAGATACTGGAAGGCTGCTATAAGGTCTCCCTGGAGCCTACTCTTCTCCAGGCTGAACAACCCCAACTCTCTCAGCCTGTCCTCAAAGCAGAGGGGCTCCAGTCCTTGGAGCATCTTCGTGGCCTCTTCTGGCCCTGCTCCAACAGGTCCATGTCCTTCTGATGGTAGGGGACCCAGATCTGGAGGCAGCTCTGCAGAGGGGTCTTCCCAGAGCAGAGCAGAGGGACAGAATCCGCCCCCCTCACCCTGATGACCATGCTGCTGGTGATGCAGCCCGGGATGCAGGGGCCTTTCTGGGCTGCGAGTGCACGTTGACAGCTCATGTTGAGCTTCTCATCTACCAACACCTCCAAGTCCTTCTCCTCAGGACTTCTCTCATCCCATTCTCCACACAACCTGTATTTGTGCCTGGGATTGCCATGTCCCAAATGCAGGACCTTCCACTGGGTCTGGCTGAACTTCTTGAAGTTGTCATTGGCCCATTTCTAAAGCCCATCAAGGTCACACTGCGTGGCATCACTTCCCTCCACTTCTGCTGTGATGACTTTTAGAGGGGAAAAAAAGAAAAAGATAATGTAGGAATCACAGAATGGTATGTGGTTGGAAGGAGATCATCTAGTCCAACCCCCCTGCCAGAGCAGGTCCACCTACAGCAGGTTGCACAGGAACAAGTCCAGGCCGGTTTTGAATGTCTCCAGAGAAGGACACTCCACCACCTCCCTGGGCAGCCTCTTCCAGGGCTCTGCCACCCTCAAAGTAAGGAAGTTCCTCCTCATGTTTTGATGGAAATTCTTATATTCAGGTTTGTTCCTGAATTTCTTCTTGTCCCATCCCTGGGCACTACTGAAAAAAATGACTAGCAGCAGGAAAGGGACAGAGGGATCATTTCAGAGTCTCCTAGAGGACTAGATGCCATGGAGCTAGAATGAGGAGCAATCTCCACTAGCAGTGTGGTAGTGGCTGGTGTCTCCAGGAGCAGGAGGTGGGGAAGGAGCCAAGCATGTCCAATCGTGACAGCAACACACATGGGTACAACTCCTCCAGTGCCCACGAGTAATCACTTTGCCACTGTGCTGCGACCAGCGAGAACACAATGTGCCTTGGCTCATTACTGGTCTTCTGCACCAGGAGCACCATCACTCCTGGATACTGCAGGAGAAAGGGAACAACTGCAGTTGCTATTTCCATGCCAGCATTATTGACAGGATCAGATGATAAAAGTGGTGAAGAAACAGGATTAAATCATATCTTCTCAAAAAAATGTGATGATTTTAAAAAGTTATTACCTGTGGCAAACCAGATGATAAAGAGAACTCAAAAACCATTCACCCAAAAAGTCATCGTGCAGTTGTGGGGCTGCTGCAAGATGGGGTGACCACTTGTGGAGCAGGAGAGCCTGGAGCCAAGCCTGGAAAGGTGAGGAGGGAGGAAGGACCACCACACACCACCCAGGGTGGAGATCTTCACAAGGAGCAGGTGAGAAGACCAGTTTCAGGAATGACGTGGACTTTTAACACCATCGAAAGCCATAACAGGTAGGTAGAAACTCTTTATCCTTCTTTGGGAAGCTTTTAGCCTACATATAGACGTCAATAGTGGAGGTCTAGGGGCACCAACACAGCAGTGAGTCACAGGAGGGAGAAGTTTGCACTTCCTTACTGATCATGTCCTTACCTCACGTGCCAGGGAATTAATGTTGATTTTGTTTTCCCCTCAACAGGCAGTCGCTCCCCTCCGCCCGCAGGGCACCCAAAATCCACTTTTAGAAGCTGATGCCATGCTGCCCATGATGGAGGCAGCGCAGCCTGGCCCAGTGGGTGAAAATCACAAGTCCACTTGGATTTGCACTCCTGTCCAAGTGATGGAGCTCCACCAAACCACGCATGGGGAGAGCCACAGCCAGCAAATAACACAGCCTTCTGCGTTCACCCCTCCCAAACCACCGATGAATGGGAGGAGGCTTGTTGCTGCATGTACAAGCCTTTGTTCCCTGGAAAAAAAAAAAAAAAAAACAACTCTTTTCATCTTGGGAAGGAAAAAAAAAAGACAAAAAGTCTAGACTTTTTCCTTCCAGTGATAGCTTTCTGAACCTTTGCGAACGGGTCGCTGAGGTTAAAAGACATACACAGCTGCTCTCTTTGCAGAGGGACTTAAGGTTCCTCTGTCCCACAAAACCACTTTTTTTTACTTATTATTATTGTGAGAAATGACTCAGCTGGGGGGGTTGCGCCAAGGAGCGATACCCACATGAAGTGGCAGGAAGCTGATGGTGTAATTTAGGAGGCCAGCTGTCTGCAGCCCGCTGGCGTTAGCTAGCTCTTGGAGGTGACCAACAACATGGGGGAACACTTTGTGTTTGACATTCAGGCTTTTTCTTTGCTCGAAATAAAGTTTGTTTTTTTTTAAAAAAAAAAAAAAACAACCCAGAATCTTACAAAAAAATACAGCTGCTGTGCAATAGAGAGTGAAAAGTACAAATTAAGAGAAAGGGAAAAGAACCCACTAACTTTAAATGGATAGATTCCTGTATTTTAAGCCCTGATAAAATATTTAAGCTCATATTGAATGGAAGCACAAGGAACATCTCAGGACAAGCTGTTGCAAAACCATCATGTAAACGGACAGACACAACCACTTGTCCAAAGAGGCTTCAATATATATTATTTTGAGAAAACTATTTTGCAGGCCCATTTCAGATGATGATGTGCATTTTGCTTAGAAGACCAAGGTTAAGAGAAGGCTGCTAAATAACCTCTCTTGGAAACCAGCTACCAAAGTGGCAGAGGGGGATGTGGATGGGTTTTGCCTGGAGGTGCTGGAGGCACAGCTGCTGAACGTGGAGAATAATGAATACAGAAACACAGACCTATGGGGAAGGGGGTGGAATAAGCAAAACCCACTAAATCTCAGCACAAAACCCCTTATCTTCATTTTCTTTCCCATGGAAGCCTCCAAGATGACTTAGCACTGAGAAAAACAGAGTCTTCCCTGAACCTGAAGCTGCTGTTCGACGTGACCCTACTGCAATTCCATAACAAAGTCTAATATTTTTTATTGGTTTTTTGTTGGTTTTTTTTTTTGTGAGAAGCATCCAAAACAGCGTTAACTAAACCGTTTCAAATGGACAATGCTCCTGTAGCATCTAGTAGCAGCCCAGTTCACTCTTTGACATGTCCACCAGTACAGATGTAACCTTGGCACCCTCACTGCTGTCTCAGGGACAGTCACTGCAGGTGAATGTATCCCTAATGACCTGGCAGTCAGAGTGGAGACCCTCACAGGCAAGAGAAAAGGAACAAAACAAACAAATCAGCAGCTGAAATCAGAGAAATTTCCCCAATTGTCCCCTTTTCAAAACTTTCTAAAACTTCCGTTTTAATATTAGCTGCTTTTAAGCTGCAGTTGCCTTCGGTTTCCAAAGAAGTTGTTTGGATTACCGAGCTGGGGTATTTTTTTTAATTTAATTTTAAAAATTGTCAAATTGATTCAGACTAGCAATTTCAAAACTTTCTGCCAAAAACATTTATTAATTAAAATGTAACTGAAAGTAACCATTTTCAGGAAATGGTTATGTTGTAAAAGCACTGACTTAAACAGCTTCTAAACTTGCATCAAGGCAAAAAAATAAATCGAAAAGTCCTCAGTGAACTCTGTTCAGGACTCTGGCAGCTTTGACAGGTGTATTGTGTATTAGATACACAATGATTCCACCTATCTGCAGAGAGCTCCTTTCCACCTTGCTGTTTTGGATGCCAACCAAAGATCCAGGTGGGAATTATCTCTTTGCTATTGCCTTGGACTTCCCAGGCCGTTATGGATAGGTCAAAGGCTCCCATCCATGACTAAATTCATCAGACAACCCCACACATTTGGCAGTGAGGAAGTCAAATGGACAGACACAAATTTTCAGACCCATCGACACAGCAAGTCCCCAGTTTAAAATTTTATAACTTCTGTGCTTACACACCTGAAGGTGACTTCAAATTGGAATGTTAAAAACTTTAGGTCAAAAAAACTTTCTCTGCCTAACACCTCCCTTCTTCCCTTCAGTTTCTCAGAGACACAAAGGGATTCTGCCAGAATGTAAAAAACATTTAGCTGTATAATAAAAGTAAAATATTTAGAAGATATTTCACCTACATTTTGGTAAAGCTGGAAATCTCATACTGCAAATCAATTCTCCATTTACTATCATTTAAAATATTTAGGTTTTGCAGCTCATTCTCTCATGACAGTGTTTTTTCCTTGCCCTGCCATCATTTAACTTTTAATCCTTCTCTGTGATACTGCACATCAGTGCCCATCTTGGTCTCCAGCACCTGTTTCCTATTAGCCTCCTCTCTTCCTTCTGACTTGTCCCAGGTTTTCAGATCCACACGCCTGAGTAATCCTAGTGGATTTTTTTTTATTATTTATATATGAATACACACACACACGTATACACAGTGAAGAAAAAATGTTGTATATGTACATGTATAAATAAATGTGTATGCACACCTGTATGGCATATGATAAGCATACATAATGAGTATACTATATATATATATATATTTACACACATATATCCTATTCAAGAGGTGCAATGAATGCTACAATGAAAGCTCCATGATAATAGACATATATTGACATATATCAGACAATATAACTGGACTCTAAACACCACCTATAATGACATTAAAAAAGAAAATGTGGCGTGACCCAATGACCAGAGAAAGACCCAGACAAACTTTTTTTTTTCCGTCGGTGTTAGATTCTTCCCAAAGTTTCAGCAGATGTGAAAGCAAGGTGGTCTAACAGGAACGTGAAAAGCTTTAAAGAGCAGTTAGTCTCACAGCAGGAGATGCTCTGTATGCAAAATTACAGAGTTGATGGTATGCTGCTCATCCGCGAACCTGATTGGCTCAGTAAATCTAAGTGCTTTATAATGAGATTGCCTCTAAGTGCATATATAAATACATAGGCTAAAAATGCTCCAAGTAGACCATGACACAATAAACTTAACTGCTGTGTTATGGGATAGAGTGTCAGGAATTCCTGGTTTAATAACTACCTCATTACCTACTTACTCAATCTGGTAAATATTTTGCATTTTCTGGTAAGGACAATTGGGTAAATACATAATTAAAGAATCCCTGAAATGTTCATTCTGGGGACTTTTTTTTTGCAAAAAAAAAGAACAAGAGGAGATATCAAGTTAAGTGCCAGAGGTGACACAACTACAAAAGGCTACACCCAAACAACACACCAAGTCAGGCATGGGGAGACAAAGGTCAAAAAATTTTAATTAAGGCTGAAAAGTCTATGCTGATACACAAGCTGTTGTCCTTAAAAAAAAAGAAAAGAAATGAAGGGAGCAAGAAAGTGAGAGGGAATGAACCATCAGCAAATTAATGTAAGGAAGTCAACCTGGATTTTTAAGCTTAATTCTAAATGTCCCAATTTATGTCAATTTAAGTATGATACACCCTGTATTTATAAAAATATTAATTCATCCTTCCTACGGCAGCAGTAAGCAACTCTATTAATCCACAGTAGATATTTCAATTACATCACTCTGGCAACACGCGTGGAACTCAACGGTCCCAAAGGCCCCTTCCAACCATGAATATTCTGTGATTCTCTGATTCTGTGAATGCTGTGCCATGATCTGCTTTCCCACCTGGCCCTCAGCAGCTCCACGGTGGGGACAAACACCCTCACTTCGCTCCGGCTTCACACGCTGGTTCAGCGATAGAATAAAGTGCTTCACAGATTAGCTTAGTCTGCAGCACTTAAAGGTCAGGATTTATTGTAATGTAAATCACAAAGCAATTTTATCTTGACAGAGATTACATACTGTTACAATATTTCTCGCTGAATCCAGTGATGCGTTTGCTTTTTCTTGGACTTTAGCCCAGAAAAGAAAAAGGGGTGGCAGCCCCTTTGGTTTTTCAGCAACAACTTAATCCCTCTCCAGATTTTTCAGCACTCTGAAAGAAAGGTATTTAAAAGAAAAAATAAATTTTTAAAAAAAGCACCAAAACCCTTCCATAAGTACCAGCAAACTTTGCAGAATGGAAAAGGGGTTTGTGTGGGTGTTGGGCAGGACACCCGCCGAGTTATCCCGCAGCAGCACGGCAGATGCTTAGCTCCCGTTAGCTGGAACCAAATGATCTCATTACACAATGCTGAAGCAGCACCCTGTCACGCCATTCAAAATGCATTTATTAAAAGAAAAAAAAAAAAAAGGAAAGAAAAAAAATTAGAAAAAAAATTAGAAAAAAAAAAAAATCCACATTTATATCCTCACCAAGACTGCAATGGTAGAGAGCCAGAGCTCCAGCATCTGCTCCACCCTTGGGCCAGCTGCCTTGGGGTGCACGGTGCCAGGACCACAGGGCACCATCCTCTTCACAAGGGCTGAATCAAGTACTTTTTTATCACATTTACAGGCAACAAAAGTTCAGTGTGTTGGGGCATTACGTGGCCACAGCATTCATCAACGCAATAGCTGCCACTCTGTCGTCAGAGTGGCATCAGGTGGGCTTTGCATGCCTCGTAAAGACACTTCCCAGTAAAAAACTTCAGGGTTGGCTCGGTTACTGAGCACACACATCCCTGGGGTTAGCCCAAACCTGCACATTTCCAGGGAGGGCACCACGATGGTTCAAACCCACCCGGGCAGTGCTTTCAGAGGATGAGCAGAGCCGGTGGGGCTGGGAGGCTGGGTGGAGAAGGATTCTGCTCCTGTGGAATGACCGTGGTGGGTTTTGTCAGGGTTAGGCTGATGGTTGGACTCGATGATCTGAGAGGTCCCTTCCCACCTGGAGGATTCTGACTTTATGGCTCCTTTAGCACAGCCTTGCCTTTGGTTAGCAGCAAGACAGCTTAAATACCTCTTTTTATGGGAAGTCTTGCTGCCTTCCCAACCTTCCCTGTCAAAGGTTAGCAGTTTGGGGGCAAAACAGGCGTTCCCGTGAACTCCCTTTTGTGTGGAAGGCAGAAGGGAGGAGGACAGGAAGACACAATGCAGGGTAGAAGGCGGGCAGCGGTGCTTTTATAGTCCTGGGTACCACAGGGTGGGCTTGACGTGGTGGCTTGATAAGACCTTGAGTTGCACAGCCCTTCCCACAGATGCATTAATTGCTGGCCCTGGAAGGGAGCGAGACTTGCTGACCTCAGTCTGAGCTCGCAGTCAGGATAAACAAGCTGCTGTGCCAGTGTGGAAATCAAGTCTGGAATCTGAAAAGTCATTAAGACAATAAACACGATGCTAAGTTTACAGATTCACTTTTCCAAGCGAAATCACACTTTAAGGCTATATTAAGAAAGCCTCTCTTTTTCAGTCAAAAAAATGCAGAGCTGCATATAAACATACAGTTGTACAACTGCTGTGCATATTTTATGTTTAGATGAAATGGCAAGTTAGTAGATCCTGATGGATTTTCTGGATTCCTTTCACTGAATTCCCACCCTTTGCATTTGTTTTTCTTTCATAAGGTAGGATTTCAAAGTGCAAAGAAATAAAATCCATCATACGCTTCTGGATCGAGCTCTGGGGCTGAGTCAGGGTACCAATTAGTATTCTCAAAGCTTGCTTCTAATGAGCAGGCAAAGCAGGTGTTCATGGAAAGCAGCAAATTTTAAGTAATTTTAAAGTTTATGAAACTATGTATTTATTTTAAAATGCAGATAACATTACAGCAATTAAAGTGAAGGATTCTTGAGCCATATTAATGTGTCCCAGAACATTAAATAAGAGCAGGAAACTGTCAGACACCAGGAAATCTATGAAAAAAGATAGTAAGAACTTGCAATAATTACACTCTTGTTTGTATTATTTTTTTTTAATTGTAAACACTGGGCTAAGTAAACAGTGCTGTTGACCTGGCTAGTTTGGATTTGGGTTAATTTGTTTATTTACACAGAGATTTTTGTAAGGTACGAAAACAAACAAAAAAACAAATAAATAAATAATGAAATAAATCTTCCACATGAGTTTGAGACCACTCTTTTGGCACCAACTCAGTTCTAGCCAAAGAGAATGCATTTTAATCAATTTCAGAACACACAAGTTTCTTTCGTTCCCTCCAGAGCAAAGACTCCTTAGTTTATTAATTTTAGCATCATTACCCTTCCATGTAAATACTTCTTTCCAAAGCTGAAAAGAAAAACAACCTCAGAAGCAGCCACCAGGTTCCTGGGTTTTTTAAAGCATGCGTTTTACAGGCTGCAGTCAAGGCAGGTTAACAGTACATTTCAGTAATTTTGATTTTTAGATCTGCCAATGCAAATAAATAATAACCTTTCTATGATCATAAATGAAATCTGATACAAATACCTACCTCCTGCACATTTTTAGGTGGTCATTTAGCAATCAGAAGCAATAAGAAATTAAATGCTACTAACTTGTGTTGCATTAAATCAAGGTTGTATTATTACTGTTGGGGTATTACAGCTCGTTTATCCTTTTATCTCGTATTATTATTGATCACAGGTCAACATAGCAGCTTACAAACAGTTTCCACAGTTAGCAGCTTCCTTCCAGATTGCATATGTTTTCCTTTTTTTTTTTTTTTTGAACAGAATCTGAATTAACACATCTCTTGGCATTTAAGTTGTGTCTCAACACAAACCAGCCTGATGTGCTCAGTGTGGTGAACTCACCACAAAAGATGTGGGTGGTAGTGAGTGTTTACCTCACTTACCCAGCTTAATCCACTGGGAAAAGGTGGGAGAGCACCAAGGTACCAGACTGCCATGAGGAGATGATATCTCCTCTGCTGGTATCTCCTCAGGAGCACAGCAGTATGAAACCTCACCCCCAACTCTCTGGCTGAACAGATGGAGAGCAGGTCTGAGGAAAAAGACCTGGGAGTCCTGGTGGACAACAGGATGCCCATGAGCCAGCAATGTGCCCTTGTGGCCAAGAAGGCCAATGGCATCGTGGGGTGCATCAGAAAGAGTGTGACCAGCAGGTGGAGGAGGGAGGTCATCCTGCCCCTCTGCTCTGCCCTGGGGAGGCCCCATATGGAGCACTGTGTCCAGTTCTGGGCTCCCCAGTTCAAGAAGGACAGGGAATTGCTGGGGAGGGTACAGCAAAGGGCTACAAAGATGCTGAGGGGCCTGGAGCATCTCCCTGATGAGGAGAGGCTGAGGAACTTGGGTCTTTTTAGTCTTTTAGAAGGCTGAGGGGGGATCTGATCAACACCTATAAATGTTTTTTTTCAGTGGTGCCCAGTGACAGGACAGGAGGAAATGGGCACAAACTTGTACATAAGAAGTTCTATCGAAATATGAGGAAGAACTTCTTTGCTGTGAGGGTGGCAGAGCCCTGGCAGAGGCTGCCCAGGGAGGTGGTGGAGTCTCCTTCTCTGGAGACATTCAAAACCTGCCTCAACACGTTCCTGTGGGACCCGCTGTGGATGGACCTGCTCTGGCACGGGGCTGGACTAAATGATCTCTGGAGGTCCCTTCCAACCCCATATCAGTCTGTGATTCTGAGAGCCCTGTTTCTGGATAGAGCCAGTGCTGCAGAACTAGAGAAATTATACACATTTAATTTCCACCCTGTTTGCAAAATATTACCCTTGCTGAAAATGCCTTTTTCCACGTTTCTGCCATCCATCATCTGAAGTACAGGGCAAATGCCTGCCTTCCACCCCCTAATTGACATTATTAGGTGTGCTGGATGTGCAAAGACTAGCAAAGAACAGCCAGTCATAGAATCATAAAATAGTTAGAGTTGGAAGGGACCTTAAACATCATCGAGTTCCAGCACCAAGTTCATCACTGTGTGCTACCTCAATACCAACAGAGGAGAAGGGGACGCAAATTTATCCTTCAACCATATCCCCACCTCACAAAATTGTCTGCAGCTTAATTGTTTTTATCTGCTTTTTAAACTCACATGAATAATAAGCGTAGAGTAAAATAAAAAAATACCTGGAGGTCAATCACACGTAGGATATCAAGGTTCCTTGCATAGGATGAGGCTAATAGCTGCAGAAGCAATGCTGTGATTTAGGAAGTTAACGTTGCTTCCCAGGGGGGGTGGGGGGTGTGGGTGCTTATTTTCCAGTGGTAAGAGAGGGATGGGAAAGCCTATTATGTTCGAAGGCTGAGCCAAGACCCTGGTGTCTGGGACCTGGGATCTTTCCCAGAGAGTGAGCTCTGCAGATCCATCAGCAAAATGGGTGCAATCTCAATATTCCACCCCAAACCTCTGCCCAAGCTGTCAAAAAGGGCCACTGAAAAGAACCAAACAGGCATTTTGCTGAAATACTTTTTAAAGTGGCCACACAGCACAATTTTCCATCAGTCTCTGACAGGGGGAGAAATTTTTGCTCAGCTAAAGACTTATTCAATTCACCTTCAATCTCTGCTTCTCTTATATTGGGTCTAGGTTGTAACTCATTATTCATTTGCTTGCTGATTCCAAAGCTTACCTTTATGCTTTCTACAGATGCATAATAATCATTTTGATGTAGACACGTATATTTGCATACCATAAGTTTTCACTCATTTGAACACATTAAAATTAAAATGCTCTTCCTTAAAAAACCTCCAGAAGTTACTGCATTGTATCTCCCATCACACCTAGAAGAATTTAAAATATTAAATATGTGAAATAACAAGAATGAACAAAGCTTTACTTTTTTTCTCAGAAAAAGCGTGGTTACTAGTAGCATTAGAAACTGCATTAAAACAACTTCACTCTCGGCAGCAAGCAATAATTTCCATAGATTTTTCTTTTGGCACACCCAAGAAACGTGCTGTCCCCAACTTTCTAGACCTTGGGTGCCAAATCCGTCTCTTGCAGAACAATAAGGAGAATAACAGGACCCAGATGGGGGCAGAGGAGGAGGAGGAGGAGGAGGAGGAGAGGCGTAACACCACCAGATGAGGCGACCATCGATCAAAAAGAAAAGTTGCGTGCAAAAGTCTCCAGACCATTTTCTTGCTGTTTGGGTTTTTTTTTTAAGTCCTCTCTCCCCACAGCCTCCCTGCACGAGGTAAGTGTCACGATCCCCCACCCAGGAATAGAAGAAAACAAAATGACTAGCACATCTTTGGACAAGCATATATTTTTTCAGTAAATCCTATACACCTCAAGCAATTAAATATTTGTGTTGGTTTTTTTGTTTTTTTTTTTTTCCTGTCCATTTTTGTTTCAGAATACGGCTGGAAAGGTGGGCCTGCCATAGAAACCTGAGCTTTCTGTGCAGGCAAAATGCTCATTTCTTGTTTGTAAAAGCCACACAGGAGTTGCATCTCAGTTGGCAAGTGGCGATTACACGGGTGGCAGAAACCCACGGGTTTTTAAAGGATGTCTCTGTGTGTGTGTGTGTGTGTACACACCGAGAGAGAGCGAAAAGAATTCTGGCATAAAAATTCCACCTGACATTTGAATACGCTGGTCCTGCTTCTTTTTTTCTTTTTTTCTTTCTAACTTCGGATCCCGCTTTTTAGCCATAACAATGGGTCCCCCTAGTGGGCAAACGTATAATTGACGAATTCTGCCTTTTTAAAATTAAATTTCCTCTCGCACACACGGGCGCATCGCATTTGGCTACCGAGTGCAAGCTGCCCGCTTGGTAGGAATGCGGGCACGAAGAGGGCGCGGGTGACTTTTGTGCTTTAAAACACTTTAAAACATCCACGCACGGCTGCAGGGACGTGCACTGCTCTCCACCTGCTTCGTTAAGCAACCACGTTGAAAATCCTCCCGGAGCATCACTTGATGCAGCACAGAAACTGCACCTCATCAACACCCAGGTTTAAAACAAATAATGATAACGTAAATCAGATTTTCTCCTAAGGTTGCCCTGGCGAGGCTGCAATCAGTTTGTCAGAAAGAGCTGTGTGGGAAAGGCAAAACGTATTACTTCTTTTTTTTTTTTCTTTTTTTTTTTTCTTTTTTTCTTTTCCCCCACAAAAAAATGAGTCACAAAACCACTTTTCCAAGTCATGATATTCAGTGTTTCACAAAGTAATGAATTAGATGCTGTTAGCACTGCAACTGTTTTAATAAATGTGGCAGCCATTATAAACAGATATAATTAGCTCGCTCACACAGCTCCAGACATCAGCCCCTATTTTATGAGCTGATGAAGTCTCAGGTAGGAGAGAGGGAGTTATGTTTTGCTCTTTTAGAAAAATTATCTGACTTTTATTGCTGACTGAAGCACTGACTTGTGTAAGGCATCCTTCAAACTGCAAAATATCGAGCAGGATGATTCCTCAGCAGAAGAGGAGGCCACAAACTATATTCTTTAAGCCTCCCAGGCATTTTTGCCATTTTTTTTAATGCATTTTTTAACATAGGTCTGTAGCATGAGCTATATTAACTTCTATTTTTCACTAATTTCATTTACTTTGCTTGTTTGCCTGTCATTGGTGGTTTTTTTATATAGATATACAGCAATCACAAATACCATACGGGTATTTTACTTCTTTCCTTTTCGCATATTACTGTGTAGTTTCAATCTGTAATATCAAAGCTCACTAAACAAGAAAGCAGTAGGTGCTGGGTTTTTCCCCATCACGACTGGATTAAAACAGGTTTATTTATTATATGAGCCTGCACAGCTCTTTTTTCAATGGTTAACTGTTTTCTAAGACCTTTCTTTCTTATCCTACATTTCCCTTTTCAGCTGGGACAGCTGCTGTTTGTAGCCCGCTTTGAGGAGAGGGCTGGGAAAGGCTCCTTCCAACATTTGGGAAGGCCTTCAAGCCAAAAAGTAAAGATTGCAGCATTTGGTGTAAATTACTGCAAGTTTCTAACAACACAAATTGTCCAAATTCTATGCACAACAAAAAAGCGGGCTTTATTGCCAGTCAAAGTTCAAGAACGTTTCCTCAGAAAAACCCACCAAAAAACCAAACCCAAAGTCCCCACAAAAAGACCCAAAAGCAAAAAAGAAAAGACCCTTTCAGAAGTTCATTTTATGAAGTTTAAATTAATACAATGCATTCATAGTTAAGGCCTGCAATAAAAGTTTATCTAGATGCCATAACATTTCTGCAAAACATTCTAGGGAATATTACTTATAAAGTGTTGTCTCGCTACCCAGGGGGAAACGGATGTCGCTTGGTAAAGTAATCCTTTCCTAAACCCAATCTTTATTCTTTTAGGAGGAATATTTTAAAGGAATTATTCCTTTAAATTTGTTTATTTATTCCTTTGGAATTGCTTTAAAATATTCCCTTGCAAGTGAAGAAGTTTGCAAATTTGTAAGGGCTCAAAAGCGGCAAATACAACCTCCCGTGGCTAAACGTTCGTACGTCGTTTCAAAAAGACCTACATATGGAAAGTTCCCACTTATTATATATTCTGAGAGCTATCACTTCTGACTGCCGGTAATTGCCAATATGTTCAGTTTGCTTAGCAACAGTTTTACAGAAGAAGAACCATTTGCACTATCACAAAAAGTAAGATGCTTGCAGATTCTCTAGATGTTTACCATGTTTCTGCTGATTTTCTGTTAAGGCGCGCGACATGCTGGTGGGACTGTCCGAGTGGACTTCTCAAGATTTTCCCCTTGGTGTACCTTGGGGAAGGCAGAAGCCCTCAAAACACCTCTTTTTTCCCCTCTGTGGAATCTTTTTTTTTAACTCAGCATCCCTACAGACTTCCTTCAGGGGGCAATTACCCCTCTGCAAGAACACTACAGAACATGACTTCTCCAGAAGTTTGGCTCGTGCCAGCTGCTATCTTCTACAAACTCTTGACCTGAATGGAAAAGTCAAAGAAAAAACCAGCTCTCACTTTAGATCTGGTAAGGAAAGCTGCAGCCACAGCCATTATCTCCTTAACAATAAGACCCAGTTTGAAGAAAAAAGAAAAAAAAAAAAAAGTAAATGGATACTTATGGAGCACTGCATCCACCAGATGTGAGTCAACAAAAAAAAGCCAACAATGTGAGGGGTTATGAGCAACTACAAGCAATCTACAGGGCAACTGGAGTTAGTGTGAGTGTCCTTATTCTCTCTTCTTGTGTACTGTGTGATAAAAACCTCTGCTAATGAAGCTCACCAAGCTGCCCCATCCCAGAACTCCTCATGGCCTGCAAAACTTGCTCAGGACTGAAGTTTAGAAGTTGAAGGATGAGCTACGAAGATGATGCGGGGACTAGACACTCCTCTTTAGAGGAGAGGCTGAGGGACTTGAGTCTTCTAAGTCTGGAGAAGACTGAGGGGGGATCTGATCAACACCTATAAATACTTAAAGGGTGTGTGTCAGAAGGATGGACCCAGTCTTTTTTGAGTGGTACCCAGTGAGGACAAGAGGGAATGGGCACAAACTAGAACACAGTAAGTTCCACCTAAACATGAGGAGGAACTTCTTTCCTTTGAGGGTGGCAGAGCCCTGGAAGAGGCTGCCCAGGGAGGTGGTGGAGTCTCCTTCTCTGGAGACATTCAAAACCTGCCTGGACACATTCCTGTGCAACCTGCTCTGGGTAGACCTGCTCTGGCAGGGGGTTAGACTAGATGATCTCCAGAGGTCCCTTCCAACCCATTATCATTCTGTGATATCTCCATCCTTAGCTTCATGCCATAACCACCATATTTACCACAAGACTGGTGTTGTAGGAGGTTAAGTGTTCTCCTGAGCTACAGCCATGGTGCCATGAAGGTGTAACCATGAGCTATGTCATGAACTTTGAGGGGAGGCCAGGGCAGAGAGATCAACATGGACCCAGACACTCTTCCCTTTGGGCTGCCATTCCTCTTGCACAGGCTTGTGGCTCAGCATGGACTTCTCCTTCTCACTTGCCCTTCTCCTCTGAGCTTGGGGCCAGCTGGGTCTCTTACCTGTGCCTCTCTGCTCATCCTACCCTTCACAAACTGCCTCTTTGGCCTCCACCACAGGTCAAGACATCATGGTTTCCCTCTTCACTGAGCTCCAAGGGCACAGTTAAGCAAGGCTGTGCTGGAAGTGGCAGAGACAGCTCTGGCTACGTCACCACAGCGGTCTGGAGATATTCCTGAACCCAGCCAGAGGCTCCACACACTGAGGAATATGTAACTTTAACGTTGGCATTTCCTGACTTTCAGTGACTTAACTGTGACACGGAAACTTTCCCATGAATAAACACAAACCAAAAATGTTTGACACGACAAACTTAGTATTGAAATGACTGCTCTAAAATAAGTCAGCAGAGGAACATTTGGTGCACAGTTGCACTCCAAGGTGGTATTTTTATTCACTTGGAGGTTCTCAGCTTCCTCAAAGTTGCATGGGATTAATTGGGGAAGTGATGGACAAGTTGGCCCACTTAAATTGTTGTTATTGCAAGCTCTGAAAGATAAGTGCCAGTGGATTTCAGTGCCATGGATCATGACATTAGATGTCATTTCCCAAGTTCCATCAGACCTCACTGCCCTGTACAGCAGGTCCCAGGTACTCCAGATGAGTATTTTAACACTAAGTTCAGAGATAAGACACACATTCATAGTGTGGCTTTTAAATAAGGAATAATGACTGTTGGACCTCGATACTTTTCTACAACAGGCAAGACTTAAATGCACCACCAAATGATTCTCTTCCTCCCCCAACATCAAAGCATGAAAAGACAAAAAAAAACCAAAATGGGAATCTGCATCCTGTGATACACCAAGGGAACTACCAAAAAGCACCAGGACAGGTGTGAGTCCCACAAAACACAGAGCTGATGCTTGGGCCAAGTAGACGGTTCAGAGCTTAGACCTTACCAAGCTATGGACTCCGATCCATCACAATTACTGTCGGTCATGAAGACAAGCCAGCAGAACTTGCAATACCCTCAGTATGGAAAACAGCAGGAAGCTCACCATTCACCAGCACAAAACAAGCACAGAATCACAGAATTGTCTGGGTTGGAAGGGGCCTTTAAGATCACCTTGTCCAGCCACCAACCTAACTCTGCTACAAACCATCACTAAACCATGTTACTCCGTCAACCCATCTTTAAAATACCTCCAGGGATGGTGCCTCAACCCCTTCCCTGGGCAGCCCATAATGGTTTTGGAATGCAAGAATCTCCTGAACAATGACACGTAGAGAAAAAGCAAAGCCAAACATTGAGACAGCACCACCTAAATACTACGCTTCTGCCCTGATCATTTATTTTTCTTTTTTTCTGTACCATTCTCCTAATCTAAGTAATTTACAAGAGCTCTCCAGTTCACAGGCCTGTGCTTGCAGGGCATTGTGCTGTTATCCAGCCCGTAACAAGTACTGCCACATCTGCAAAAATAGTTAGATTTTTTTCAAGCACATCACAAAAAAAAACCTGGAAATAAGACCTCAGTCCAGAAGGGACAAAGTGCACCTTGCTGGAAGAGAAAACTGACACCTATCAAGAAATAAGTACAGTTGAAGAAGGAACTGAATGGTAACATCCCCAAAAAAAGCCAGTTGTTGAACAGCCACAGAGGAGTATTAGAAAACCAGCACATTCAGAAAAAGGGTGTGATTTGGGGAAAAAAAAAAAATTGATAACTATGAAGAGACCTTTTAAGTTCTTTATCGCTTTGTCTGCAGAAAAATGAAAATGTCCCAGAAACATTCTATGTAAGAAATTAAAAGCAAAGCCAGAAACTGCTCAAGTGGACAATACCTGTAGTATTCCTAGAAAATGCTCATTAAGAGCAGTTCATAGGCTCAGTCCAAAACACTGAATCTTTTCCCTTAAATATTCACCTCCCAAACAAATCTGCTAAGATTGCAAAATACTGGTTTAAAGTTGGGTTATGTTTGGGTTTGGGTTTGTGACAGTTAAAAGGCAGCTGCTTTTCTGGCAATAAAGATGAACAACCAAGATTTAAAGTTACATTTTTTTAATATATAAGGAGAGTGAAACTTTAAGAAGAAACCTGAACTACTATGTAGGAAATGTGGAAGATCAACCCACAAAACAGCTCTTCTGGAAGACACTTGGCAAACTAGAAATCCATCCAGTCTCTTCAACTACTTTAAAAGTTCATTCCCTGTGATGATTTTCTTCTAATGAGGTATTACAGAAAGAGCACTTACTCATCGTTAACAGTTGTCACTGTCTCCACAGCCACCAGAGCTGTAGATACTGAAGAGAGAGCTGCTGGCTGACATCTGGATGATTTAAGGACATTTTTGATACAGTTGATCATCATGCCCTTTGCTATCACACAGAGGTAATGCAGAGTTTATAAATGTTTGAGGATGCAAATCCTTGCTCATTTAATGCTATCACTCAGAATAGCAGAAGTGCAAGACTATAATGAAAAAACAAACAAACAAAACGTTTTCCCTGAAGGGGAACATTGTCCTGAACTGGACATTATAGTCCAGTTCAGATTAAATTACAAAAAGACTCTCAAGTAGCAATTGTAAAGAACATTTTATTAAAATGGAAGTTTGTCAAACCCTATGTATCAAAACTAAGGCCACAGCTAATGCTAACACAAAGTTAACCTCAAAAGGTTCTTATGATACAATTTAGAAATCCTATACAAAGCTATTTTACAAATGAGTACTCAAACATTCTGAAATGCAGCATTACTTACTTGTTCTAAAATGTTATATCATTTATTCTAGTGATAGTATTTAACGATACAAAATACTGAACTATCAGTGCATATAACCTGTCTTTATTTTGGTCCTGTGACAAAAGTAATTTTCTGCATGACTCCAGCTACAGAAATAAATGGAAGTACAAAACATCATAATGGAAGCTGCCAATGATTCCCCCCTTTTGTGCTGAGTTCATTTCTTCTCTTCTGATGCTAAATATCTCCAGTCATAATAGCAATGAACTCTTCTTGATTGACTGTAGAAAAAGAGAAAATCATTAGTAAAACAGCCAACATTCATAAACCATAAAAGAAAATAATGCATATCTGCATTATACTTTTTACTAAAGTATTTGTTAGTTAGTATTTGTTATATCTGATCCATTACTCATCAGGGTGTAAAAGTTTGGATTTTTAGCTTCTAGAAGAACAGAGATTTTGCGCTTTTTTTTCTGTCATGTAAAAGGAAAAGTCAGAATGCAAGTTTAATTATGTAGAATACTTAAGCCAGAATATAGCTCACAGATAACGAGCTATTATTTCTAATTATGAAAGTAGAAATATTCTAAAAGTAAAACAAGATAGAAAAAAAGTAGAGAAGTATGTAAACAAGGGCTATGCAAAACGTAATACTTTATTATTATGATTTTTTAAGATTTATAAAAATGTTTAAATGTCTAATATTAAAATGTCGACATTTTACTAAGTAAGTGCTTCTCATGCAACAATACTGCAGCTCTAGCTATGACTAAATTTGTTTTTATTCTTAGAATCATGATTCAGACACTTATATCCTTCCCTCCCGCCCCCAAACTATGGTATTCCTCTCTCTCTCTCAAACCTGTAACACTTGCCAAACACAAAATGAATTTTAAGATCATTTACAAATGATTCCATAAATTAGCTAGAATGAAAATGGACTTTTGACAAGCTTTTCCCCATCTGAACTTTCTTCATTCTTCAGTTATAATTAACAGAAATTTTACACAAATGTACTGAAGAAATTAAGACATAATAATAAATTAATTAGCAGTCATTAATTATTTTGCTGCACTTATACCTGAGCTATTGACCTTACTCATATGTTAAAGCAGAGCCACTGTAAAAGAATTAACCAATGAACACATTCACTCTGCAACTAATTACTGTAGCGGGGAATGATTAGAGTAAGTCAGTGGTATGGAAAAGACCAGAGACACATGAAGAATTCCCACTGACAATTTTCTGCCCCGGCCAACGCGCCCAAGCTATTCCTCAACAAAGCACTGAAAAGTAAGAGCTACATTTACAGCTAAAAGATGATTAAACAAATTCAACTATGTTAAAGAACAAACAAACAAACAAAAAAAACTAAATCTGCCCATTTGGGATGCATTTAAAAAAATATGAAACAAGTAGATTTAGCCTAACTAAATCTGAAGTATTAGTCCATCACACAGCTACATCACACTCTGCTACACATAGGCTTTATGTTGTCTGTATGACTGCAATTCCACGTCTTTATCAGAGACAGCAACAGCACAAACGTCCTCCCCAAAATATTCTCTTTGTTAAACAATACTGTGAACTGGAAATGTAGCGTTTTAACAACACACAGATTCTGTTGCATTCCAACATGCTGCGAAGAGAAGCCTGGTGACAACTCCCAGTAACCCAGGTAACCCTAGCTAATCCTCCTCAGGATCTGTTCACAAGATAAGGGCAATGAAATCAGAAGCAACCAGAGTCTTTCCTAGCATCAGATCTCCCTCAATTCCATGACATAAGAGAATGAACTAGTATCCCAGCTAATACGAAGAAAGAAAATGTTAATTTGGACTCTGGAGGCCGAAGGAAGCATATTATTTCAGTGGAGGTTTTTTTTTATTTTTTTTCCTAATTCTGTGCCAAAATCTGAGACTAAGACTGGATCGTGTTTCCTACAGATGCATTCACACAAGATAAAAACTAGAAACTTTGTGCTGTCAGTTCATGTAAACTCCAAAACAGAAGTCATTCCTAAAACCAGGAATAATAAGGCTATTTACACTTTCAGGGCCAACAGAAAAATATCAAAAAAACTTTCTTATACAGAAACTTATGTACAATGTACCCGTACAGCTCGGTGGATTCAAGTAGCCTGGGTATCACACAACAGACTTTATTTCACTATGAGCAAAACAATCTTCCAAATGTAAGAAGAAAACCACAAGTGGTATTATACCTATATTTGAAATGTCAATTAGAAATGCTACCAACTAATAGTTTCAGAATCTTTTTCTTGGCAGGAAAAGAAGGAGAATTAGATGACAGCGAGATTTTGTTACATGACCCAGATGTTTGAAGCTAAACGGAACAGTGATTCACAGGATTATTTACTTTTTCAGAATGAATCTTAAAAAGCTAGAAACAGCATCAGTTTTCTTTCAAGAACAGAAAACACACAGAAATTTAAGGATAAACAGCACCATATACAAACATTATGCTGTCAATCTTCCATGTTCGATCTCGTGCTTAACTGCTCTAACAAAGAGAATGAATGGATGAATGAATAAGAGGAAACTGAGCCACCCACTCTGAGCTGATCAATTTGAATTCAAAAATGCAGCACTGACCCAGAAGAATTATGACTCAGAAACCCTCCTGAAAGGAGCTAATGGTCTACATTCAATTTGTAGCGGCCAAATACCCACATGACAGAAAATAATCCACGATTCTGACATCTCAGTTGGCAGCTCTGGGACAGTGACCCAGAAAAAAAAAAAAGTGCTGCAGATGACTTCTACTCTTGGTCACTTCTACAGCTACATTCTGAAAAAAATACAAGTAAAATGAATCTGAGGGGAAAAGAAAAAAAAAAAGGAAAAAATAAGAGTAAAGCTAGCAGTGCAGGGTCCTTACAACTCTTCTTTTTAAAAGCAAAACAAGGTCAAAATTAAATTATCTACCTAGACCAGCAATCAATCTAATGGACTGAGAAAAGAGGCATCACTCTTTGCCTGCTATATACCTGCCGAAAAAGAAGGAAATAGTTATCCTATTGTCTACGAGAATTCTCAGCTGCAATTCTCAGCTGTGTCAGTGCACAGAGAAGTACCTGAAAACAGGATTTGCAGCTTTCACTATGCTGACCTGCCTCAATTATCCTGTATGAAACACTGAGGAAAAAAACAAAAATCTGTTTTCTCAGGATGCAGCTCCAAGAATATCTGATCAAGCAGTGAAACAGTTCAGGTATCGAAGCAGCGAGAAAAAGAACACTTAAAAACCTGAACGAATGTTTTTCTCCCATCTTAGCTCCCTTAAACATCTCACCTGTGGGATCAGATACTGCCAGTGGAAGAAATGGGTAGGAAGACACAGTTGGAAGTGTGGAGGAACAGCAGGGTTATGTACTATGGATTTATTACGGAACCATGGTCTCACACCATAGAAAGAGATCAGAAAACAATAGCTCCAAGAGAAAACTGCGTGATCTCTTTCCTCAACACTTACTTCAGCAGTAGCAGTGTCAACATTAAAACTCATCTGGCAGTTGAATCACTGACCTTTCACTATCTTTGTCTACTTACATCACTGCAACAGAACAAAAGGTTCTCATTTCCTCACCACTGACCATGCTCAAAGTGTCCTGCTCTCCCTCTTGAAAGAAAAGGGGTTGTTTCACTATTTGGGTAATTGTATTTCTGAGTGTGGAATAATATCTATCTCAAACAGCATCGAGGGGAGGGGTGTCTGTCACATGGCTGACAAGACCACCTCTTTTATTTCCACTAGTATTGCAAGTTTTGAGTCCAACAGATGCAGTGGCTCACAAATAGAAATACTATTGTAACTGGAAAAGTTGATGAACTGCTGGTGAAATCTCAGACGTGAGTCACCCACCACTCTGAAAGAAAAACTCAGAAGTAGGTTTCGATGGCTGTTAAAAATGCAGTGTTTATTTACAAGGTCTCAAGTGAGTGGTCCCCCAAGATTCAGATATTAAGGTTTTTGATGTACATATAAGGGTGTTTTCAAGTTAATGAAAAACCCCCAGTTTTGGTGCTCTTGAAGATTTAATAAGCATAGTATCAAACTGGATTGGTTAATTCATTCTTTATCTAGCTAATAAATCCCTCTGCAGTCCACTCTGTACAGACCTTGTCAATTGCCTAGAACAATTTTTCACAGTGTTCCTCAGCACTCTTAAATTCAGAAGTACGTTAAAGATCCATCCAAGGTGATCCTGCATAAACCCAGGGTACAGTCAGCACAATTTATTAGCTTAATACTCCACTTCTGACTAACATGCTGAAATCGCAACAGTGACATCTCACCACATAAGAAATAGCTGTGGTGAGCAGATTTCTCTTAGCACTTTAATCCTTTTACCAATTTAGAAGAAAAAAAAATTATGTAGTGTAGGCACATAGTATCTCCCATTACCAGTTCAATTACTTTCACCTTCAGCTACACTCTCACCAATCTTTTAATATCCATTAGTTGAATAAGAGTTAGTAGTAAATCAACTTGAGAAATCAGCTTGATTTTTAGACTCCAAGACATGTTTCTAGGACTAGTACCTGTCAAAACCAACATTGTCCATTATTTACAGGTTAAATTAAGTTTGAGCTGAAAGTTATATAGAAGGATACCAAAGAGGACATCTTCACAACACAACTACATTTAAAAAGGGGAGAAAATTAAGAACAGACTGTAGGGGCTTTTGTTTGCTAACACGTACTTTCTCCATCTCCATCCTTATCAAATTCTTCAATCATAGCCCGTAGTTCTTCATCAGACATATTTTCACCCAATTCTCTAGCAACCCGGCGCAGGTTTCTCAGACTTATTTTACCAGAGTCATCATCATCAAACAATTTGAATGCCTTGAGTATTTCTTCTTGTGGGTCTCTGTCCAATATCCAGTCTGTCACTGTAAGAAGGAGACTTAAGTTAGACTAAAGAATTCTGAAGGGTAAACTCAGACTGACCTCAGCAGACTGAGGCAATGTGACAAACCTACACTTCTGATTTTGCCCATTTTTACATATTTCAATTTAACGTGCCTATTTGTTTGGCTATTATCTTACCTGTCTTTCCCATCTCTCTTTCCCCAAGCTGAGTTTCTCTTTGGGACAAACCTGTTGCAATTTAGCAATTTAGACTATTACATTTAGCTATTTAGGCACACTTATGCTTTCAATGCACTTTCCAACAGGAATTAAAAGTATACACGTGCCTACTCTGTTCCAAACTTACCTTTCAGCAAAAACCATCAGCTCTGAGAGATGCAGACCTGCAAGGTTGGGTTTTGGTTTTTTTTTTTTAATTTATTTATTTATTTTTATTTTATATGTTTTGATCTAGATTAATTTTGACTTGGAGAGAACACTGAAACACTACATAATGAAAAACATTCACATGGAACCTCTCTTTTAGATACAAACCTACAATAACAAGAAACAAACAAAAAACAGTAAGCTGAGGGGTTATGAAAAGGACACTGCTATGAACCATAAATTGTTAATTCTGAAAGGATTAATCAGTCTTTATTATCGCTTTTAAAATTTGTCAGTTTCTGTAATAGAAAAGACAAACTTGCCACAAACTATTTTTCTAGTAATTATTCCAGACATTTCTGGAACTAGCCATAAATATCTTCATATCTTTTTCCCTGCTAGTCGTGTATTACAGAGCTTGCTATTTATGACTTCAATCAAGCCATTAAAAACACATCAACCCTGTTTATGCATAGAGAACCACTTAATATCTGCTACTGTCTGCAGATCGAATGCCTGCTCTGTCTGAGCAAACTTGACAGGGAAAAGTCAGAATCTAGCTCATGTAAGCTCACTACAGCAATAAAATTTTTATGTCTGCATAAGTGCCTCAGATTTATACTAAATTTAAATATTTGCATTTGAGACAACTACACTACATGAAAAAAATTAAATCATTTCAAGCATTCTACCTTTTGTGGCAAAAAGACACCTGCAATGTTAGCTGAAGAAGAATAAAACACTAGTTCTCTAAATACTATAGATAACACGACTGTACAAAATAAGACAAAATGTAATTGCATCTTTATATGTTTCAGATGGGCCACTCCTACATGTAAAACCATAAATAACATTAAATTATGAAAAATTGGTGGTTGAAGAATTGCTTAGCTACATTCAGCAGCTTTACACAATTAAAGCTTCTATAACCTATTTTCTCTAACTCCCTGATCTTTCTGCTAGAAGTGTACCACATTTAATTCTGTGTCAGGGTCACATTGCATCATAGCAGCACTCAAATATGAGTCAAGTTTTGGGACAGGTTTGATGGAGTTCCAAGTATATATTGTGCTAGCTACTCAGAGCCCTAATTGACTGCCCATATTGACAGCCAGGACAGAACCAGGAAACAATAAACAATGACAGGACTGAACATCAGGAATTAAGAAAGAATTACGCAGTAATTACAGTATATTCAGTAATACAATATTATAGTACAATGATGCAACTATAATATTATTGTTATTAAATCAATACTGTCACTTTTTAAATTTTTTTTTAACCTAAATCAGGACTGATTACATATATTTCCCTGGAGGATTTATTTTTTGTTGTTTTCTGACTTATGATTTGCTATAATCTGAAATACATCTATAAGATTATTATCTGTCATTAGCAACACATTTTGTCCAATCCTAAACTGTTAATTTCTTAAAATTTGCCACATTTCGATCAATAGCTGGTTTTCCACATTAAGTAGATTGTTGCTCATAGCCAAGAGCAAATACACATGTGCTACACTGGGGTTCAGAAAAATTTTCAGAAATCTAATACCTTGAACAAGTGGACTGGAATAATGAAATAGAGAGATAAAGCTATACATGGAGAAATCCACCACAGCTGAATTTTTCAGTAAACGCAAATTGTATGCAGAAGTATAAATTGTGTGTAACAACCAAAAAATCTTCAAAGAAAATGAAACTTTAATCATTAAAAATTCTGCAGATCACTACATGCTCAAAGTATGTCAAACTGCACAATGCACAATCTTCAGATGAAAGAAACAGACTAATGAAATTCCACTGTTTCTCATGAATAGTTGAAAACCCTTGAAGTACAATATTTAACATCTGCTTCAATTTCTCTTATCTTTTGTTACATACAAAGTCTGCATTCAGTTTACAGTTTGTCTGTGTACACACTCCTTCCCATGAAATTCAACGCCAAACACTTTTTCCACAGCAGGATGGAGAATATTACAAAATCCATAAACAACAAAAGAGTATCTATATTTTAAGTTAGCACTTATTCCTTTGTGTAAGTTTGAAAAAGATTAGGATTGTGTATACTCTATTTCCTTTTATACTGTGGCTATTTTTCATCTCTACATAACAAACCAAGTATTGGCAATACAAAGATTTATTTTCCTCCACTATTGATTTTTATTAAGAAAAAAATCTCCCCCTTCTATTTCTTAGTAGTAGTAGATAACTGAAAAAGTACAAAGTACTGAGTCCAAACTGTAGTCACTATTATAGGCTAAATTTCTCTCAAGGTACATAATCAAACACATACCAACTTCATTAAAGTCTTCAAAGGTGATCTTGCCTGTCGCTTCTCGATCATAATCTTTAAGTATTTTCAGTACATCAGCTTTTTTCACATCAAAACCCAAGGCTCTCATTGCCACCTTTTGGGATAAAATGGAAGTGCAATCATATATGAAGATTAAAATACAGATTTAACAGATTTCTTTTTATTTTCAGTAACTGCCTTATTGCCCAAGAAATAAGATGCATATTAGTGGTTTAGCAATGATAATAAATAAAACAAATAAAAGGAAAAAAGCATTGCCTAAATGTTACTACTAGCAAATGGAACATCAAGCTACTGTGACAAGCTAGCATTTGCATTTTCAGGGACGTGACCGACTGGAGCAAACGCTTCTTAGGTCAAGTAGTTTTTTTTTTCCTCACTTCCAAAACCATTTCAATTACTGACCCTTTTTCAAAGATAAAACTCAAAACCATTCTTCAAATTAGTCTTCTTCAGTATTTATACTAAGCGTCTATGTGGTTATGGGTTTACAAGTTCACTTACAGGTGACTTCACTGATTTTCCAGCGAACAACATAATCCAACCCATTTTTCATTTTTCCAGTACACGTTTAGTTTTCCATTTGAACTGGCAATTTTCAACACAAATCACGTTGATTTTCTCAAAATTGATGAACAGAACCAAACCAGAACTGGAAAACCATAAGCCTTTTTTTTTTTTTTCCAAAAAATCTGTGCTATATGCTGATTTTGTAGAGAAAGAGACAGTTCTTTTCTTTATTTATTTCTGTTCTTCCATAGTGTTATGTTCAGGAATATTTAATTAGACAGATAAGAAAGAGTTTTGCAAATAATCATGAGAGTTAGGAATTCAAAGCATACCACAACTGGGAAAAGTGTATCAACAATCCCAAACAGTCCCAGTACGATCCCACTCACTGTGGCTTCCAGCAAAGACAAAATACCTGAACTCTGAACTAAAGAGAAGGGTGCTGCTATACCCAGGACATTCCTGTAAAAACGAAGTGAAAATAAGACTTTTTCCTCCCCCTTCTTTGAGTTGCTTTGTAGAGCCAGAATGTGGAGCCAGCAGGTTGGATTAGGTATTCCTTCCCAAAAGAATCTCACCCAGCATGTGACAGAAACACTGGCCTCTCCAAAGCTGCTTTTTGCAGTATAGTGCAGTATAACTATAATCAAATTCAGAAAAGATTTAAAGAGCCCTTAATAAGCTTTATGTACTTCTTCTAGAGACTTCTAGGAAGGAGGACTCACTAGAAAAAACTGCCATGCTAACCTCTATTTGCTGATAGCTATTAACTGGAGAAGCTTTTGTGGGGAAGGGAAACTATTGAGGCTCCCATACATGGAGCAAATAGCACACCTCACTCCTACAATCCATAGGCTCCTTGGTGAAAAACACCAAGTGGGTAAACTCTGGCTTCTAGTCAGCAGTTGTACAAGCTTGATTTCTACCTTTTACCTAAGAATCTGAAACCTGTGGATTTTCACAACACCAAGCTTCAGAATATACAGTGCCTTTAAAAAAGAACAGCTTTTCAAGAGCTTTTCCTACTTAGTCATCTGTCCAAGCTAAAAACCCTGGGGAGGATTCAGAGCAGTGTTATGCAGGATGCTACAGCAATTCTGTTACTGCATCAAGCACACTGTGGAAAGAAAAGCCCACTCTTGCACCAATGCGGTATTTCCTATTGTTTTTCCACCCCAAATACCCTCACTCCTTTATCACAGCAAGAGATCTTGAACATGGAGTATTCTTTAAAACTACAGCAAACATCTTTAAAACTCACTAAGAAACAAACACATATTATCCACCATAAAATTGTTTAAGTGGAAAAAAACTTTTACCTTTAATTCATGATAATTTATTGCTCTATCTTTGTCTGTATCAAACAACTCAAAGGCATCTTTAATTTCTTGTTTCTGTTCCTCACTCAGTTCTCTTCTCTTCTTCTTTTTAGTTTTTTCTATTGGAAGCTCATTCCTACATAAAAAGAAAGAAATTAAGTGCAATTAATTTCTGCTGGAAAGGTACCACTGCAGATAACATTTTCCACCAATAAGAAACTTGCCATAATTGCACAGGTCCCATTTAGTATTTTCCCAGCTTGTCCTCCCAGTTTAAAATAACACCTGAAATAGACAACTCCTTCCAGTGGAAGCAGAATGACACCTCCACTCCCCCTCCCAAAATAAAATCAGCACAGGTGTTTTGGTTAATAAATAACACCAAAAGAAGGTAGAAAAACTACAAGTTAAAAAGAATACTTGAGGTTACAAGATAGATTCACAGTTGAAATGACACAACTCCAGAAAACACTTTATTTCTAAACTGTAGCTTAGAACTAAGAAAAAATTTTGAGACAGACAGGCTGCTGGAGGCTTAACTAGGCCAGACAGCTGGATGTCTGTCTACTAAAGCGGGTGTTAGGTGCACAAATCGGCTTTGTTGCCAGTAACAGTTCTTAGATAAATGGTATTTATGGAGTCTTTAAAATCTGTTAAATCACGTGCACACACACACACTCTACTCTAAAGACTTTTTGCTCTGTTTCTGGTATATACAATAGAGACGAGTCCCCCAAATCAGCAAATCTTGCTCAGACAGCCCTCTTTTCCATGGCTAGTCTAGAAATAAGATTAAATTCTCAGATAACAGACAGAAAACACACAATTCACATACTGGGAACAACAGCTGAAAAAACCTAGAAAGGATAGCACTGATTGTGAGGTCCCAGTTGGTTTCTCACACCGATAAAAGATACTTCGGAACCAAGCTAGTAAAGTTTAAATTTTGGCCTGAATAAACCACAGTTACAGCAATGAGACTGGCCGCTGTACCCAGAGTAACCACTTGGTAGATGTCCACTTCAGAGCAAGAACTTTAAAAAAAAAAAAAAAAAAGGAAAAAAAGAAAAGTACATTTGAGATAACAGGAGATATCAACGAAGCCTGTTACAGTACTCGAGGTACAAATCTTGGTGTGAGTGTTAATGTGCTGGAACTGTTGCCCTGAGAGACTGGGGAGGCCCCCCTCGCCAACATCACAAATTTTTAGGACCCAACTGGAAAAGGTGCTCAGCAATCTCATTCAGTTTTAAGTGTGACCTGCTCTAAGCAGAAAGGTAAACTAGATGAGTTCCAGAAGTCCTAACTCTTGTATAATTCAGATTATGCTCTCAGGAAAAGTTTTTTTTATACTTATTTGTCTATTTGCAACAGAGAGAAAATGTGTACTGCGTCGCCCACTGTAAAATGAATGAAAATTACCGATGAGTGAACAGAAACCTCTTTTTAAGGACAGTTATTTTCCAAATCTCCTGTAATGAGCTGCTTTGTCTTCTCCTTTGTTAAGGATTTGCTAATTTTAATCAAAGATTAAATACACAGCTGGGATTTAGCTTTCAACAACTACTGAAGCTACACCAGCAGGAATTCCAAATATAGACGAGAAAAGTGCAAGCTGCACGAGGTGGACCCACCTCAGACCAGAATATTCTCCAAGAGTGAGAAGTGGACAGCAGACCCATTGGGACAGCGTGATTTCACACAGACTTTGGATTACTACAGCTTTTGGAAGGTCTAAAATAACTCTGAGCTGGCTGCATAATTAGGACCGGGACAGCAGCTCAGATCCAGGGAGCCCGTGTTTTGTGAGCTGCGATGATGAAATCCATTTAGCAGCCTGAAAGCAGATTAACGCCGAACTCATCGGGAAGAAGGACCTGGCTACTCAAGTGTTTATTTAGCGCTTAGCATAAGACTTGGAAATTAAGGGCCACAGATGCCACATAAATATATTAATTATGCCTGAAGCCAAGGATTTGCCAGGTATGGACTTGATAAACCCCCTTTATAAAGCACTTACTTAATGTGAATTAAAAACCAAACCAAACCCAACAGCCTAACTTAACATGTATTAAAAAGCTTTTTGAACGTGTTATTGCTTCAGGCAACCCAGAAACGAACCCCTCGGCGCCAGACACCGGGGGCCTTGCCCTGCCCGGGAGAACAGACGGCTACGAGGCCTCATCCGCCCACAGGCGCCCACCCCCACCCCTAGGGATCAGACAGAAGCGGCAGGAGCCTACGGCCGACCCTCACCGCCGAACACCCCTCAGGCCCCGCCGCTGCCCCTCTCATCCCGCTTCCTGCCGCCATTTCCCCCCCCCCCCATCAGTGGACAGCGGGGCCCTAAAGGCAGGCGGGCGGGCGCGCCCCCTGGGGCCTGAAAGGAGGTGAGGGGGGGAGCCGCCCAGTTTATACCGACCTCAAGGCCAAGCTCATGCTGCCACCGTCCCCGAGCCGGGCCGCGGAGGGCCAGGCCGGGCTGGGCCCCACCGCACCCGACCGGACCGCGCCGCCTGCCTGCCCCGCCACCGGGCGCCGCCGCGCTCCCTTCCCCTTGGAAACGCGGCACGACGCCGCCGCCCGCCAACCCGCGCGCTCCTCTCCACGCCGCTGCTGTCTAATTGGGCGCCGGCGGAGATCTTCCCACCTCTGAGAGCCGAGGAGCCTGCTTATTGGCTGGACGGCTGCCCCTCAAGCCCAGAGGGGCGGGATTTGCGGTGAGGGGAGTCCGTTACCCAGAATGCCGCGCGTCGCAGGGAGAGGGGAGGGCTGGTGGTCGCGGTGGTGGTGGGTTTCTCGGTCTTGTTTGCCCCTCGCGCGTCGCGTTTCTGGGGGTGTCTCGGAGCCGGTGTGCCGCTTCTGCTCGTCTCTCTTTACCCTGAGTGCGTTACGGCCGTGGGAGAACGGTCTTCGTCTCCCCAGGCTCTTCCCGGTCCCTGCGGCGCTGTGTGGGATGGCGCCATCTTGAGTGTGGCAGTGGTGCGGGTGGTGAAGATGCTGTATGAGGTGGTGGTCCGGCGCGAAGCGAACGTGGCGACCACTGTCTGCACGTTTGGCTCTTTGGCAATGCGCTGGAGAAGCTTCCTTAGAGAAGTGGGCTCTCTCGGTTGAGAATTGATAGTTGATGTTGCACCTTTAGGAGGGGGTCAGCTCAGGAGCATGGGGCCAAGTGAGATTCGTAAGCGCGTTCGCCAATATAATATTCAAAGTACATGAAAACATTTTTATCAAGCCGTGCTGGTGTCATACTGACTCTGCCTTCCTAAAAATTTTGGGAGAAGCAACCGTATTACGTGAAGACTGAAGACCTTAATACCTAGTTCCAGTTCTCATTGCCATTAATACTTTTGTGCTTTGTAAACCGGTGAATGAGTGAACATTACGTATTCTGTGGGTGGGGGCAATACTTACCTTGCTGGTAAAACACTCACTTGGAAAGAACACTGCCTTGGTGCTCTGTCACACAGTAGATGTCCCTTGTGCATTGCCATTTGGGATACTCTGAGCAGTCAAGGCCCTTTTATAACCAGTGCTGAAACTGCATAGTCTAGTTTTACCAGGTGGATGTTCAAACCTTTCCTAATACTCTGCTAAGCAGTCTGGCTAAATTCACTGAAAAGACTCGTGCAGTGAAAAATGTCTTCAGGCATTTCAGTCTTCCTGCCTTCAGGACTGACAGCCTATCTTGAAGGTGTTCTACAACTGCAGGCCGTAAATAAGGCTGCAGGCTCTATTATTTTTCCAGTAATAGACCAGGAACAGGTTGAGCCTGACTCTGAACTTTGGATCTGAAGAGATGGAATTGGTAGGTGTGCTCAAGACAACATTTTCCTGAGCAAAGTCAAGCAGAGATGAGGCTTGTTTGGCTGGTAATGTGCTATAGGCAATCCTGCTTTGGCAGGGGAGTTGGACTAGAAGATCTCCAGAAGGTCCCTTTCTACTCTAGCAATTCTGTGAAGTGAGCAGAGGTGCTGTAAGGTGTTTGTAATTGACCTCTGTTAACAGGTAGCAGCTTTGTAATTAAAAGTGTAAATTACTGGCCGGTTAGACCCTCAACATGGGCTGTAGTGAGATTTTTTGATTAGAGGTATTTTTTATTTCACTCCTTGCTGTTTGAGTATGTCTGCAATTAGATGCATTCATCTGAGTAATTGTATGTTTGCTTTCAAATCTGTTTTTCCCCCTGTTTGGAACAGGGAGTTGAGTATAGATCCTGCAGATGGGTCTCAGAAGTTTGTGCCGGTAGCTCTGCAGTCCATCCATGCTAGTCACATTGAGGAGGTAGGCACTGTATAGTAAACAAACAAGCAAATATACCTGCCAATTAATGGGTTTGTGCTCTGTACAGCATATTTATGTGGACGGAGAGAGGAGGAGAGCACTAACTGAGCGGTGAGAATGCTCACCTGGAGCATAGGGGGGTGTAGGGTTGTGGTCCTGAGTGCACAAGCAGCCCTGAATTGCCCAGGACCCACACCCCCTGTGCATGTTGGTGCTGGAGCTGACCCCAGAGGCCCTTGATCCGTGCTTGAGCTGTGTCATAGACAGAGCTGCCCTCGTGCTTATTGAGTAGACTTTGTGGCCTGGCCTTGAACTTGAGTCATCGGCTGGTGGCTGTCTGGCAGCCACTGGGCTGCTGGCAGGTCCAGTTACCCTCACCTTCCCTGCACTCCATAGGGAGGTCGCTAATCCTGCTTGGGTTGCGGTTGCCCTTGGCTTCCAGCTTGTCCTCTCTCGTGGAGTGTTCCGGTCCTTGCTGTTCCTGGCAGGTAGACTCAAATATGTGATACCGAGTGACCCTCTGGGTATGCTTCCAGGAATTGGAGATCCATGTTTGGGTCTCTATTTCTAAACTTAGCAGATGAGCTAGAAAATTGCCCTCTTGCCTCCAAGGCCAAGAAGGTTGCCATGACTTTAATGAGAAGGAATGCATGGCTGACTAAGGACTTCCCTCTAGGCTTTGGTTACCTTATGAACATGCAGTTCTCCTTGTATGTTTCCTACCATCTAGTAGAAGCTGGATGCCTGTGTGAATCCTGCTTCCAGGTGCTTATGTTCTTCACGGATCAAGTGAGAGCAAATCCTCCTGCAGTGGTTTCAGGTGGCAGAGGTAGGACTCTGTTGTTCTGCTGGTCTACCACAGTATTTCTAGAAGGGAGCATACAGCCAGGTCTGCTGTAACCACATCTTTTGCCTAACTTGTTTAGGTGACCAGTGAAGGTGGGCTTGCAAAAATAAGGGCACTTAGGATCTACAAAATCCACAGGAATAAATGCACCCCAATATGCTCTGCCTCTAAATTTGATGATTCCCAGCCAGTCTCATTTGCAAACGAAGGGAGTGAGTCTTACCATTATACCATTTACAAACCTCGATGTTTGTAGTGATGTTGTTATTCTTTCCACTAAACAGTAACATCTCTAGGGCAGAAGATCTCCAAGGAGATTCCTAGTGCAGCTGGTGCTGTTCTTGGGGTGCTATGGCAAAAGCTCTGCTCCGGAAACCAAAATGCCACTGTTTGTAAATTTAGTAAAGCTGGCAGCAGTGCTTGCATTGCCCATAAAATGGAGATGCCAGGAATTCAAAGCTGAAAGACAGGCTTAAAATATAACAGCTAAAAATAAATACTTGATTTTGGGTATGGTAGCTGTGACATGCAAACCCTTACATTTTCAGAGCTAGCATCTTATGAGTAGAGTGGATAAACTAGAATATCACTGGCATGTTCCTCACACTTAGGTATTGCCAGCTTAATAAAAAAAATAACTGTTTATTTGTGGCCTGCACTTGAAGACTTTATTACTGGCTCTATCTTCAGCTTTTAATTCATTTCCAAATTCATCTGTTGCTATATGAAAGCCATTTTGAGGGCTGCCTGCCTCCTGTATCTCTCCTTTGAGTGAGTATGTTTCTTTTTCTATTCCTGATTTCATTAGTAGTTGAAATGACTCTACTGTTCCTTTGTCCCAAGCTGAATTTGAGGGTCCAGGACATTACAAACCTTATCCCAGCTGTTCAAAATAAGGTGAAATACCAGATTCTCCTGATGTTAAGCAACAAGCTTCTTTGTCAATTAAACTAATCCCAAAATGTCTAAAGGAGTAGTTTTACTTGGGCAGATTTCATGGACGTTCGGGTGTTATTTGTTCCTGTCACTCTTACAGCAGATCATACGGCACAAAATCAGTGTGAAAATTTAAAGCCAGATTAAAAATGCATCACATATCCTTGCCAGTTTGATGACAGAAGATGTTCTCCTGTGTTCATCTGGATCGAACTGGTACATCTGTTCCCAGCACCAAGCAAGAGCAGAACTGGCGGCATCGTTCAGTCTTGGCTTTGCTGGCTTACCTCCATCTGGATCTAGCTCTGGAACAGTCACAGACATGTTGGCCAAGGACCTTTCGTGAATCCTCCTCCCTGTGTCTGGGCTCTTTTGCTTGTTTGTTTTCCCTATGTTTTCCAGTGTTAATTACTGTTGGATACCTCGTGACCTTCCCAGGACACTGTTGGGCATATATGGAAAAACACAAAAAAATCAGTTATTACAGAGTGTAGTGATAGCATGAGGGTTAATGCTTTTGACCTGAAAGAGTGGAGCTTTAGATAACAAAGAATTGCTGTGAGGGTGCTGAGACCCTCACCCAGTTTGCCCAGAGAAGCTGTGACTGCCCCATCCCTGGAGGGGATCAAGGCCAGGTCGGAGGGGGCTTGGAGCAACCTGGTCTGGTGGGAGGTGCCCCTGCCCAGGGCAGAGGGGTTGGAATGAGATGATTTTCAAGGTCTCTTCCAACCCAAATCATTCTATGATTAAATTGGTGACATCAGCCTGTTCAATAAAAGCTGAATAGTTGAAGGACCCATGTTCTGAAAACGGTTTTGGGTGGCACAGAAAAAAAACAAGAGCAGGCTTGTAACACTGTGGGTTTCCTTTTTAATATGTAATTATTACCTGATGAAACCTATTCTTTTATTTTCACGGTAAATTTAGATGCTTTTTTTTTTTTTTGCAGAGACATGTAGTTCCTGGTGGCAGCTTCCTGTGTGTTCCTCAGCAGCTCTGCAGGCAAGCAGATCGTCATGGCTTTTACTGTAGGAATATATAGGAGAGGGGCAGAGAAAGGGTATTCTGCCTGTACATACGCTGTAGAAGCATTAAGTGACTTGGAGGTACAATTACACAAAGCAACGCAGAGCTAGTAGTAAAGTGATTTATCACACTAGAGTTATCTGGGCTAATTGTGCACCTCGGAGAACTAGCTAGAGAGAACTCTCTGACTAGCCTGGATATCCCAGTGCATGCAGTGTTAAGTATAACCTAACTTGTTTTTTCCAGCAAAACTCCTATGTAGTATTTAGCTTCAAATAATGTGACATTTAAAATAAAACCTAAGAAGTGTTTTCAGATTGCTTTTCCATCATGTCTGTTTCTGTTCTTCCTAATTCAATTTGGAAGTGAGAGGGCTGAAAAAGAATTCATTATGGATGAAATCTGGTTGAATTTTTAGACCGTTCAGTTACTGCTTAATGATTTCAGTAATACATGCATTAATTAAAAATAATAACTTGAAAAAGTGTTGGTTGAATTCTTGGACCTAAATTTTAGAAGTTATTCATAATTCCTCTTTTGCCATATATTTTTCCCACCCTTACCTCCCTCCCTCTTTCCTAACAGATCTCCATTTCTAGTTTTCTTCTGCTGCAGATATCTGCTTGTAAAAGGCAAGGTGTTACACTAGGTTTTAACATTGTTTGTTCTAAAGCTCATCCTGAGCTCTGCTATAGCATCCTACAGTCTAGGACTTAATGGTAAGTATGCTTTTCTTTTTTTTTTTTTTTTCTGTCTGTGGAATGTTCTTTTTAATGGTAACATACTTATTTCATAGTCACATGATGGCAAATAGAGCTGTTCACTGGTGTAAAAATAAAATGAGATGCTGTTGTACTGGCGTAATTTAAATGACTGCTTCATTTCCATGTGTATTAGAAACACGATTATGAAGACCCCTTATTGCAGAACAGAACTTGGAGATTACAAGGGACCAGAAATATGAATATGAATCAGCAATATGATGTATTAGGAAGGGTGCAGACATGTAATGCAAGGATGAGCTTGTTGTATTCGGCTTGGCGTTGGGAAAGCTTGGGAGGCGTACAGTTTTGTAAAAACATAGTTTAAAAGAGGACTAAAGAAAATGGAAAGATTTTGAGGGAAAAAAATGTATTGAATTTTTTATTATATGTCAGGCTTTTAAGCTTATGGTAGCTGATCAGTAACATTTTTCTGCTATGTAAAAAGATTGACACTGCATCAAAGAGTAACAGCTTAGTCTGTAGAAAAAGGTAATTTGAACTCAATGTGAAGAGAAAGGTCTGAGTTGACCATTAAACAGTAAGGCATTGTGGAATGACATTTATGACCACCTGAGAGTTTCTTATCTTGGGCTCCAGACCCAGTGCTCTAGACAGTGGATTTCAGGTAACGTGAAGGAAAAGAGGCCATTTCTCAGAGTGAGGAAGAGCGAGAAGAACGGTGGAAGAATTCATGCAGAGGCAAAGACAGAAGTCTGGGTATAAGTGAGGAAGCAGGAGCAGCAGATGTGGGATGAAGGAAAAAGTTGGTAGCAGGCCAGAAACATGAGGCAATTGAAGGACCAGAAAGTGAAAAAGGGATGGAAAACAGGAAGTAGTGGGAGCAGGGAGACTTGGCAACTTCTAGTTTTATGGAAGCATTTCACTTTTTTGCATGAAGGTGATGCTAGGTGACCTCAAGATGGTCTTTGCCTTCTATTTTTAAAAATATCTAGAAATTATGACTGGACTCCACAGGATTATAATTTTAATTTTTTTATTATGGTTATCTATGATTATTTTTTATGTGTAAACTGTTTAACATCACAAATATCTTGACAGATTACAAACCAAAACTTTCCATTATTTTTTTAATTCCTCAGTCTACCAAAAACTGCATCAACATACATTTAGATTTTACAAATAAATCAACACAATTCTAGATCCCCAAGATGTTGCAATATGTAAACTTACAATGTATGCTTTAAATATTTAATCCAAGTAGTGTTAAAGGGACACTGTCAAACTCTTATGACTAAAACTTGGTAATTCTTAACAAAAATAGTCAGAGCCTGTTACTTATACTTAAGACATATAATTAGTAGTGAATTTCTTACAAAAATATTTCAAGACCCTTAAAAACTACTTTCAATTAGATTATAGCAGCAGTTCACCAACACATCTCATTTTGGGCTATGTTCATGTAAAGCTCACTTCTGAGTTAGGAAATTATTCCCTAGATTTTGGTCAAGGAAGAAAAAAAACAGGCAATTGCTGTTATCTACATGTATTTTATGGACTTAAGCACGGCTTAACAGGGCATTTTTACAGCTATATAGACATTTAAGGATCTTGTAGCTGGTATTCAGCACAGATTTAAACACAAGTGATGGGAGAGTATCTTTCCTTTTGAATGGGCATGCCTGTGAGCCTTCTCTTAGGAGCTCAGGTTTTATTATACAACAAAATCTGGTTACAGGACTTCTAATATTGGATCAAATAAGCAAATGGACAGCGGTATAACACAAACTGCTAATTCAACGCGATCTCACTTTCCTATTAAACATTTACAAAATTTTAGTAACTGGCGTACCTTTTGGCAGGCTTTGTGACAGAAGAGGTCTCTCTGTGTTACCCCATGGGTTATCACCAGTGTTCCTACAGCCTTCACAAAAACACAGAGCAGTACTGCTGCTGGTATTACACCACAGGTGGCTAATTTTGAAGGAATTCAATTACTGCAGGGCAATCTGTGGCACTATGGCTACATCCAGATGACTGCTGTAAGCTTCAGTGCTAGGTATTTCTTCAGCCATTCTGACCTTCCCACTTGCCACCTAAGGTCTGTGGTTGCCCATCGTGAACCCTTGGCTGTCAAGAACAGCGTTTGGACTGCTAGGTAAATGGCAGCACACGTCAGCAGGCTGAAAAGGAAAACCACACTGTGGAGTTTGTTCTGGGCCTCTTTACTAAACAGATCTTTTGCTTCTCAGGCCAACCTTCTCTTTGTCTTCCTCTGACCAACAAGGAATTACATCCCATGTGGATCATAGGATAAAAGCTGTGGGATCAAAGGGGTCAGCGTCTTTCTTCAGTGGCTGGCGTCCGAGGAGGACTCTGTCCATTCTTCTGCCTTTCCTCTGATCCATGTGTTCCTGAATCCAGTTCCCATGTGCTGCTGAGTCCAATCTGGGATTTTTCCCGTGCCTGCCAGTGACGTGATCATCATCCTGGGAGCTAGATACTGGTTTTGTATATATTTGTATATATTTCATTATTTTCTTATATTTTTATATTTATTGTTTTATTATTACTATAAATATTTTTATCTTTTTATTGACAATATTTCATTAAAGCTGTTTTAGGTATTTTTCCCAACCCATAACTCTCCCTTATTTTCCCTTCCCTTCTGGGAAGGGAGAGGGACACTGCCATTCGTTTGTTGGCCAGCCCAGCCTAAACTTTGACAGATTAACTAGCACCCACCGTGGGACACGACCAGAGCTCCGACAAATTGCTTGAATTCCAGATGCTCAGTTGAGAGGGTATCACATTTTTACCTTTTAGAGTCCTGAGGTGTTGGAAATTAAAACACATGGTTCACATCATGTCATTCTTGAGTGAGGTATTACATCGAGTCCTTACAGAGTTTTGTTTAAAGTTAGTCAATGCAACGCTGCCTATCCTGCCGGTTGTGTTGTGTTAATATTCATTTGTTCTTTGTGTTTATTTTTGGTGGTTTGTTCCTGAGTGCTGGGCGAAACGTGACAATTGCAATTTATTCTGGGATAACCTGGGCAGCAACTTTGCCTGCACACCTTTAGCACTGCCTAATGGATTTTGTTACTAACTACACGTTCAGTTTTACCTTGGGAGAGTAACTTCTCCCTTCTGTGCCAAGCTGACTCAACTAGAGCTTAGGGATTTTGGAAATTATTGTTTGTATCAAAATTGTCCATGAAGTGGCTAATAGAGTATGATTGCAGCAAAAGAGCTTCTCTTGTCCCTTCGCTGTTGTGGCTGCAGAGAAAATAACTCTGAAAATGACAAAGAAATCCAATAAATTATTTGGAAAACTGTTTTATAAACTGTCCAGGATGGAGACAACATTCCCCTCGTGCCCTGCATGGAACCATGTTGCAGCTGTCAGAAGAGCCCTCCTATGAGACCAGCTCAAGAGAGACAAAAATGCCATGAGGTATCCTGTGGTTTTACCTCCACAACCACGGTGTAGACATGAGGAACTGGGATGGAAAATCCAGCACTGCCTTATCAGCATAAGTACACGAGTTGCAAAGTAAAATAAATAGGAGTTTTCCCAGGAGGATGGCTGCTCCGATCTATGGTAAGCAGTTCTCTGGTGTGAGAACAAACCCATTTAGCTACAATAGCCAAGTGAACACTTGGCTTTGACACTGTCTCACACGACATCCTAGTCTCAAAATTGGAAACACATGGATTCAATGGATGGACCACTCGGTGGATAAAGAACTGGCTGGATGGCCGCACTTAAAGGGTTGCGGTCAACAGCTCAATGTCCAAGCAGCGGCCAGTGATGAGTGGTGTTCCTCAGGGGAGTGGTCCTCTGGGACCAGTGCTGTTCAACATCTTTGTTGGAGACATGGACAGTGGGATAGAGTGCATCCAAGCTTGCCAACACCACCAAGCTCAGTGGTGCAGTCCACACGCTGGAGGAAAGGGATACCATCCAGAGGGACCTGAGCAGACTTGAAAGGTGGGCTCATGCAAATTGCATGAAGTTCAGTCAGGCCAAGTGCAGGGTCCTGCACTGGGACGTGGCAATCCCAGGCACAAATACAGGTTGGGCAGAGAATGGCTGGAGAGCAGCCCTGAAGAGAAGGACTTGGGAGTGCTCATGGATAAGAAGCTCAACAAGAGCTGGCAGTGCATAGTGGCAGCCCAGAAAGCCAACTGCATCCTGGGCTGCATGAAGGGAAGTGTGGCCAGCAGGTCATGGGAGGTGATTCTACCCCTCTACTCTGCGCTCGTGAGACCCCACCTGGAGCACTGTGTCCAGCTTTGGAGTCCTCAGTGCAGGAAGGACATGGACCTGTTGGAACGGGTCCAGAGGAGGGCCATGAAGATGATCAGAGGGATGGAGCACCTCCCCTATGAGGACAGGCTGAGAGAGCTGGGGGTGTTCAGCCTGGAGCAGAGAAGGCTCCGGGGAGACCTCATAGCAGCTTTCCAATATCTGAAGGGAGCCTCCAGGAGAGATGGAGAGGGACTCTTTGTCAGGAAGTGCAGTGACAGGACAAGGGGTAATGGGTTTAAATTGGAAGAGGGGAGATTTAGATTAGATACCATTTCCTGTGAGGGTGGTGAGGCACTGGAACACATTGCCCAGGGAAGTTGTGGATGCCCCATTTCTGGAAGTATTTAAGGCCCCGTTAAGGCCAGGGGCTTTGAGCAGCCTGATCTGGTGGGAGGTGTCCCTGCCCAGGGCAGAGGGGTTGGAACTTGATGATCTTTAAGGTCCCTTCCAATTCTAACCATTCTGTGATTCTATGAACCCATCTGTTAATCATGGGTACTATGCTGATTATCAGAGGGGCCCTGCCTCCAGCCAGAAGGAGGAGGGGGACAACCGAGTTTATTGGACCGCGTGGATTCGATGGC
The DNA here is from genome assembly GCA_025769975.1 of Gallinago jamesoni. Taxonomy (NCBI): domain Eukaryota; kingdom Metazoa; phylum Chordata; class Aves; order Charadriiformes; family Scolopacidae; genus Gallinago; species Gallinago jamesoni. The sequence continues at coordinate 77,177,665 of JAOQGH010000019.1, forward strand.
CTGGCACGTTAGATCCACAAAGTGTAAAGCCCTGGTGGACGCTGGTGCACAGCACACCCTATTGCCATCCTATCACAGAGGGGAAGAATCCATCGCTGTTTCTCCAATGACGAGGGGGGATCTCAAGAACAGACCGTACTGGAGGATGAATTGAACTAACTGGCAGTAAACAGAAGCAGGACCCCATTGTGACTAGCCTAGAGAAGGCTAACAGTAGCGTCTCGTGGCCTGAATAAAGTCACACCACTGCTAAGCATTGCTGTAACAGACATGCTAGTCGCAACTAGCCACAACTGACATTGCTAATGCCTTTTTCTCTATTCCTTTAGCAGCAGAGTGCAGGCCACAGATTACTTTCACCTGGAGAGGCATCCAGTGCACCTGGAATTGACTGCCCCAGAGGTGGAAACACGGACCTGCTATTTGCCATGGACTGATCGAGACTGCACTGGAGAAGGCTGGCGCTCTGGAGCACCTACAATACAGTGACAACATCCATTGTGTGGGGTAACACAGCAGAACAAGTTTTTAAGAAAGGTAAGAAAATAATTATTATATGGGAAGGGAGAAGGACACTCTGTTGTTCATTTAGTGGCCAGCCCAGCCTAAACCATGACATCTGTGGAAAGAGGAAAGTATTATATAAGATACTCTTTTGCATAATTTTTAGACAGAGATTTTTTTTTTTCATTTTTCAACTGTTTTTTTTTCACTAGCTTTTACACCTATAGAGGAGACTTCTACTCCCCCATGCCTTAGGCAGAGCCGAAACTTTGGGTTCCTTTTTTGACAGGCATGATGAAAGGGATAAAAAAGGCTTCACCCCAATGTAAAAGCCAAATAAATAAGGTCAAACCCCACTAAAATTTGGGAAAAAACATTTGCCTTCTTTTTAGGAAAGTATCTATGTCTATATACAAAAATATCATCAAGACAGTGTCCTTTTACAAAAGTTAAATATATACAGACTGTTAGAATAATCACACAAACTCTAACCATTTCAACAGCTTTTAAACATCACATTCAATTTTCATAAGCAAGTCACAATGTCATTTAGCATTTCTCAGTGTATTCAACTTTTTTTTTGTAACAGAGTCAAATGCAATGCACTTTTTGTAAAAAACAAATGCATCAAACATCTCATAAGCACACAGTGAACAGCCCAAGTTACATTCACTTTGTGATAATTACCGTACTGGCTGTTTAATCCAGCACCTGCAGTAGGGCAAGGTAATACTAAAGCCTCCATCTTTCCCTTACTAACAACGGACTTACAATCCAGTCACATAGAAATAGTCTTTAAATACAAATAAAGCTTGTCACAGCCCAGTTCTCTCAAATTTACAGAATGTACTCTGTAAATAAAAATTTCTTTTATGACCTCATCAGGAAAAAAAAAAAACAACACATCAAGCAAGGGCTCAATCCACTTTGTACGGACTAGTCTAACATAGTAATCCATTTGTTCACACATTCTCTAATCCTAATTTGCAGGTTTATAAACAGAATTGTTCCCTAGCCGACGGTGAGAGGGTTCTTTCTTGCTTCTCTGTCATGGTGCCGGCGTCCCCTGCACCACACCGAGAAGCACGAAAAGCCTCAACAGTCCGTCTGCATCAAGAACTTTTTGGGTAAGCTGATGTATCTATACCTTCCAGCTTGGAAGTTTGGTCTATAGCATTTCCATATGTTAGTGGATTCTAAAGAAACTGCCAGACAGCTACTTGGCAAAGATGCAGGGGATGATGATGGGTGCAGCAGACACTGAGCGGCAGGTGAGAACAGTGATATGCTGCCCGCTGAGTCCTGCATAGGTGTTCTTCTTGCTTCAACCTAGCAGTGCTGGCCCCAGCACACAGCAGGTCTCAGCACAAGCTGTCTTAGGCCAAAACCTGAGCAGGAGTGCAGTGAATGGTTGCAAACCTAGTGCTACGTCAACAAGGTTTCAGGAATGAATGTAAAACCTCTCATTTTGGCATACATGCATCTGTCGGAACCATAAAAAAAAAAAAAAAAACAATCCATTTCAATCACAATACATGTGCAAACATGCCCTGAAAAAAATAGAAAGAAAAAACAGTAGCTTTGGCTAGCTTACACACTTTTTATAAAAATAGGAATAAAGTAGGCAAAATAGGGGGAATTTTTGCAGCTCATTGGTATCAATTTGCCAGCTCTTTACTAACGCATACTGCTTCTGCTTCTATCAACCCTTTCACAAGCCATTTGGGTTTTCAGCAGGGAATAGATGGCACAAAAGGCAGCCACTACGAGGTGACTCTGGAATTTGTAATGCGAAGTGCGATGCTTGCAAGGGATCTCATGGCACAGGTGGAAACCTTGTGACAAACCCCAGCTTGCGCAATGTAGTTGGAAGCTAAGCGATACAGCCTTTCTGCCCCAAATATGTTGAAGTGCCCCGGCAGTACCTTCTCCACAAGACCTCTGTCCACCAACTCCATGAGACGCTGGCAGCTGGCGACGTAGTCGCTTACTCTGCTGTAGGGAAGCCAGTCAATCATGGATCCGTCGTACACCACATCTCCGCTGAACAAAATCTTCCGGTCTTTGTCGTGTAAGCAAATACTGCCCCTTGAATGACCAGGCATGTGCATGACAGTAAGCTGTCGGTCTCCGAGGCTGATCACATCCCCTGCAAACAAACGTGAAACAGGAAAACACACGCATTTATCCTGATCACAGCCTACCCATAGGCTGAGAGTTTGTACATACTATATATCCACAACAGTTTTCTTCTTGAGTGCCAAAGAGGCATCTGAAAGATACCCCCTGGCATTAGTGTATTTTCCAGTGGTGGTAACGGTTAACAAAGGCTTGGGCTGTATTAATTGCATCTATTCCCACCCTAAATAAACTATACAATGTGAAAAGAAAGGCATTAGAGAAAATAAAACAGGGAACAAACAGGACACATACAATCCAGGTCTCCTGCAAAGTTAAGTACTTCACAATTAATTGCAATTTTACCTCCACTTAATTTGTCCAGAATTCTACTGCTGTTACTTTTGAAAGGCAAAACTGTTGAGAGATACTAGTTGTTTAGCTTAAATAATAAGTTTTAATTAGAAGAAATTACTTGGGGTTATAATATGGTGTGATTTATGCTATTTGCTTAGCTTTACTTAGAACGGGTAACGAGATTTGCTGAAGCCCTTAAGTCGCAACAGAGTTAATTTTCTGAGTAATTTCCCAAGGAGGTCCTAAAAGACTAGAGGTTTGGTCTTTTAGCATAAGAAAAATGTGGGTAACACATTGATGTTTTGGTAGTGTTTTCCTAACTGTGTGGCTTTTCAGGTCCCCAGGTTCTGCCTGCAAGCGCAGGCGCACAAGAAGCGTAAACCAGAAGATAAGGAGGTGACAATTGTCACCAGAGGCTGAAAATTAACAAGGTAGGAGCAGTCAATGACCAGCCTGCCTGGATGCAAAAAGAATCCAAGAAGGTGTTAGAAGACCCCAGACCAAAAACCACCACTGGGCTAAAATATGCATCGACAGCATGTGTGAGGGGTGGATGCAGAGATTGCAGGGGTGTAATTGCCCAGGGATTTCTTTGTTCGGGGTCTCTCCCTTTTCTGAGGCACCCAGCCCCATCTGACCTTGCTGCTGTGCCTTTCAATTAAATTACTTATTTTTATAAAATCTGATGTCTGAGACTCTGCTGCAGGAAACCTGCAAAAGAGGAGCCTGACAAAAGAGGGAGCGTGCCCCAGAGTGTGTGTGTACTTGTGAGGAGTGAAAAGGGGCACCCGTTGGTTCCTGGGGGTCACCTGCTGCAAAGGGACCCTTGTCCCGGCAGTGACAGGCTCTGGTGGTGTGTGCAACCCCTTCAATATCTGTGAATATTTGGGGAATGAATTCTCCTTTAACAACATGACAGAACAAAAATTGCTGGAGGAGAACCAGGACTGGCCTCCAGACACTTTCTACATTCAAGCAGATGTATAAAAATAGAACTTTCTTAATGTAAAGGTTTTCTTTTTTAGGTTGTTTTTTTTTTGCCAGCTTAAATGTGAATGCCTTTTCATTGTGCTAGTCACTGAACTGGTACTTTTAGCTGAAAGTCACTCAAGGGATGGAGAACAGGCAAAGTCAGTCTGCTGTTGATTTTAAATTGTAATGCCAGCTAATTAAAAATGTGCAAACCCCATTCATTTGCAGGTGGCAAATGCAAAAACTTTCAGGCTAAGGAAGGAAGACCAACATACAAGCAATCTCCTCAGCAGCAGCTGCTTAACAACTGTGTGAAACAGTTCTAAAAGAAATAATATGCAGTACCAGAACAAAACGATGCTTAAAACTGTAGTGTGCATTTCCAGTTCCAAGGAGAACAAGAAAAGCTTACCAAACCTCTAGCGTATTAGAAATCAGAAAGAAGCTACTGATCTGTATCACATCAGAGACAAGCATGCCACAAATTTACTCAAGACTCAGCAAACCTAAAGGCACTTAACTCTTGGACCTTTTGTGACAGGACCTCCGGTACTCAACTGAAAAGGATTACTGAAAATGCTAAAACTGCGTTTGGAAGTCACCAAAGAACTACTGTCTGACTATGCTGTGCTCAACGGGGGAAAGGACCCCTACGTTTGCAGAAGCAGCTAGCTCCAAAATTATCAGAGAATTTTTAGCAATATTCTCTTTCAGGGAAATGTTGTGAAGCCTTGTTAGGAGAAAGGAGTAGACATGACCTAATAGAGAAGATTGTGCAGAAAATGCCTGTGTTAGTGAATGAAACAACAGTAGAGGTGCTGAAGTTACTGGAGCAAACTGTTCTGGTGGGTTTCAAACTGCTCGTGGCACTGAAAAAAAGTACAAAGAAACAGAATGTGGCATCCAAAATTTAAAGAAGAAATACGCAGAATTAAAGCAAAAAAAGGTCTGGGCCAGCTGAATGAAACTGTGTGCCTTAGAAGATACAAATGACTAGCAAAAGAGTAAATGGTAAGGCACAAGAAAGGTAAATGCAATTTTAACTAGGACAGCTGAAATGAAAAGTGCTTGGAAGGTCTGGTAAGATTAAGGTAATGCAAAAACTCAACAAATGAAGCAGGCAATGTGCATGTAGAAGCTGTGGCTTTAGACTGCAAGAGAATATTGCTCTTTGCACACTCTGTATTTCCAGCATTACTGGAAAACCCCACCCCATGGCAGTGACACACACTGAGATGCCATGCCACTTGCATGCAGCACATTGCAGTGACAGTTATCTTAGAAACTCTGATGTCACTTTAATGAGCATGCTTGTTCTTTTACAAATTATTTTTTTAATAATCCCCCCCCTTTTAAAGAAAAAAGAAAAACAAAGTTCTCTTGACTGTCGTTAAATGTCACTGCAGATCTGGATGGGGCTTTGAGCAACCTGGTCTGGTGGGAGGTGTCCCTTCCAACTCATACCATTCTATGATTCTATGATTTTAATTAATTAATCTTCTCTGAAGCCTTCAGTAAATTCAGTTCAGTTCTGTGTTTCCAAGCACGTATGTGGGATGCCCTAATAGAGCCAAGAAGAGACTTAGCTCCCCTGCAAAAGGTGTCCCCTGCCTGTCAGACAACTGCTCTTTACCTTCTGCTTCACTGTGTTGTACAGTTGGGTGGTTTGCTGCCAAAATAACCCAGTCATTGCTGCCTATCAGGGACTAGATGGATTTTTTTTGTATCTGCAACAAGCCACTTCTATAAATGTTATCTTTCTGTCAATTCTGTAAACCAAAATCCATAGTCTTCATAGTACACGTTTCAATAAATTGCTTTGCTCTTTACACTGCTATGCCTTGACAGTTTATGAATCAGAGAATCATAGAATGGTTTGGGTTGGAAGGGACCTTGAAGACCATCTAGTGCCACCAGCCCCATCCAGCCTGGTCTTGAACCCCTCCAGGGATGGGGCAGCCACAGCTTCTCTGGGCAACCTAAAGGTTAGAAGAATCAGAATCTTCTGGGTTGCAAGGGACCTTCAAGATCATCTTGTCCAACCATCAATCTCTGACAAAAATAAACACCCACACAACAAACAAAATGCAACACCATCACTAAAACATGTCTCCCAGCACCACGTCAACCCGTCTTTTGAACACCTCCAGGGATGGTGCGTCAACCACCAACCTGGGCAGCCCATTCCAATGTCTGATAACTTTCAGTGAAAGTGAAAAATGTTTTCCAAATATCGAGCCTGAACCTCCCCTGGCGTAACTTGAGGCCGTTTCCTCTAGTCCTGTAGCCTGTGACTTGGGAGAAGAGACTGACCCCTGCCTCTCTACACCCTCGTTTCAGGGAGCTGGAGAGAGCAATAAGGTCTCCCCTCAGCCTCCTTTTATCCATGCTGAATAACCCTAGTTCCCTCAGCCTCTCCTCATAAGCCTTGTGCTCCAGACCCCTCACCATCTTTGTTGCTCTCCTCTGGACCCGCTCCAGCACCTCAATGTCTTTTTTTTTTATATGGTTATTTAGTTGTAACGCCCCCCGCCATGGTCTGGGACACCAAAAATAACGAAGGGTGACCAGATGCCAGAACCCGCTGCCATGCTGTTAGAAGCCTTGGGCTAATTAATCTTGGGGTGCTCAATTAGTCGCTCGCTTTTTAATTACTGCGATTCTCCCAAAATAAAGGGAGCAGGCGAAGAGACCAGGCAGGCAGAGGGCGCTTTAAGCACCATTTCTCAGCTCCCGAGCGCTGGAAACCCAGTTGTTTGTGGTTTTTGGTTTGGTTTGGTTTGGTTTGGTTTTTTTTACCCGCTTCCCCACCCCACTCACCCTCCTGCAGCAGGCGGGTGGGCCGGACCGGGGGGACGCGGAACTGCCGGGCCCGCCAGCCGGGCCGCGGCGGCCGCGCCACCTCCCGCTCCCACAGCCAGGTGACGGCCTCGTAGTTGTCGCCCCGCAGCAGGGCCGCCGCCTCGGCGCTGTGCACCGCCACCTCCTCGAAGTGCTGCAGCCCTCCCGAGTGGTCGAAGTGAACGTGGGTGGCCACGGCCAGCAGCGGCCGCGGAGACGGCCCTTCGGCCGGCGGCAGGAGGCCGGCGGCCCGCAGGTATTCGGGGAGGCTGCGCAACCCCAGCCCCGCGTCGATCACCACGTCCCGCTGCGAGCCCCGCACCAGCCAGATGTTGGCCCGGTTGCCCGACTCGTAGAAACGCTCTTGGATCCAGAAGATGCCGTCGCCCAGCGGCTTGTGGGCGAACCACTCCAGCGCCGACATGGCCCAGCCGCCGTTCAACCACCGGGAGGCTCCCCTCCGCGTCGCGGCGGCGGCGGGCGGGGCGGGCCCTGGCCCGGGACCCGGCCCACTGCGGCAACCGCGGGCGGAGCGCGGCGGCGGGCGGGTGAGTGAGCGGGGCAGCCCTGAGAGGGTGGGTGCGGGATCCCTGAGGGGCGGTGAGGGACTTCTGAGAGGGAAGATGAGGGAGCCCTGAGGGGCGGTGAGGGACTTCTGAGGGGGGGGGATGAGGGAGCCCTGAGGGGCGTCCTGAGGGGGCCCTGAGAGGGTGTAAGGAGGGATGAGGGAGCCCTGAGTGAACACTGAGAGGAAATGAGGGAGCCATGAGCGGGGTGAAGGGGTCCTGAGGGTGGGTGAGGGAGCCCTGAGGAGGGCTAGTGAGCCCTGAGAAGGGGTGATGGAGCCCTGCGAGAGCCCGGGGAAGGGGGGGGGGGGGAGGGAGGATATGAGGGACCCCTGAGGGGTGGTGAGGGAGCCCTGAGTGTGAGTGAGGGACTCCTGAGAGGGGGGATGAGGGAGGCGTGTGTGGCGTCCTAAGGAGGGATGAGGGAGCCCTGAGAGGGGTTGAAAGGGCCCTAAGGAGGGGGTGAGGGAACCCTGAGAGGCCCTGAGAAGGGGTGAGGTAGCCCTGCGAGAGCCCAGGGAAGTGGTAGTGGGGGAGTGGGGATATGAGGGACCCCTGGGGGTTGAGGGACCCCCGGGAAGGCGGGGGTGGGGGGGGATGAGGGACCTCTGAGAGGGGGTGATGGAGCCATAAGAGATCCCTGAAGGGGTGTGCGAAGGAGTGATGAAGCGGCCTGGGGGGAGTGAGGGAACCCTGAGAGGGGGGAGGAGAGAACCGTGAGGGGCATCCTGAGGGGTGTTGAGGGAGCCCAGATAGGGGGTAAGGAGGGATGAGGGAGCTCTGAGGAGGGGTTAGGAGGGGGTGAGGGACCCCTGAGTGAGCCCTGAGAAAGGGTGAGGGATCCCTGCAAGAGCCTGGGGAAGGGGGAGTGGGGATGCTGGAATACAAAGGACCCCTGGAGGCTGGCAAGGAACCCCTGGGGTTTGAGGGACCTCTGAGGCTGGGCGATGGAGCCGTGAGGGATCCCTAAAGGGGTGTGTGAAGGAGTCATGAGGCAGCCCAGAGGAGGGGGTAAGGGAGCTCTGAGGGATGGTGAGGGGGCCCTGAGTGAACACTGAGGGGGTGGGAGGGGGCAGACGTTGCATGAGAGGGCAGAGGACTCGAAGCCTCTTACCCTCTGGTGTGGGTAGCCGAGACCCATCTGCAGCAGGGAAAGTAGAGCCTTAACAGTGGTGAGGGGTGCAGGGTGAGCTCTTGGGGGTGTCTGTCAGCTCAGGGTGGCAGAGGGAGAGGGCAATGAGGAGGTGAAGGAGGGTATTCCCAGATGTCAGGGGCTTGTGGCCATTTTGACACATATTTTCACCCTTTTACTTTCAGGGGTATCACGCACGATAGCGAGAGCTCAACTGAGTCTCCTCACACCCACCACCATTGCACCAGCTGGCAGGGACCCTGTTTCCACGAGCCTTTCTCTCCCAAAGGCCTCTGCAGCCTTCCACTGACTGGCTGACTGCTCCAGCAACAACGTATGTAGCTGTGAAGGAATTTTAAAAGCTTAAATCTGAAATTCACTTTCTCATTTGTAGACTACGTGGCACACAAACTATCTGTAAACTCAAAAATGCACCCAGGTGCTCCACTGGGCATCCCTTGTAGCAGCCAAAACAACAGTTGTCATGGTAACTTTGTCAGGCTTGTACAGTTCAACTTTTCCTTCACGATTTCTCCGATCATCTGTCACTGTCGCTTTATGGTGTCAGTGGACGTAAACCTTCTAAGCCAGAATGCTTGAAAAAATCACATCCTTCAGCAAAACTGCAGAATTGAAGTACTGCTGGTTAGCTTGTTACTTTGCATCAGATTAATGTGTTATTTCAAGAGAATCTTCACAAGAATTAATTTTAAAGCATCATTTTAAAAATGGATCTTTATATTAACTGTATTTAATGCAAACAGTGTACCTGTCCTTGCTAGCTGGACATCTCCCCTAACTTTTTGGGGTTTTGTTTACTTATGTTGTTGGTTCCCTTTTTCACACATAAATAATAGAATTGCTCAAGTTTAGGGCTTTACTTTTATCTTTTCTCCATCTGCCAGGCTTACATCTTGCTTTTCATCCTGTTTTCCAATGAGTTTGCAGTTTCTTTTTTCCTGTTTTTTTTTTTTTTTTAATTTCTGGTTAATGAAATGCTCAGGTACAGCTTTTGCTTTGTTGTCTTTCTTAAAATGATTTATTTAGGTCTTTCTGCTTATTTTTAGACCCTTTTCTGTGCTGCCGAGTGACATGGAAATACGTAATGTGATTTTGTTTTATCCAAACAGAACTTATTCCTGTTGAAGATAATAAGTAGGAAAATACTTTCATCAAACTGTTTCTCACCAGCATTTGATAAAAAGGACATTACTTGCATTTGAGGGAATCTTAAAAGATCTTAAATATGCATTTCTTTGCTCCTGATCATAATTTGCTCCTAGATTCCACGTTATTTTAGACAAGTGTATGAGTAGTTGTCAGTATTGCGCTGTTCCTTATTTCCTTTTTGAACTTGCTACCTCGCCTCATGCTAATGGTGATGGAGGTACAGCAGTACGTCTGGGACAGACATGTTCTTACCAAGTAGGGTGCAATACACTAACCTTGTAATTAATGATAAACAGCACGTGGGATTTCTGGGCTGGAGCCTTGATATGATCTTTACACAGTCCTAGGGAGTGAGGAGTAGCACTTTGCTTCAGTCAGACTTCTCTTGAGTCCCATTTCTTGACATCTTTCCTGCAAAAACATGTTTCTCCCATTTTGCCAACTTATGGGTCATACGGTCCTAAGATAAAGATTGGTGTGATAGTGAAGGTGGTGACATTTGACTGTAAAGGGAGATTTGTAGACTATTTTTCTTTTATATCCCTGGTGAAATATTTTGATTAGAAACAATCCCTTTTTATCAGCAGTTAGCTTGCAGACATGCTGGAGTCCTTTGGTTCTTTTACTTTGAACCTCTTTGCTTTTGTCTCTTTATTAGTAACCAAAAAAAGTTACAAGGATAAAGGGAAAAAAAAAATCTGAAGGATGAAGAAGCCATGAGTGACAAACATGAACTATTTTTTGGAGAAAAGTTCAGAAACTGCAAAATGTATTCACAGAAAGTTCAGGGTCCTTGAACTGTTTTTTTGTTGGTGGTTTTTTTTTTTGTCATCTTGTTTCTGGTTCTGTCCTGACTGAACTCAAGTTAGTGTGTCTGAGGTTTAGAAAATGAAAGTTTAAAATTCCTGGGTTAGGAGGTAATTTCAGGCATACAGAGGTGGCTGACAGAAATGAGGGCATGGAGTTGGTTTTAGGCATGTATCACATTTATAGTACGTGGAAAAACCTAAGATGGGCATTACGAATGGCTTGCTATTTAAAATGATCTTTGAGAGTGGTTTTAAAATTACTGTAATCTTTGCTAGACATTAATTTTAGAGGTAATACATAACTGCATTTGATACGTGTAACAAAAAAAAAAATCTTGTAAAATCTGTAATGTTTTCAGTAACTCCAAATGGCTGGGTCAGGTAGAGGAAGAGGACGTGCTTCGTTTACCTTCAACATCGAGGCCATTGGCTTTGCTAAAGGTGCAGCTCTACCTGATGTCGTGTGTCAGCCTCCACCACTGTTTCCTGTAAGTACAGTCAGTTCCATAGAGCACACTCTCTGCGTTCAGGTAAACTGTGTTCACTCTTACGTTTAGATAATGTAATTAAATATATGAAAAACGCTAAGTACTTTAGGTCAGTTTTGAAGTCCTTCATGTAAATAATTGTTCTTCTTATTATTACTTCTTGTCCCTTTGCTAACTGTTGTATGCCATATTTAACTAGATTGCTTGCAAGATGTTTGTTAAAGACCTCGTTATTTGGTTTTCTGGACACTACAACACTGGATATATAAATTTGTTTGACATGAACTTATGTCTTTGAAGCTGTGAATGGATTTCCTGATTCTAGAAATTTAGTATTGATGCAGAGATTTTGGATGATCGTCTTGAACCTCAGTAGACAGCATTTGGAAATAATTTGAAAATAACTGGAAGATCTCTTACGTAATTAAGGAAACTGAATTGAGATTTGGTATTTGGGATGTATTCGAAAATTAAAGGGGAAGAAAAAACATTTTCTGACTGCATTTTGCAGGGAATGCAGGGAAGCTTAAGCAATGTTGAGGTGGAAAAGTAATCTTACAATGTGGCATATATAAGAGAAATTCCCAGTTATGTCAGTATTTGAGCAAAGTGCATGACATTTTTCTCAGTCTCACATGTTATGGTAGGGAACTTACAAGTTTGACATAATAGGTATCACATTAGATTTGTCTGAATAGTTATTTCACCTTCAGAAGGTTTTGACTTCTTGAACCAGGTGTTATATATTCTCTTAGTCCACCTTTACAACTAAGTTGTGTGATTTCGTTGATGCTAAGCCATCTGTAACTGGGCCTAATGTGAATGTGGCAGTCTGCTTTTTAGCACGAGTTCTGAATTCTGCGTGAACTACAGCTTCTGCGGTTACAGTCAGCAGTGGATCGGCTTCATAGGAGAATTACTAGCTCCAGCATATCTAAAGTATACCACAGAGAAGTTAAAGATGCTTTCTTCCTTCTGTGAACAAAGTTTTAGAACAAAGTTAAACTTGTCAGGGGAAATCCAGTGCCATTAAAAAAAAATCAAAGTTAACCCAGTGGCATAACTATGATCAATAAAAGTTTCAAGATTTAGATTTAAATATTGGGCAGTGACCAAAAGTATATTACAGCTGTTGACTGGTTTACAGTGGAATTATTTTGAGAAGTGAACCGTTGCTGTTGTGTAATTTCTAATAGACGCGTTCTAAGTACTTAGGAATTTCCTGTAAATGCAATTAGAAACCCAATTAAGGAACATCAGCTCACCATCAGCAACATTAGTGATTTTAAGGGTGGCTTGCTAGAAAATGCAGCTGGAAGCAGTAAACTCCTTTCATGATTGAGCTGTGGGATTGTGATAGCACTCTGTGCTTTGCGGTCTACCATTTAAGCAGTGATTGTGCACTATCTGTCACAGTAGAGAAGCCATATCCATTCTGTAACTCTACAGAGAACACTCTGTGTTCTGTACATTTTTAAAACTGTTTTTGCTTATTTATCCCATTTTATCCCAGTTTTCCCAATTTCAAGATTCATAGTAAAAAAAACCACCAAAAATTCAAACTTTAACAATTCATTTAAATTCAGCCGACAGAAACTGAATTCTATGCAACTGAATTCTGTTCTATGAATGACAGCACAGCCTGTTTCTGTGACAATAAGCATGGAAAGAGTGCTTGTTACTTGGAGTAATCGTACTTAATGTAGATAAAATATGGTTTTAGAAGAGATTCAGCACTACTCTGAGGGAAGGGAAAAACAGTGGTTTCTGAGCAGCTTAGGCTGTGAAAAACTCTGGCAATTATGAGCTCAGTATGTTTGTGTATGACTATCTCACAGTCAATATTTTTTTTTTTCTTGATGTTGTGATACATCTTTGCAGAGAGATACAGTGAACTCATAAAAGATATAAATTTAGTTGTAAACATGATTAAGCATGTCAGAATGCAGTAAAGTATACTTGTGAAATAGCATAATGCATAGTTGCACTCTTCTGTGATTAGCTGTATTTCTTGTAGCTTTTGTTAGTGTACCTGTATATTTGATGGATATTAAGACCTTATAAATAATGAACATAATTTGTACAGAGTACAGACAATAAGCCAGTGCCTCTGAAAACAGGAGAAGATGAAGATTACATGTTGGCCTTAAAACAAGATCTTAGAGGAACTATGAAAAAAATGCCATATTTTTTGGCAGTAGAAGAAGATCGTGAAGGTTTGTTTGTGTGCTTTTTCATTTATATCTTCAGTATTTATTATTCCGTGAAGGATGATGTAGTGAAATGCATGTGTTGAAGGTGTATTTTGTACTGATAATGAGGAATAAAAATTGGCAGCTTAAGGTAACAGGGAATCTTTCTACTCTCACACTTACTGAAGACGTGGATTATGCCTACAAGTGCTGTAACTGGAAAGCAACTGGGGTGTGAAAAAGAGAGGTATTGAAGATCTGTTCCATCTGATGTATAGTAAGAAATGTTTAGACCAACTATATTTCAATTATATGCTAACCAATACAAGCAAAATAGTCATATCTACATGTTAAAATACCCTGAAAACTTTGCAATTGAGCAAAGAAATCTGTTAGAAATACTAGTGTTGAATTTCAGCTTCCATTTTTATTGTGTAAAGACATAATTAAAATAATCAATGTTATATTTACTAGCTGGACATTCTAAAAAGTACTAATTTTTTTCCCCGAAGTCCACTCAGGAAGGATTGATGTGTATTACTGACAAGTCACCTGAAATATGAAGATTGATATGAGGATAAGTGGTGTACTGAGGTTTGCACCAGAAGCAGAGCTGGCCTAGAAGCCAAAGTTTGATCTTATTCTGCTTTACCTGAGGATGTCTTTTCCTTATACATGATTAAAAATTAACCACTTTGTTATTGTTTGATAACAATAATTACTCTGCTATACTTGAACATCCAGTCATACATCATTATACTGTTAAAATCCAAGCTTCCTGGTCAGAAAACTGAGATAGTGGGAAAGAAGGAAAGGGGAGCAGGGTAGGAAGACCCTGATGTCTGTTTGCCTTGTTGTAGAGGTATTGTAAATCTAGCAGTCACAAGAGGTTATTACTCGGAGGATTGCTTGTTTTCACTGGTGATTTCTGCCCAGTTGAATCATCCCCCTGAGTGCTTGTTCTGAATGGTATAAATAGCAACTGCTCTTACAGGGAAGTAGGAAATAAAACATCATAGGAATTGCAACATGTGTCAGACCCTAGGCACAGTCAGTGCAATAGGCAGTTCTTGTTTAAGAAATCTGAAGTGGCCAAACACTGGATAATCTTTTCCTTTCTATCTTGTGCTGATTTTGAATAATAAAAGCTGACTTGAACTCTAAAATCTGAGGTTTAATGGTTAATACCATCAGAGTATTTTCTGACTGAATATTCATGATGTCAGTACGATACAGGTATGTAGTCCAGTCCTCTTTGAGTTTTTGGGTTTTTTTTTGTTCATGGTGTAGTGGTGAACCCTGGAGATTTGTAAGTCTGGGCACAATATTATTTTTTTTTTAATTAGGCTTTGAACGTAACACGGATTAACACGCTTCACTGATTGTCCACTTGTTCTTGTACTAAAGCACTGTTTAAAACAGAGCAGCACTCTGCAGTGTGAGCAGTGAGCACGCTGCCGACCAGATGCTGTGGCTCACAAAAGGCAGAATATTTCTTCTGACCTGCAGCTGGAGCCCAGCTCTCACCGGGACGCAGCAGGCAGCTGTAGCGCAGCAAAAGCACGGCCCAGGGGTTGGAGCCTGCCACTGTGGCCAGGTAAAACCTTGGTTATGAGGCAAGGAGAACAGATCTGATCTTCGTTTCCAGATCCCTTTATGATGGTAGAATTCCAAATTCCTCTTTTATCACATTTCCCCTTTCATCTTCTGAGTAAACAAATTTCAGCCTTGTTGGATTCTCGTCTCTCAAGAACTTGCCGTGCTCTTGATCTTTGTCAGACTTGAAGTTTGCTATTTCCGTTTGAGGCACAAAAATAGGAAACTGCTGTGCCTGAGAGCCTATCACAGTTATTTCTAAGGAGCCAGCCACTGTATGAGAACATACCATCCTCTCTTTTCCAACTTGGCCTCATGTCATCGTTCTTACTGTTCACCTCAAAATTGTCTTTGTTTCTGCAGCCTCCTTATGAGATGATCTCTCTCTTGTTGCCGAATGTGCTTTTTAGTAGTACTGCCAGCTTTGAAGACTGTTGGTCCACAAAAACTGGCAGTTGCTGGGAAAGCAGGTAGATAGCCGCTTGACACACTCAAATGCTGCTTCAAATGTTCTCATCATCCCCCCAAGGATAAGTGGGTAAGTTGAGGTAACATTTTACTTAACCTTTAGTTGTACAAAAATACCTCATCTGGGAGGTGGGGTATAATTACATCAGTGGTGGTCTGCAGCTGAGAAAGCTTGCTTTCATCTCAGTCACAGTATGCAGTTGTCTCTTGGACTGCATTATGTGGCAGAAGTGGCCCAGCTTTAAGAAAATGGCTTTCTTCCCCCAGGTTAGATTATTTTTAACTGATCTTTTCTGTTATCTGGGTTTACAGCTCTTTGCTCCCCTGTATTCCATCAAAATGTCTGGTAGGACTAAGAGACAGGCAGGAACTTTTTAAATTGGCTTTGCTACAGGAGCAAATGGATTGTTTTAAACCCTCAGCACAACATCTGTGAGCCAAATGGTCCTTTGAAGTGTGAGAAGGGAAACGTTTTGATTAGTTAGGACAGAGCTATCTGTCTTTCTTTCATTATTCAGGTAGTAAATGAAAGCCACATCTAATATTACCTGGCAATTTTGGTGTGTCAGTGCAGCATATAGACTAGATTTTCATCATTCATTTCAGCACTCACTTTGAGTAAGTAGCAGGCATATTCTGTTGTAAGTTCTCTTTTTTCCTTACTTCAGAAGCTATGAATCATTCGTATTTCTCCTGCAGGTGTATCTGCTATGTCTGGGTGACTGTCACCTTGGCAGTGGGTTCGTTAGCTGTGAGTGGCAAGAGTCAGGCAGTCATATTTTTTTTTACAAATGGCATCTTCACTAAAGTGATCGTTCTTTACTAAAGAGCCTCAAGCTGAAATCAGAACTACTACTTCCTTTCCCTCTCAGTGCTAACAGTTTCTTACAGCATCTGTGCAGGCCTCCTACATTAAATGCCCCTTGAGACAGCCATTTTAAATGCAAGCTCTTTGTTTTAAGTAGGTCTTCTGCTTGACCTCATCATAACTAAGTTTAAAATTCAAGTTTCATTTCTGATGTCTTCCTTCTCCCTTCCTTTTCTCTGCTAAGTATATTAGAAGTATTTGACTGTATAGGTCACAGCCTGTCTTTGTTACCGTTTTTTGTACAATACCTACAAAAATTATCCCTGTTTGGGTAATGAGTTATTAGTGCAATCAGAATTAGTAATTTTTGCATTACATGGCTTTTGCAGTGGGCAGGGTAATTTGGTAAGAAAAAACGGGACTGATTTCTTTTGAAACTTAACTTTTTGCTTAACTTTTGATACTGCTTTTGTCATTAGAAATTATACAAGAAAGCTTTTTTGCATAACTGGATTTAATTATACTGTATCACTACTGTATTATTCACAGTGCATTTCTCAGTTTAGTTCTTGTGTCTGGAAAGAGGTTAAAAGGACTAAAATGTGTTGCTGCTGTTCAGGACACATCTGTGTTACGCTGCAAAGCTTGGCCATTGCAGAAGTACTGGAAGCCTTGGCAGCTGATCATGATCAGTCTGGGACATGGCTTTCTGAGCCACTCTGGGAATTCTGGATACTCTTCATGATTAGCACAGTGGTGATAAATGTCACTCACTGGTTTTGAAGCAAAGGTTTGATTGTGAAACTGTTGAAAGAGCTAGTGCTCTAGTGGATTGTCTTTTAAATTAACTGAATTCTGTAACTCTTTGCATCCTTTTCTATAGCAATTGAGAGGTACAGTCAAAAGTACCAGGACATTGAAAAAGAGCGTGCAGCTTGGACCCCAGGTAATATCTGAGATTATCAAAGGCTAATTATTTCTTAATCTGTGAAATGTTCTGTTCTTTAAAATGTTTGAGTCATTATTTTTCAAGCAATAAAAAAGTATGCAAATTTTTACCAAGTTGTGTATTCCTTAATGAGGAATACATACTGTTTGCATGTTTCCAGATGCAGGTGAAGTATTGTTTTGATGAAAAAAATAAAAA
This sequence comes from Gallinago jamesoni, assembly GCA_025769975.1. Classification (NCBI taxonomy): domain Eukaryota; kingdom Metazoa; phylum Chordata; class Aves; order Charadriiformes; family Scolopacidae; genus Gallinago; species Gallinago jamesoni. The sequence goes on from JAOQGH010000019.1 coordinate 77,194,833, forward strand.
GGGGGGGGGTCTGATTTTATTTATGCACTTGAAACAACTGATTTGCAGCAGAAATTCAATCTTTAGCTCCAGCTCTCCCTTTTCCCTTCTCACTGTGGAGATACCAGTTTTAAACTGGGAGCAAACATTGATGTTACTAAAAATAACCCAACCTGATGTTTGAGTCACGGGTAGCTGGGTTTTATAACATTAAACTTGCACAACCATATCTGAATAGCTTGCTACTGGCAACTTAATTATAGAATGTAAATTGAAGGGCATGTGGGCCACTAGAAAGACTGAACTTTGGCTCTTTGGGGCAGATGCCAGTTGTCATTAACTGAGTGAGATGCTAGTCCTCCCTCTAGTTTCTCAACTTAAAATGTGGCTAGAATTCCATGAAACTGTTGTGTGCTAAAACACTTCGGCGTGCATGTGAATAGGATCAAGCATAACAAGGGCCCCCTACCTTTCCTCAGTGGGCAGCAGGGGGAGAATTACTGCTGTAAGTCATCATTGGTATATATTAAAGCTATTTTCTGCACAGATTGGAGAAGACTCCCAAGAGAGATGAAGCCAAAGAAAAAGACCAGAAAAGGTATATTGCATGGTTTTAAGAAGCATTCAGTACACACTTAGTTCAGTGATAGGAGACATACTGGAGCTGGTTAGGGAAAAAAATGGTAGAAGTGTGAATTAGTCTGCACAATCAGGGCTTTTAGCATATTTTTTCTAAATAATTTACTAGTCTGCCTGTCTTTTGTGGTTTTTACTTTGCTTCTGTAGGATGTTTAAAATTACTGGGACAGTTTTATTTTCCTTTCCTACCTTTCATATTGATATACCATATTAAGATATGAGATATGTAACACTGAAAGATTTTAAAAAGCTGAAAACTTTTTGTTTTGAAAGTTTGTATATTTAGTCATCACTCACCCTTCTATTCAATGAGTAGCTGGCTGTTCAGATTTCCTTTATATTTCAGGTTTCTCAATTATCTTGTTTATGATTTGGTTGACTTTTGCATTTTTTAAAGCCTTTCATATGTGATTTAATGTAGGTTATTTTCTATTTTCCCTGGTTTTACTTTTTTTGTTTATTTTCAGCTTTCTTCTGCAGAATTGTGAACCAGATCCTTCCACAGCAGTTAGAGCTGGTATTGGTTGTTCTTACAGGAAAAAACTTTTTTATTACACAGCATCATACATGTATTTATTTTTCAAAGTGTTTTCTGGTATGCATGAGTGTTATCCTCAGTTCTCTGTAGAAGTCTGTGGCTCTGTTGATGTGAAATAACACTTGGCCTTCTCTGTCTAGCTGCCTGTTACATAGAGTTGTTTACTTTCTTGTTCTCTTTTTGTCCAAGTCCTTCATGTGTCATTTTTCAGTTCAAGGATAAAATAGAAAAAGAAAAGAGAATGTGCAGTAGTCATGGAGACTGGTCCAGCTGGAAGCTTTGTTCCTTTTAGGAGCGTTATTAAGAAAGCGTAGTACTAACAGTAGACTGCAAGATTCAACTGGAAATTAAATACTTATTTGCAAAATCTCTAAAGATTAAACTAGTACATACTTACTTTTTTTAGAAAAAAAAAAGGAAGAAACAGCATTGGCTTTTATAAGTCTGTTTGCAATAGTTAGCTTCCCAAGATCCAATGAAATCATAAATACCAATTTATTATTCCATGTTACAATCATCTTGTAATTATCATAAGCAAAGAGAGAATCACTGCTCACAGTGGGGGATTTTCCCTCTTTTGTGCCAGTTTCTCTAGTTGCTCTTAAAAGTACATTTTTCTTACATATTTGTAATGGCAAAGATCAGCTGGCCATCAGAATTTGATTGGATTAAAAAAAACAGCAAAAACCACTTGGTTTTAGTTTTGGGGGGGAATACTGGCGATACAGAGGTTGTACAAAAGTTGTATGACTCATGAGGTTTGTAAATATCTGATCAGTGACACATTACCCCTTCTGGTACATACCCTTGTTGAGTTTTGAGGACAGTCATCTTAGGTGACACTTTATAGTCGGGTGGAACAAAGGTAAGGTAATGGAGAGAATCTGTACCAAAATTGAAGCAGGTTTCCTACCATTCTACCTTCACATATTGCAAGAGAGTGGTCTTGGGATCACTACGTCATTACATGTAGAGGGATGGCTTCATTTTTACACATCTCCCCCTTTCTGGTACAATTCCACATCTCTCCCACGCTTGCCCCTGGCTGTGGAAAACATATCCTAGATAGCAGCAGTGCTTGCCAAAAAAACAAACAAACAAAAAAAAACCCAAACCAAAGCTCTTGTAGGCTGGCTTTATGCATATGTTTATAGCAATCAGATGTATTTAAGCCCAAGGAACAGGTATTTGGAAAGATTAGATTGTACTGCACCGCACCTGTAAGCTACAGGGATGTAAGGAGTTATTTTGCATGAAGTTCTACTAACAATGGGTTAGTGCCTCTAATTTTATGGTAAGCTCCAGAGATGGCCAGCATTTAGGGAAAGATCTTGCCTGTCTGTTTTCATTTCCAGGCTATTTGTTCTATAGGCTTTGTCTCCAAAAGCCTGCAGGGGTTTGTGCAGAGATGATAATTTTGAATCGCGCTTTCCACTTGTTTTACTTAAAAGCCTTCTTCATTCTGGATGTATTTGCTTTGATGCTGCTCCTATGTTATTGCAGAGCAGCTTGACTCCCCTCAGCTCTGAGCAGTGCTTTTGTCACATAATCCCTTCCTAGGCAAAACACTGAAGAGAACTGAAGGTTGTCTATGCCAAATGCTTTTGAGAAAACACAGTTGTCTTCGTAGGAGCTCTTAGTGTTCTGCTTCATTAAGTGTTAGGCCAGATAAAATACATAACCTCATTGGATTACTGTCTGCATCCAGAAGGGATGTCCCCTCCATCGATGCACACTGTAGCTACACCAATGTTGCACTTCTCACAGGAGGTTTTACCCTGCTGAGAAGAAAGAGCTAATCTGTCTTGGGTAGCAGCCCTATGTTGTAAATTGCCCCTGGTATTTGGGCAACCTTATTTTAGGGTGCTGCAGTTCAGGTAGCTCTTACCTGGGTACATGGAATGCTATTTTTCACCTTTGCTCCACATATAGTTAAGTAGCATAATGAGGTTGGATTGTAGGGAGTAATTTAAGATTAGGAGTAATTTAAGATTGCAGGGAGTAATTTAAGCAACATAAACTTATGTTCATGAATCAAGGGACTACGTAGAAATACGGACTGTGGACTCATTAGATGAGAGCCAGCCGTGGTCCAAAAGCCATCTAGCTGCAGTAACCATGCCTACTGTGTTGGAGCTAATAAACTGCTGTCTGCCTTTTCTGTCTATCCATCTGAAGCACCCAGCTGTCATTAATGTGTTCTAGTTTTTTTAAGATACTGTGAGTATGTAGGTGAAAAGTATTCTGTGAAGCTGAACATCATACTTCGGCCAAACCTTTGGTCAACTATTTGTTCAAAGTGAATTTCAGACTGGCCCCGTAGGCTTCACTTGTATAAATGGGGTATTTACACCTCTGTGAATAATGTAGCTGAAAGTCTAAGGTAATTTTAATATAGACAGTGTGGGATTTCCATGGCATACTCAAGATGTGAGCTCGTAAGAGCAAGTAAAACAAGGTGGTGTTGTGTTGTTCCATATTAAAAAAATAATAGTTATATATTTTATTTCAGCAGGTGCAAAAACAAAAAGGGCAAAAAGCTCTGAGCCTAAAAGTAATCTGGATGTGTTGAAAAAAATTGAGGTAAGATGTGCATGCTCTTTCTAAACGGTACAATAGAAATTGCTGAAGGAAAATGAAACCTTGCGTATGTTTTTTGGTACAAAATGGTTGAATAACCAAAAAAGCAGCCTTTTTTGGGTCTTGTCCTGTTACTCTGACAGACAAATGTTCTGCAAGGTGATAGCTGAGGGAGAGGATAAGGATGGAGCCTAGCTGTGGAGAAACTATTTTCTTTCCTCCTGTTTGACTCTGAACACAGCGACCAGTTGTTCACTGGTCAGCAATGTAGCCTGATGGTGAAGAGCAGAGCTACTGTCAGATCTTACTGGAGGAGGAACTGGTGCCAGAGCTTTTAAGTCTGTTGCCATTTCATCAATTTACTGATGTGGGAAATTAAACCATTGAAAAAGTTCAGAGGGAAAAAACATACAGAAAGAGAAATTTAGGAGGAAAGGGACCTCGGTTTTGAAAGCAACCACCCACCATGTGGGAATGGGAAGCTTGAAGATGAAACAGCTTGTATTTTTTCTCTTGGTGATGCATCAGTTGCTTGGTGCAAATGCATTGGTATGGTATGGTAAAGGGAAATTTTCATCTCGGTTTATTACAGAAGACATACTATTTTGGATTGACGGCTAATGCTTGAGCAAGTTAAGTTCTTAGGAAGTTCTCATGCTTCACGTCACATTGTTTTAAATATTGACAAAACCCATTTTTGCAGCATTGTTATGCTAGTTGTCTTGCTGTTAACCGCAGCGTAATATTCTGGTAGTGTGGAGGACATGCTGTTGGCTGTAACGTGGGATTACCTTGTAAAGGAGATTGCATTGTGACAGGAGTTGGAAAAGAAGGATGATGAAGAAGAAAAATCTGAAGATGAGAAAGACAAGCCAAAAGACAAAGAAGGAGATGATGACGATGAAGCAGAAGAACCAGAGGAATATGATGAAGAGGAGCATGAAGAGGTATGATGTTAGTTTTCCTGCTTACACGAAAGCAGGAGTAGTGGAGCAGTGTGTTGGCTCTCAAAGAAACATCCTTAGCTACTCTGATGCTAAGGGAGACTTGTAGTGAGAAGCATTACTTCATCCATTTTCTTTGTTGTACTGCATTGTTTGTAGCTAATTTGAGTGGGTGTTTTAGATCTGTTACTCCCAAAGAGCTCTGAAAAAAGGTCTTGCAAGCAGGAATGTGTCCTGCCCAATCGTTACATATAAGTATTCATTTTCATCATTAAAACAGAGCACAAAATTTACATAAAAAGGGAATGCCTCTTCTTCCATAGACATCAGAACCTCATTAGAATATTTTTTTCCTACAAAATAAGAAAAAAATTCCTATTACTGTTTTAAAACATGGGTGCTCAAGTGCAGTTTATAGCATGTTTCTTTCATAAAGTGCCCCTTCCACAGATACAGCGATAGATTTATTATTTTTTTTTTTCCTTTCATTTAGGAAAATGACTACATTTCTTCATATTTTGAAGATGGAGATGACTTCGGTGCTGGCAGTGATGACAATATGGATGAAGCAACATATTAGCTACTGTTCATAGGTGGTGCATTCCTCAAGCCTTATGCTACTTGAAGTGTAATTCTGGAGGTAGGCTGAGCATCAACAGAACTAATGCTTGAGCTCTGTGGGTTTTAAGTATACTCCCCAAAAACTCTTGGACAATTCTTTTGAAATGACTTCTGCTGTAAAACAGGATAAGGGATCTTTCCTTTTGTTCCTTTGCCAGGTGTTTTGCAGGTATGGACCTTTTGAAGGTTCTCCGAAATGCCTCATGATGGAGTGAGCTATATGCCTCTGTATTGCCCCCACACAGAAAAAGAATGTATGCATTTTAATCAAAATTGTGCCTAAGTGTCGTTGTTGAGACGGACACGACACGCACGTAATTCCGTGAGCAAAAGCCCAAAAGTCCCAACTTTATTGTTTTAACAAGCCTTTTTATATCTTTCTTAGGAACGTGTGTCCATACATAATTGGTTCAGTCAAAGATCAACAGTTTGTAATTGGATAACTTTTTCCTTCTTTGTTCTCTGCTGCAACTTCGGTAACTTTCCTCTGTTGGCAGTCTGACAGCTCCTAAATCTTGTTGACTCCCTTCTTCTCAGGACTCTCAGGCCTCCTCAAGGATACACTGGTGTCTGCTCAAGGTCGATGTTAAGCCCATGTTCCGATCCCTCGGACCAGCTGAGGTTTCCCACACTTAAGCATTTGCACTAATCAGTTCTATGCTTTAGCAGTCAAATCTTGAAAATAATTGTGAAATTCTTGATGACTGCAGCAAAAAAAAAAAAGGCCTTTATGGACATAAGCTGCACATATTTGGCAGCTGATTTAAAGTAACTTCTGAAGGGATTTATGTAACTTCTGAATTCAGGTGACTGAAAAGAATTGACCACTAAGCACTTTAATATAAACTGACTTGAAAGGACCTTAGTAATATGGACAAATAACATAATGAGAATATTTTGATAAGCTATTATTCTAGTTAAAATAACATTTTTAGTATTTTGGCAAGAAGGGACTGTAATATTTAACAATGTGTTACATTAGTTTTATAAATCAGTGTAAGTAATAAGGATAATTTAATTTAGAGAGAATATATGGCAGAATTTGAGGTAGAGAAATAGAATCGTGGTTTTCACTAGTGGCACACATAATAGTGACAAGAATTTCAGTCCTTCACCTCAGTTTCTCTGCCTCTTAAGGTGATACCAACTTTCCTACCTCACAGAGCTGTTAAGTGAGATAGTGGGTGATACCTATCCATGTAACTGCTAATGCTTGTACTTTCCTACAGAAAAAAAAAGACTGAAACTTAACAGACAGCAAATCAATACCAAAAAACCCAAAACTGTAGGAAAAGGATGTAGTGAAGTATTTTGATGCATGAAGTTTTAATTAGGGAAACAAGGCAAGAATCCTGAGAATAGGAAAACCAGAATGTTTGGGAACATTAATTTTATTTAAGAACCGACAGCTGTAGTGTAGAAACCTTATTCCTGGGATTAGAAACTTGAAGAAATGAGAGAGCATTCTCTGTTTCCTGTTGTCCTTTGATGATACAAAATATTGTTCAGTGTTATTTTGGTGTTACTATATTACTATTGATCAAGACTAATTGTTTGTGGTTGTTGGCTTTTTTACTTTTATAAAACATTCTGTTCCTGGTGTTATCCGATCTAATGAAAGAACAATTTTAAAACAAAACTGGTTATTTTATCAGCAAAAGAAAGTACAGAATTTTTCCTTGTAAGTTTGGCATTTTGTCAAGCAATACTTTACTTCATGGCTGACTGGAAAACAGTACTGCATTATTCTGTGAACTTATGTATGCAGTAAGAATTTGTTCCTTAAGGTGTAGCTTTCAAGTGTTCTGATAAAATTCATATCGGATGTAAAGGAAATGAAACTAAATTGCTATGTAAGTCACACCTTAGAGGTATACCAATTTTATTTTGAAGTGTTCACAGCTACATAATGTTTAATAAACATTTCTGGTGCATTGCACAGGAAATGTACCCTGTCTGATCATTTTCTTTTAACATCACAAGGACCAGCAGTTATTTCCTGAACAGGTTTACCTGTCTCTTGCATGTGACATACAGGAGAAGGACAGATGTTGTGAACAAGGTAAGCATGGCCAAAATTAAATTTGCTTCCCTCAAGTGTAACTAGCGTCACCTTCTACGAGCTGTTTCCCTCTGTGCAAGGTAAAGGAGACTCCTTGCCTCTCACACAAGGAATGCAAAGAGATGGGCTTTTGTCAGACAGAATTAACACTGGAAAAGCATTACTGTCTGAATTACAATTTAGCCACAAGCCCTGGCTTGCCTGAACTGGTACAATACCTTATTTTGTAGCAGACACTAATTTTGGGGGACCAATGACCTCCTTCATTCATCATGCTGCTGGTGGGAGAGACAACTGCCTCCCTGCTGTACCGCTGAGAAACACTACCCTGGCAGAAATCAGGTCTTTTTGAGACCTTTAAAAAGTTAACTATGGTCACCTCTGTCCTTCAGAGTGAACTGCTGAGTCTTAGGATGAACCTGCTAGGACTAGCTTAATAGTGGCAAGTCAGTCCAACTGTTAGACACGCTCGAGTTCTGCAGTGATACGGCTCTATGCCAAGGCACTTCTGAAAGGAGATGAGATTGTGCTGTTCCAGAGGCATTAACGCTTGCAGATGTTCTTATAAGCCGATTTTCTCATTGCTTAGAATTTATTGCAAGACCATAATGCTAATAAAACTTAAGCCATTCTTTGGGTCTCAGCAAACTTCAGATTTGGACAGGCACATAAAAAAAATCCTGTTTTAATAGCACAGAAGAAACAATATTGCTAGTTCATATAAGAAGGCACTGCTTCTAGTGTGTAGGGAGATCACCATCTAAGAACTTCACTGACCACTACGTTAACTTTTTCATGCCTGTTTCTTAATCCTCGTTTCACAGAGCTAATGAGTTCTCAGAACTTTATGCAGAAGAGTTCCAAGTTCTACAAGGCAAGCACGGGATAAACCATTAAGGCTCCAGTTATGGTATGCTAGATATGAATGCTGTATGCAGCTACTGCCAACTAAATGCTTGTTGGCCAAGGATTTTTATTTTACATCATACATAAAAAACTAGCCAAAATAAGTAAAAGTCGTGGCCTCCTGTAATAAAACATGCAAAGTATATACAGCTAAGAATACATTATATGCACCACTTCCATTGCAGTCTAAAATAAAATCTTTATTTTACGTATATTATGTATGTTCTTCTAAAAGCAGAGGAGCAGAAGTATTTAAAATAAGACTTGCATCCTCATTCAGGATTATTTTACAAAGTTGTCTTTTTAGCCTTTATAAAATAATTATACAAAGACTATTTGTAACAACATACTCCAAAATATAGCAGATTTAAAGCATGTACATTTTACATGATCCAACAGTGCAATATGCACTTAAATTTAAAACCAGCTTCCTGATCAACAATGTGTTGTAATTAATCTAAAACATGATTTACCAGTCAACTGTTCTGTTATTTTGTTTTTAAACAAGTCGGTTTCTAAAAGACTAACTTCAGAGATTTTAACTTAAATCAGATTTAAGTTCCTTACAGAGCAGTTACCCCGTTTATTCAGGGCTGACGTCTGTTGATGCATTGCCCATTGTGTTGTGCTCGGGGAAAAGAAAACAGTGAAGATCCCTGCATCCTGCAGAAAGCCAAGCCAGATGATGCTTGTAGGTCACCAGTCCTGCAGTCTTGGAAAGAGACTGCCTGTGTCTTCTGATAAAGTTAACCCTCTAAATTAAGAATCTGCTACATAATTGAACAGTAAAACCATGTTAGGCTCTTGGGTATAGTTTAGTATGGCTCAATAAAACATCTCCCTTGGTGTTTTTCTAATGGCTGTTTATCTGAAGGTAAATAACACTCAACATCACATTCAACTCAGTGACAGTATGCCACAGGCCTTCCAGCACAGTAAAAGCCCAAAGCCCAACATACAGGAGAGAATTCTTCAGCTGTAACCACCCCAGGACAAAAAGCAACAGTTAACCACCAATGTCTTTACTCATACAACAGGACAGAGACCCTTCCTGACTGCATCAAACCACAACTGAAGTTAAGTTCACGTCTGTACCGACAGCAGCTTGAAAGGCATGAGTTCAGGTATGTGCAGCAAATTAGGCTTCATCACAATAGCTAATTTCATGGTCTTTGACAATTTCATTAGAAGTGAAAAGATAAAGTGTTAGAAATGTTGAGGTTTCAGCAACAGAACAAAGGGGAGAGAAGAAGCAAACCAGCACCTACTCTTGCAGCAGAAAACTGAGACATTAGGTACCAGGTTTCAGTCCTATATAGAAAACACTTGCCTTAATATCCCACAGCTGTGCTGTCTGGACTAGGGCAAGTCATATTTTAATTTTTTTACAGCCCTAGGAGCTGTATCACATTAACCACCATAAATTACATTGCAATGCAATTTTTCATACAGCCTTCCCCAGAACTGGTACTCATGCTTGTGTTACTGGCATCTTCCTTTCATGGAAAGAACTATTCTTTTGAAATATCTTTGAAAACAAGTGTTATACGAAACATGGAGTTCATGCCCGTTTGCAATCCCTCTTTTTGTGGGGAAACTATGAGTAGTCATACTTATCTCCACAGATACCACGTTAAGCAAAGGGTTCAAGAGCCACAGATCATAGTTCACAGATCCAACTGTACAACGCTTCCCTTCAAGCTCTGGCCTGCCTCAATTTCAATACAATACATGAGAAGTTACCCAATTCATGTTCATACACCTGGCATGCCAGTGAAGAGTACTTGCCCCAAGAATAGACGAGGCATGAGTCTCTACTTTCAAAATTTAAGTTGATAAAGCACTTTGGAATACCTCCAGTAGTTAGGAAACAATCAGATTTTTTATACTGTATATACTTAATCAAGACACTCAGAGGAAAGCTTGTACTAGTAGTTTAAAGAATAGTGGAATAGCAATATTTTTCCATTTCTCTCTGCTAATCCTATGCAATGAGTAAGTCATGTTGGGCTTTGGTAACAAATGGTACTTTGATGAGGGCAACAGAAATCTTACTCCACAAGGCAAATATAACCAAAAAAAAATTATAGGCAGCATCTCAGTTTTTATTTAAAAATACTCTGAGTACACAAATACCACCTCCTTTCTGTAGGAAAAGTCCAGGTTTTGTGTTGGTTTTTTTTTGTTTACCTTGAAGCATTTTCAGGTTGGGAAGAAAAGAGAGGGGTAAAAACAAGGTTGTTCATGAAACTTGAAGTGAAACATTCAAGAACGGCGGCTGATGAACTTATTACATAAAGACCAAGTCTGAAGCTGCAGCTGCTGCAATTTAAGTTTCTTGCTAGCAGCCATTAAATCTCATATGAAATTCTGTAGGAGACTTCACAAAAAAAGTTAGTTATTGAGGTTCATGGGCACATGCCCACTTGCCTACCCAGTGCCCACATGACTGCTGTCTGAAGGACCAGTTGGTCCTAAACAGAGATTAATTGGCAGGGGGAGAAAAATCCAATAGCATACAGACTGGTGAAGCCGTCACAGCAAGGTGCCCCACATCTGCAATTCTCTCCTACACACAGCTGACCAGAGAAGTGCACTCCAGCCCAGTTTTCACTAGGATACCATGGAAAGGTGTGAAGTTTCAACAAGACTCCCAACGGGACTCTGGCATAGTATCGCATACACAGAAAACCAGTCATCCTGCTGCCTGTACTGAAAAGTACTAAGGAATGGGTTGTCCACAGGCACAAGATTTGAAGATTCCAGCTTAAGTATTAGCTACTGCCTCTATAAAAGCCACTTCTTTTGAAAGAAGAACTTCATAGCGGCAATTAATTATGGAATGGTTGGGCTTAAAAAAAAAAAACAACCTTACTTTATAAGAATTAGGAGAATGCAGTTTTAACCAACAACTGTAAACCTGATATCAAAATGTCAAGTGTACTATGCATTCTATAAATACTTTAAGATGTTTAAAAGTTAGATATCCCCAAATGCCCATTTTAGGGCTGTAAAACATACAGTCAGACGCCTCATGTGTTAATTCAAACTACATACTTTCAACTCATTAATTAAAAAACATACGCCTATCAAAATAGAAAAAAAGTGCAAAGCTTCAGAGACAATTTTATACCTTAGTTTCTATCCCAATCTTGCATTGAAATAGCCCGTCTCAGGCACATTCAGAGATTACGTGATCCACAGAAATATCCTCGTGCTGGAAGGCTGCCCGTAACGGCAAGTCACACATCAGCCTGCATCTCCTCTGCGTTCCAGATGCACTGTGTGTTCTGTGGTTTCCCCTCTATCTAATGCTACGTTAACGTGTCTATGAATAACGGTCGCCTGAGCCTCCTCTGTTGTTAAGGCTGAAGATCTCCTTGATTATCAACGTTTATAATATTTGCTGGATTGATTCCGTTTTCTATTTGTTTCTGATGCGATGCTGCTGTGACAAACAAATGGGAGGATTCCATTGTAGAATGGTGACTGACGTCTGCTTTCACTAGAACTTCGTAATACAGGAGATAAAAAACTGGAGTTACTATGCCAATAATCAACATAATGACTACAGCTGTCCACCATCCTATACCCCAATCTGCTCCATAGTAAGGATCCTTGCTTTTTTTAGTTTTACCATCGGTTTCGAAAGAGATCTGTTGGGCTGCTAAGGCAGAAACGACTTCATTCAGATTCTCTCGCTTCGTATCGTTACACTTCACTATTTCTTCTATATCTCGATCCACTTCTTTCAAGAAGTTGCCAACAGTCTCATTACCAGAGAATTTATCCAGCGGCGACGCCTCCTGCGCTTCCAGGGAACATGGAGGGGGCCGAAGGACCGGCCTGCCTTTCGGAGAGACGTGTGTTTCGGTCAGTACACTGAACTTCTTCACTGGAATTTTGATAGACCTCAGGGCAAAGAAATCTTGATCGTTGATAAGGTTGTTAACTCTCTTGATATCTGCCACCTAAAAATAATAATTAAAAAAAAACAAAACAAAACAAACCAGTTTAAGTATCAAAGTCCCACTGAACCAAAAGTCTTAAATAAGTACTACAAGAGAAACACAATTCTTCTCTAATGAAACAAGGGCAGGGCCTTTTCTGTTTGTGAGGTTTTGTGTGTTTGTTTCTTTTTAAATGGATACCCATTCAAACAGTATGAAGATAAAGGAGTTTAAAGGCCAAATCAGAACAATGTTAAAGCAAGAAGGCAATTATGAGGTAACAAACCTCCTCACTCCGGGTAAGAAGACTGAAAGTCACTCAGGCATATATATTCACTGCATGTATATTCATCTATCACTGGCAACTCTGTGAAATGAATGGGACTTCACCTCAGTATTTTCAAATTAATTAAGTTACTGTGAGTTCCTCATTAAACTGAAAACTTCTGGGTAAGGAGTATTAAACATTATGAGCTTCCAATTCATGTACCCGCAGCTGTGGTTTGGATAGTCTTCTGCTTCACGGGGCCAAGGCAGGAACCAAGCGTCGCTTAAAACTCTTCTTTCCTCAAGTCAGCTCTCCCCTTTCCCTATTCTTGCTCAAAACAAATCTCGCTTTGCTCTGAGCAAGTTCAGATTTTGAGTCTAACAGGAAATACTCTGCGAGGATTTAAGTGCCCCTGGGAGAATTCACAGCTTTGTTCTGAGACAGTAACTCCCTCAACATGGGAGGCACAGCCACAAACCTCACCATAATAAAGTACTTAAAAATTGGTACTCTTCCATGTTCTCCATGGATTTCCAAGAAAGAGAGCAAGTGAGTTACGTTTTATTTCTTGTTTGAGGCCTGATCTGTTAAGCCTGCTCAAAATACTTAATTGCAGTGGGTTTCTGAAGCCAAGAATTGCTTAAAAAGGCTCAAGGTCTGTTGTGATTATTAAACAGTTACACCAAGACTTTAGTACCTAAGCGCACGACAGGGGGCCCCTAATTCTGCTTCTGCCTGAGGAATCAGACGACGGGGAGACTTCTGTAAAGAGGGATTTTAAATTTTTACTAAATCCGACCTCTTGAAAGCAGCCGTGAGTCTGCCAACACGCACAGCTGATTCCCCGGTGAGGCTGGAGACACGCAAAGGCGGACACCCACCCAGACGGAAGCCTTAATTAGTGCTGGCCAGCCAAAAAGCACTTGGGTAGGAAAGCCATTCACTAATTAAACTAATTACAGAACTCCTAGCTAGGAGAGAAAGGGCGGCCTGAGCACCCGGAGGGAGCGCTGGGGGCACGGCAGGGAGCTCCCCGCGGCAAACAAACCTGCTCCCGCTGACAAATATTGAACCAAATTAGCAAATATTAGGGGTTCCCCCTGCCCCCACCCCCCTTAATGAGGCGAGGGCCCACGCGCGGCCCCGCACGACCGCGACTTTCACCGCCACCCGTACCCTCCGGGACACGGCGCCACAAGCGCAACCATCGCGGGTTAATTCATCGCTGGTGTCGTTTTTTTGGGCGAAGAAGCCGGCGGGAGCGGACTCACCGAGCAGCAGTACTGCAGCGCGATGGCGTTCAGCGTGTCCCCCTCCCGGATATCCCTGGCCAGCAGCACGATGTCATCCAGCCTGTCCCTCGACGCGCTCCTCCGCACCTTCTCCCTGCCCCGCGGCCGCAGCTCCGGCCCCTCGCCCTCCTCCTCCGGCCCCTCGCCCTCCATGGGGTACAGGTGACCGCCGGCGGGCGGCTGCGCTACGGCCGGCGGCTGCAGGCCTCTGCCGGCCATTCTCCGCGGGTGCCTCTGCGGAACGAACCCTCCTCCGCGCTGGGGATCGCTACGCCGGATCCCTCCCTCCGCTGAGGGGAGGGGAGCGCCCGGCCCAGCCCCGCCGCCTCCCCCCCCCGCTGCGGCCTTACCTGCCGCTTCTCCTCATGGCCGCCGCAATGGCGGCCGCCCCGCCACGTCCACAGGGCGGCGCCGCCCGCCCTTAAAGGGCCCGCGCGACGCCAGGGCCCGTCGCCTCATGAGGGGAGGGAGAGGGTTGCGGCGTGGGGGGACGACTTGCTTCACCGTTGTGACTCCCTCAGGTCTTTTCCCCGCCTCGAACCGCCCGTGTGTGCGACCGCAGAGGGGAGAGGAGGGGAGGTGCCCCGGCGGGGCGGTGAGGGAAGCCCCCCCCTCAGCGGCGGGCACCGGGCAGCCCCGGCCTGCTGTCGCCCGCCGGGGTGGGCTGAGGGGAGGCCTGAGGGGAAGCGGCGTGTTGGGAGCGGGTGGGCATGTGTAGACCCGCCGTTCGGTTTTTATTTTTAATCCTTCGTCCTTACTGACCCTGTCTCTCAGGTTCGAGGCTGCCGTGTACCCGGGCCGGTCAGGTCGTTCTTCCCAGAGCCGTTTTTTTTTTTCCTGTAGCACTTCACAGCGCCTCCTCAAAGCCTGTGTGCCTTCCAGTCCTGCCTGGCTCTTGCTGCGTTGCTGCTCACTCAGAACTTTAAATTTAGAGCCATAGAAGTTGGTTGCTCAAAGCCCCATCCAGCCTGGCAACCTGGGCCAGGCTCTCACCACCCTCAGTAAAGAAGTTTTTCCTGAGATCTCACCTAAATCTCACCTCTTTCAGTTTAAAACTGCTCCCCCTCGTCCCATGGCTCCCCACCCTGATCCAGAGTCCCTCCCCATCTTTCCTGGAGCCCCTTTAGGGATTGGAAGGGGCTCTAAGGTCTCCCCAGAGCCTTCACTTTGCAGGCTGAACCACCTCAACTCTCTCAACCCCAACAGCTCCAGCCCTCCTGGCATCTCCATGGCCTCCTCTGGACCCTTTCCAACAGGTCCACGTCACTTTTATCCCTTTGTCCTTTTTCTCTCCCCTCAGGCCTAGGGCTGCAGAGACATAGGTGTTCAGCCCATGCAGATGTATTTCGTCACAAGAGAGAAATCATTAATTAAGCCCCGTAGGTATTTTCAACTTCCCTAATAAAGTCATTTTCAATATTTATATAATATAAATTTATATAACAAATTTATAAATTTATAATATAAATTTAAAAACTGTCCACAGCTGCTGAGGCAGTAAGCAGTAATAGGAAGACTTCCTAGTCTCAGTACTGAATTTAATCTAGTGGGTTTCTTCTGATGTGGCCTTAGAAGGAGGTTTTTGGTTACAGCATGAGCAAATACAATATTTCTTACAAAAGCTGACAGCTCTATGGTTAGGCTGAATATGCTGTAACAAATGATTGCATTGTTGCTGAGGACAAATGTGGTGGCAAGTCGTAGTTCCTCAACAGATTAAATCTAATCTTAAGAAAGTAATTTTAAACAAGGGTTTTTTTTGCCGTTTGCTTTCGAGTTTTGTTATATGATGTTCTCAGACTGTCCCGAACAACCGAAGAGGTTATAGATGTGTTTGGTATTAACAAAGGCAGAATTCTTTTATGACTTTAGTTTTGAAAACTAAATGACCTGAGTCTGAAGACATAAACCTAAGAGCTAACAATTGTGTAGCTCTGTTGCGTGAGGTGCTTCACACCTGCAAAAACTGATGAAAAGTGAAGCCACGTTTCCAGGCATTGTAAAATAAGCTATCAAAGTGCAGTGTGTTCTTGTCTCTTGGCTTTATTTTAAGGAGTAAATACATATATTTCAGTATCTACCTTAAAATAGTGCTCTATTGTGGATGAGGGGCAGATTGGGTAAAATTAAGGTATTCCTAAGGCTTTCTAGGTATACCCTAGACAAGAAAAGCAATACATTTCAGCATAGGTGTTCTGTCAAGAGCACAGAGATGTTCTATGTTGTAAGTAAGAGGAGGTTTGCATGAAAAAAATCACATATTCTTGGGTGCGGAAGTCTTTAGTAAGCATAAAAAATGAGCTGGCCTGATTAGGCAGGTCTGATTGCTGCCCTTTGCGGAGAAGCATGGAACAGTACTAACGTTCAGACAGGATTTCCGTCCAGCAGGAAGCTGGGCACAGTTATTAGGAGCTAATTTTCAGGTTTCCTTGTCCTCCATTTGTTAAAATATCGCTGTAGGTGCCAAGCGCAATTGGGATTCCCTCACACCAAAGTCTCTTACACGTCAGGAGACTGTTTCTAAACCATTTGGGAGCCTAACTAGGGGTATGTTCTTCTCTTCAGAGTATTCCGTAGCATCTTCCCCGTCAAAGCCTGCTGAGAAATAAGCCTTCTATTTTTATCATGGGTCAGATGCACAGCTTGAGCTGATTAACGTAGCTGTGCTGAAGGCCTTAGACACAGCCTCGTGCAGACCCCGCGGTACAACAAAGAGGAGCCTGGGTTGTCAGGTTGCATGACAAACATGTGAACACCACGTCTTGGGGTCCCAGGAACGATTTCACGTGTTTCTGGGGCTAGCAAAAACCCAAGTAGGCTGGACCTTCCACCAACTGCGTTCCCAGCAAGAGCCAAGTACCGAAGGTGACAAAATGGAACTCATTCCCCGTAAACCCTGAGTTTTCTCCTGGGATCTCAAGTTGTGGAGAAGTGGCTATAACTTGAGTGAGTGAGCATTCCGTCGGGCCACATCTGGCAAAGAGTCTCTGCCGCACCGACCAGCTCTGTTTTTGGTTTTTAAAGGAAGCTTTCAGTAATAGAAGCAAAGCAACTGCAGTTGTCTGTGGCTGGGAAACTGATGACTCAGACCCTATTCATGCTGTTGAAAGACTGTTTTATGAGACCCGTCAGAGCCGTGGGTGGACCTGGAGAGGAGTTTGAAGGCAGGGTTCATACACACAGGGACGTCTGGTGATTGTCCCATCATACACCGCCAGTGGCATATCCTTTTGGAGGTTTTCTTTAATTCTTTGGGTGGTAAGGCGGCAGGAGAGGTCAGGGCAGGGAATTTCACCGTTTCTTTTATCTAAGGAGGTGTACCATCAGGTCAAAAAAGAACTGCTGAAACAGCATTCTGCCTTAGAGAGGGAAAGAAAGTATGGGAGTTAGCTTTGACCCTGCTACACCCCTGTGTGTAACCATTTGTAACTAGTGACATTTTCCCATCAATAACAAAAGGGTATATTCCAAACTTGATGAACAAGACTGTAGCTGCATAGCTCTCATGAATGCTAATGGGAATACAGCCTTTCTCCGTCCCCCTGTAAGTTACTTTGCATATCCTAATAGCGCATTCTCAATGAGCAACAGGGTCAGTGTTAATCACTCTGTGGCATTCCAAGAGCCACTGCAGGGATCTCTACCACAGTGCCCTTGGTCATGTTGTATCTGGTGTGGCTTGGTCAGAGCTCGGAAGTTAAGCGTACACATAGAAATATTAAAAAGACCTTAAGGAATTAATAGAAAGGAACGGTAAGGGAGATGTTGGAGGACCGATATAACTCATTGTTAACTGGGAAAAAAAAATTATTTCTGTCTGGAAATTACATACATGTCATGGGCCACTGCTGGTTTTGTTAGTCTTCAAGTCATTTTATGATTCAAGACCACAGGGCTAGATTTACATTTAGCTAGCTAATCCCAAGTATCTAAATGCATGTCTTTAATCACTTGAATGACATGGTAATGACTCATTAAAAGATTCACGCAGAAATAAATATACAGCCTTTGTCTGTCTCTGCTTCTCTGCTTGGTACTTGGGAATGGTACTAAAATAGTGGGGAATAGTAATGTCAAGGTAGATCTGCAACTCCAGTGGAGTCCAAATGAAGTGTGACGTTATCAAGCAGTGTCTGACTGCACGATGTGGACGGTGCAGTAAGAGGAGTGAGTTATCTAAGAAATGTAAAAGTATGAAATAATGCTAAATCTGCAGACACTTGCAGAGCAGCCTTTTCGCCAGTGGAAATATTAGCATGCATATATTTATCTGTAAGTATTATAATCTGGGCCTCGATCCTCAAAATAAGCAGAAACCCTTTTTAGCAAGGTTCCAACAATTTCTCTCTAAAATGGGTTAAAACTGGCCTCAACATTAAATTGTTTAGTATCATTATGGTTTTAATGAGAATAAATTAAAATTTATCCTTGCAGTGAGACTGTTATTTCCTGGTTTCATATTTCATGTATTTGCTGCTTCCTTTCAGTTACTCAATCTCAAGTTGTTACTTTTTAGTTAATTTTATTTAAACTTAGTATGTATTAATAATAAAACTATGCAGTGTGCCTTCCGTAACACAGCCAGCAGGGTGCATTGGTTGTTTGATACTTAGTTTTCAAAAATCTATAAAGAATTGCATCTTTGCTTCTGATTTACATTTTAATTTGCTTATAGTAGGTATCCTCTGAATAAGAAAATCTACTAGTGAAACCATTCAGTTATGGTAAAAACAGTAAGCAAAATGGAGTATAGTCTCTTGAAAATTCATTTCAAATGACCTGTAGACAGATTTTGCTATAAGATTCTGAATTCCTACTTGAATACTCATATTGATTAATAAGAGTTTCTGTGGTGTGATAACTGGAGATCTTGTTTTTTTAAAGGTTGTCATTGATTCCTTCTAATTTTAGCTGGATGAATCTGTAGTTAAGGCCAGGAATAGCTGTTACTTTTTTATATGGTTTCCCTGAGTAAGTTAAAGAACACTTTCAGTGCTCATCTTTTCTTTTTTTTTCTCTGAGGGAGTTTTTGAACTGGACTCCAGTCTTCCTCTTCTATTATTTTTTATTTTTAATGAGTTAAACATTCAGAGCTTGTTAACTTTTGCTCTCTGCTTTCTCTAGCTCTCAGGTTTGGGGGATTTTGTTTGTTTGTATCCTCTGTTGGTTTCAGCGCTTTTTTTTAAAATGTGGACACCAGAACTTTATGGAGGTTCAAATGTCCACCCCATTAATGCTACACATAAAGGTAAATGATTCTCCCACCCCCAACTGCTTGTCACTAATCTACTGTTGATATATCTGAAGATCACACTAACTCCGTTTTGTTTTCCCAGTCACAGCATCAGATTGGACACTTACGGTGAGCTGCTTCACTGCCAAAGTTTCTTCAGATGAAAATGGTCCCAGAAGATCATTGTAAGGTATAACCTAGATTTTAGCTTTGAAGGTATTCAGCAGTGTTACCGTGACTTGTTTTAATGGAACCAGTTTAGCAGGGGAGCCATATCCCTGTAATACTCTCATTTATTTTCTGCTAATACTAACATCACAAACTTCCAGTTGAGATTTTTGGAAATCAATCTTGAGGAGCAGCAGATCTATTTGTAACTCTTGTTGAACTACATAATGGAACTATTTTAATTTCTTTATAATTTATATTTTGTTCATAATCTCTTACTAGAGAATGCTTTTTCAGATCTACCAGCTAGTTTTTCATCCATTTTACAGCATCACACTGCCTACTACATTGCACTCTGTCTTTACTAGATGATAATATGATTAAAAAGTAAGTCCTCCAACTATTCAGTTCCTTTATACCAGCACAATTACTGTCTATCAAATTTATAATCTTTCAGGATTAAACCACATTGCAGTATTTGTATAAGAACACATATTTATTCTATTCATTTATTTTACCTCCTTATAAGTGGACTTCCACATCAGCCTTTGCCTTATTTTGGCTAGGTTTGTTGTCAGACTGCATTTATAATCTCAACTTCCTTTTGTATCTTTGGAATTGATTGTTACGGGTTAATATAGTTAATAAACTTCCCATTGTCTTGCCAACCCAGTGGTTTTCCCTTGTGTCCTTAATCTGCTATAATTTATACAGTGTAATTTAAAACGTCTGTTCTCTATTTCTCTTTTCCATAACTGTATACTGGTTTATTGTTTATTTTATTTCTGGCTGAATTTTTATTATACTTTTGCACCAAGATGCATGCTTATCCAAGTTTTTTCTTGATGGTAGAATATTGGCTTTGTGGCCAAAGTCTAGTAAACTTTTCTTCTTAATTTTGGAAAGAGAAAGGTTTTTTATAGTCCCTCCCCACACACACAGGAAGCAGTTGAATGTTGTATGGTATTTTCTTAAGCATTGGGATTTCAGCTGTGGCAGGGGCTTTCTTGGTAGTGACAAATCGCCCTTAATAGTGGCACTGCAGTGTAGGTGTGGTTGCATCTTCATTGACACAGACCTCTCCTCAGTTACAAATCCACCAGCTCACAGGTTTTTGCTGCGGGTGTATTCTGTGTTGGTACATTGCTACCCATGGCTACAACTGAGGAAGACTTTTCACTGGCAAACAGTCCTTGGATGTCATCCCACTGGGTGGGAAAGTGCCACTCCACGGGGCCCATGCACCCCTGTCAACTGTGCAGCCTCTTCTTCCACTGTTCTGCTGTTTTTCTCGCCCGAAAAGAGGTCTATTATGGGCAAACAAGTTCTCTGGAATATCCTAGAATAACTTCCATCCTTTGTTTTAAACTCCTCGTGGCTGGAATAGTGGGGTGTGCTGAACAGCATTTACAAAAGGGAGAGGGAATAGGAGAAGGGAGCAGGAGCAGGGACAATATCTCATGATTCAGAGTCTTGAAAAGCTCTAATATCAAAGCAGGGATGGCTTTCATATAGCCCACTATACCACTAAGTATTTGAGCTGTGTATTTAAGGCACCTTCAGTTTTCACTCATAACAGCATGCAAGTGTAAATTAAACTGTTGAATTAGTAACTTCTACTCCTGATATTAGCAATGGTTCTGTAATTGTAAACATCTTGTCATGCTTTCTTTCAAATTTTCAGTATAAAGTAGATTAAAAAAAAATTATCAAGTACTACAGCTATCTGTATCTAGAATATTTATTAGTATTGAACTTAAGAAACTGTTCTTCATTCAAAACATGCTGGTTTCAGGTTTGCCTTTATCTTTGTCATTTTTACATAGCTACAGCATATTTTAACAAATTTCAAAGTCCTTGTAAAATAAAGCATCCCGTTCAACTTTTTAAAGCATTGAAAGTACGATTAAAAATGTCAAGTTTATGACACAAATAAGAGAGTGATCTAGTAGACATAGAAGCTCTTTGACGGGAGCATTTTCATGAATTTTAAAACAGATTCCCTCCACCCCTGTTTTCTTACAACTTTTGTCTCTCTATTCGATTCAGCTTCTATACGGGACAGCAGAATGTGTCAGAAACCTTTAAGTTCTTTCAATGAGTATCAGGCATGTTAATGCAAATACATTACGAGTAATCCCTCCGTAAGGAGAGACAGTAACACAGCCCACACGACATCAGTAAAGTGTTTACAAGGTATTAATATGCCTACTGTGACAAGATGTATTTAATGGGAAGCAGCGAGGAATTTGTTTTATTAGTTTTCCTCCACCCTCAAGTAATAAATCTTAAAAGCTTCAATATTGATTCAATGAAATGAATGGCTGAAGCGTTCTGGAGAGGCTCTGACAAGAGGACAAATGCTTCCATGGTTACTTTGTGCTATGCACCGCGGTTACTGAGCTTTGTTGGTTTCCTCCCTTTGCCATTGAAGCAAAATAACAAACCACAGGGAAGCACTACACATGGTGGGCATACACTGGAAACAACTTTCGAAGATCAAGTTAGCTGATCTTATACAGATTTTAAACAATATGGGGTTTACAGATTTATACAGTATGTCCTAAACATGCATTTCTCTACTTTTTCCTTCTTCCGTCACTTTCTCATCAAACATTTTTATTTCTTGTCTTGAACCATCTCTCGCTTTTGATTTGCAATGCCATAAATTTAAAGGCTATGTGAGACTGTGTTTCATGGGTTAGGTTTTTCCTAACAGTGATGTTACTGCATCAACATAGGCTTCTGCTATATGACAAATCGTGTATAGAACTTTTATGCACAGTTGGTTTAGGGTGCTTTGCAGCATAACATAAGTGGTTTGATTTTTTCCATCTCCTTGTGTTTCATGTACTCAAATTTCAGGTGTCACAGGGAAGAGGGAGATAATAAACATGTAACTTCATAGATGTCACATTAAAAAAAATAATAATAAAAAATATTACATACAGTTATTTCATTAGCTTTGAAATGTTGCAGATCAAGCATTACATTAAGAGAAGGAATCCTGAAGGCTTTAGATTTTGTTTAGGACCAAGTATAAATGAAACTGAAAGCAGATATATCAAGTAGTTGTGTCTTCTTCCCTTGCAGACCAGCTCTGAGAAGAGTGCATTTTTATCCTCTGCGTTAGCAGCTGCTAGGCTTTTGACCTCTACACCCTTGACATTCCCCAGGACCACTATCTCAGCATCAGAATTCTAAGATGTTCCAGTGCCTCTTTATAGGCACAATTTTACATCAAGGGCAGATGCCAAGATTTCCCACAGCCAGGAAAATAAGTTTATAAACACGAAGGATAATTACTTCTGAGACAAATTCTGGCCTTACAGCTTTCCATTGGAAACTTAAATATATTGTGGGTGCTTAATTTCACATTTACTCAAGTAATACCTCTGATGTCAAGGAGGAAAAGTAAGCAACAAATGAGTAAGCACTTCAAGGTTTTGCTTAAAGAATTTCAGCAAAGAGAAGAATCAACTCTTGAGTTGAAAAACAGAAGTTATTTGTGTTTCTAAGTAGTTTTTTTTCTTTCTCAAAAAGGAAGCAAATGAAATCCCTATTTGTGAATTGGGAAAGCAGGTGAAGTTGTGTGCAGCGGCTGGAACCCTTTTGCTATTATCTTTACTAGTCTGAAATTAAGAGCAACCTAGATGCAAGACATTATGGAGACTTTTTAATATTTTTGTTATGTTTTACTTTCAGAAATGTACACTTACTTTTTGAGTTTACAGTCTATTGCCTGACACGCTCCAAAGTTGTGTTTTTTGGTGGCTGTTTTGGTGGCTGTTTTCTGATTTGCTGCGTACTCTCTACATTGTTGGTGACATGCCACAAATGAAGAGCTGGACACACTTGGTTGGAAGGAACAAGACTGCAACTTTATTTAGCAACAATAACTGCACCAGAGGAGCAGGCAGACGATTCTTGCCAAGTTCTCCTCTTGCTGCTTCGCCATGTGACCTACAAGCCAGAGAGCATCCACTTTGGTTTGAAAGGACCCACTGAACACTGTAAGACCAAACCATCTCTTCAGAGATGGCATTCTTTTTGTGTCATTATAATGACACAAAATGACAGAAATTGTGTCAAGATTGCATGCTGGAGCTTGATCAACCAAATCTGACATGCAGTAAGTTGGAACAAAGAAGTTATTTTCTCATTAATTTGTTCGGTTTTTTACACTTGAACATATTTAAATTAACATTTTCTAAGTGTCATCTCATATTTTTTTTGTGTGAAAGTCTTGTCAAATGCATAGCTAAGTTCACTAATGAAAAGGTTATGATTGTATGAATAGCATTTGTGCTGTAATATGCTAAAATACACTACCAAAAAAATCTACTCCCATGAGTAGATGCCAAGGAACATGTACTTTGTTCCTGGTAGTAGGAATACTTCAGTTTTTTCAGTTAAAAGCTCTTTTTAAATATTAACATCAGTGTGCTTTATCAGTATACAAGGGGCTGTACCATAAAGAAGTTAATCTTTGCCAAGCTGATCACAGGAAGCATAAACAAATTAATGTTTGTCCATCTGAAAAAGAGCACAATGTTCTTGGAAGCTGTCATTTTTCAGTTTCTTAAAGCCTGGACATCTCTGAAAAACAGAGGATTTATCTACATCCATCTGCACATCAACCAGTTTGGCATAAAACAATGATTCTGCTGGGTCAGAAGCATAATAGTCAGATTTTGTCAGTCTGCTCATATACAAATACAAACAGTACTCAGTACACATTGTGATCCTTCTTGTATGTGTTTGTTTATTCATCAGGAAACTCTTGCTGTAAAATCAAAGTTTTAATATTAAAGCATTCCCAGACCTTCCAGAAGGACCTAGAGCATTTCAGGAAAGAGAGAGGTGCAAGTGCCTGGTACTGAAGAGGCACCAGGTGATATAGTTGGCAGTGGTTGTGGTTGCAGTTGCGTGTTTCTTCAAGTGTGGGGTGGCTGGATAGGAGTCTCCAGAGATTGCAGCTAGATGGCAACAGTAAAGCAACCAGAAACCCTATTTCACATTTTGAAGAGCAGACAACACAAGCTTCATCATCAGCTGCTGTGGGATAGCAGATAGAAGACACCTCTTTGGTGTGAGTCTTGGTCAGGTCTTTCCTCTTTCAAAGAACGACCTTTTTTTGCAGTTTTCTGAAGGCCAAAGTCTGCCTGCTGTTTCTTCAACACTGCAGTTGGATCTGCTAGCCAGTGTGAATCACATTGAGAAGAAGTGTTAAGAAACAACAAGGGTAATGCATCCTAGACATCAGCCAAGCAAACCAGTATCTGTATGGAATTAACTATCAAAGTACTGCTCCACAAGGAAGAATAGAAGTGCTTGTGGTGGTCTATAATGTTCTTAAAAATGGTCTGTCTTGCAAAAATGCTCACCACCATGGACCATCATTCAAAGAAAATCCACTTTTAAGAAAAAAACCAAAAGCATTCACTGAAACCAAGTGAATTTCTTGCAAGAAGATCATCTGTCTTGTTGATTAGTCTGTGAAGAGGGGAGCAAGATCAGTCTGGCTATTCTGCTCATGCTCTAGAACTGGTCAGAACAGCATCTGATGGGTGTTGTATATTTTTGAAGCGTTGTGTCATACTGGAAGTGATTCATTAACTGGAAAGAAGTAAAGTTAACTTGTGTCTGGTGTATTTTAATTAAGGATTGATCTATGAAAGAGCTGTGCAAGTGCTTAAAGTTCCTCATTTTGAGTAGATCAGGCTGCTTCAGCTGAAACACCAAAAAAGGTGGCAGAGTGAGCAATGTGGAAATCTGTGCAGCACCAAAATGTCAAAATTCTCTTTGTTTGCTACTTGCATCTAAAGCCCAGAATTCTGAAGCTTGGATGCTACAAGTGAAAACAAATCTCAATTTTAGTAGCATTTATGGATATTGAGAAAAATTTATTATCAGCATTTATTTTTGCTTTCTAGTATTAGTAGATCAAGATTCAGTACCTGTGATTGAAAACCAAATGGCCTTTATACAACAAAAATCCTTCCTTAATAGAAACAAAAATGTAAACAAGAAGAGAAAATACTCCCTTCTGAAGCCCTTTGGGTTTTTTTTCTTCTTGCTCCTTTAAGTCCTGCTTTCCTTCTCAGGGATTTGTTTCTTCTTCTGACTCCCTCTTCTCTGTTGTTTCCTTTCAGATGATGCCAATAAAGGGAAAAGGCAAGATTTCAAAACAAACAAACAAACTGGAGCCCATTGATTCTATTGCGGCCGCTTTCAATATTGGTTTACCCACAGCAGAGCCATTTTTAACTCCCAGAGTTTTAATGAAATCACAACAAAGGAAATCCAAACAAACGAAGAATGGAGGGGTGTGCTTAGTACACCTTATTTACTGCTTTTATTGAAAAGAGGAGTTGAGGCTGACCTGGAGGCATAGGTCTTGACAACTCCAGATCTATTGTGGGTCTGATACCACGATTGTTTATCCCTGGCAGGGAGTGCTCTGCAGGCAGCAGTGCTGAGCTGCTAAATGTGTGTGTGGAGCACCCCACATCAATCTCCAACAACCTTCCAGTTGGTTGGGGACCACCATGGACAAAATCTCATAGGAGCTCTGCCTCATCATCCCGTGCAACAAAGGAGGAGCGTTGGTCTCTGGAGTGGTGTGTTGAAAATGGGGGCGGAAAAAAAAAAAAGTAATTGGGAAATTCTCTGGAATCGAGAGAAAATATGGACCACCATGTGTTGAGTGGGAGAGACAGTTTTGTTGACAGGCTGCACGACAGTCACCGCGTGAATTAGTGAACCCGAGTCTGAATTCTTGCTCTTGCTTTGTTTTCCAGCTCAGTAATTAGCAACATTTAATGTGTAGCTGAGAACTGGAGACTATTAAGGCAGCCCCTCTGATACTGAGCAGCTTGATAGCTGTCGGTGGGAGCCCAACTTCCCACAGAAACTGGATGACAAAAGGACAACAGGAAGTAAATAAAATATAAGAAGAAACAACATTATAGAATAAAAGATAAAAAGAATCTTACACCTCAAGTATCCTTTCCACCTGTTGATCCAGAGAGGAAAAACAATATGGGATCTAGATTGTGAGGCTGAGATAGGAAAATAATAGCAGTGTGGTATAGAAAAACACAGCACTTATCTGTCTTGCTTATACCTTAATTTCTGTGTAACGTAAAATTTGGCAGCAATAGTACAGGCCTTTGAAGGACTGCTTCTTCCTGTCTTTTCAGTACAGAAAAACTGCAGCTGGTGCACAGGAATAATGCATGAAAAAGTATTGGTGAAAAATATATTAATGAAGAAGCCCAAGTGGTGAGATGTATAACACAGATGGTCATACACATCTACCTGACTTCCTTTTTTGTTGCACAGCATAGCATTTTAGAAGTTGAAAGTACATTTGTGTTGTGTTTTTTTTTTTAAATAGATATTTTATTATAATGTTTGGAGAGTTGTTCCAGCGGATTGTTTTCTTTTCTCTGGAGGTTTATTCTGCAGTTAGAACTGGAGCTTATTCTGATTATTAGTGCCTACTTTTGTGCCTGCATGTTAGACCATCTGTGCCTTTATCTGTTATACTGTAGATTTGTATTTATCAACGTTCAGTTTCTCTGTAGCTGTATACAGAGTAAATCCAAAGATTAATCTCACCTAACACTACCCTAATATCATTATCCAAAAATTAGGTGGTAGTCCAAGATAGTAACTGGGGTTCCCTGTTTAGTCAGAGGAGAGAGAGAGAGAAGCACCTCTTAGAGGTAGTTCATCCCGTCCTACGATGTGAGTAGGTTAGACTGGATGGCTGATGGTAGGTGGAATGCTTTCTGCTTTGAAACACTCCTTTTTACTTCTATATATGAAGTATTTCCTGTGGTCTTTGAGTCCTTTACTAAGTAATTTTTCAAACCTTTCATCATTCTGTAGAACTTTCTTCACCTTTTCCTGTTTGTTTACATTATTCCTGAATTATGAAGACTGTAACTCAGCACACTATTGATTTAGTGACTGGGCTAATGCCATCAGAAGGTACAGAGTCTTCTAGATCCTATCATGGTTTTGGCCCTTTTGCGCTGTATTCCTTCCTTCTTTTCCTGGAGAAATTATTAGTCTTAGCAGAATCAGTGCTTCTCCTTTCTCTGATTTCTGTCACTGTGGTTGCGTTTTCCATATGCTCCAAATAAAAGGAAATAAAAACAAAGCAAAGGAAGCTCATCTGAAATGCACGACTTCTCAGTAAACTACATCAAAGGTTGTAAAAATCGTTCTGCTTTCATCCAGAGCATAATCCTATTTTGTGCTTAAGATTTCCCTCCACCCTTTATGTAAAAGCTCTGTTTGTGAAATAAAGCAGAGGATATTAATATCTACAGTTAGGCTAGAGTTACATTTGGATTTATTTCTAAATCTCATCTGCTAATATGTATTACAACAGGCATTTACAATAAATTATGTGTATTCAATACTAATAAGCAATATGGGATTTTAAAAAAATGCATCTGTTGAGTTTCACATCAGATGCTTGTTGGCTGTAACAACCAGTTGTGTCATGTCAGGGGCATGATTTTTCAAGCTGCTTAGGAGTGCTGTTTTGACAGAACAGTCTGAGAATTTTGGGGGGGGAAAAAAAAAAAGAAAGAAAAACAGACAGGATCCAGTGAACTCAGAGTACCTCATATGTAGTTGTGGGCTGTTGTAGACTGGGAATGTATTGGGAGTTGGATTTCCTGGGAGCTGGAATTGATGCTTTTTAAAAATCTGATAGAATGGCTTCAGTTTGCAGGAGAGATGCGGGGAGTGTGGGAGTGTTAATGCATCTGGATTCAGCTACGCTGCCGCTGCAGCAATCTGCAATAGCATTTCCACTTTTTAAGATGTGGTCACTATCTCACAGGTTCTGGAAATTCAGTAAAGACTGTAAATGGGGCTGAGATTCCATCAAAATTCAGTATTTCCTATGTTTTGGGGCTTAGATGCTTCAAGACTTATTGGATAAGTAGATTTTTTGACACTTGTTTACCGTTAAATGGGAGAATTGAGGAGTTTGTGGGCCAACACTGTCAACATCTGAGCACTGCCTTTGTGCCTCTGTGTCTCTGCTGTGGCTCAGGACTTGCCTGGAAGGGTGTTCACCATAAAATGTGAATTAGATATTAATTAGAGAAATTACTGAGTCCAGAACGCCTGATCTAGGATTGGAGGTTGTTTATCCCTGCCGAGCACTGAGTAGCTGTGAATTAAGATGAGCTGTGTCTCCTGGTGCAGCCGGGGACTTGAATCCAAAACCGGTCATCATCCAGTGATAAAACCTGCTTTTTTCTGCAGTGATAAAAAAAGCGCAGTCCTCCCTAAGGGGAAGAGCTGCCGAGGCAGTGACTGGAAGGGGCTGGCTTTAAACTCCAGCAGAGCAGGGGGCAATTGCTGGGGTTTGAGAGGAAAAAAAATAAAAAAAAAATAACTGTGTCTTCTTCCATCCCACCCCCTTTTTATTGCGGGCAGCAGGAGTCGGAGGAGGGAGGAGAGTGCCGGACGCTGCGCGGCGCGGAGGGAGGAGTAGGAGAGGGGAATGCATAATGCGTGAGTGACAGAGAGCGTGCAGGCGGCTGGCCGAGTCCAGAAGACACGGATGTCCATCTCCCTGGCTTTAGGTAGGCTGCTTGTCTTCTCTCTTTGACGCTCCCAGAGCATCCCTCCTGGGCTGCGGGGATGTTCCCCGTCGTCCAGCTGGAGGGTTCTTGCCAGCAGCACCTGTTGCAGTAGGGACAGGGCTGAAGCGGTGGCAGGCAGCGAGCGTTGTCGGTCATCCAGGGAATAAGGCTCTGATAAGGTTTCTGTTGTTCCACCAGCTCCTCTTTCTGCTCTGCCGAGCCGGGCAGGTGGAGACAACAGTCTTTCCACTGGAAAATCCTCTTCTCAGGGGATGGTATCAGTTCAAAACTTAGCTTGATGCATCCTGGCTGGCCATTTACAACTCTCAGAAAATGCGCAAAACATTAATTGGGCTGTTTAATTTTGGTGAAAATAAAAGAAGCGGAGGAGCTGTGCACGCCTTGTGTGTTGCTTTTAATTCGTTCATTAAAAGCAAAAATGAATTTATCAAATAATCACCCTATAGAGCTTTAAACATGTTAGTAACTAAAATATGACGCACAGGTGGTTACAGTTGGAAATATTGCTTGTGCTTCTTGCTCTTTATATGCTGATTCTGTGTGAGACATTGCATAATTCACTCTGACTAGCCCAGATAAAGTTAAGATCAAATGTATACAGAACTGCTTGCCAAACATTAGCCATTGTTTTTTAATGAGTCTATAATTGCATTATAGTGCAGTTGTGAAATAACATGTGATTTTAAAAAATTTTAGTCATTATATAGGCGCCGAAAGTGGTTTTGTTTCCTGTTAATACTTTGCACAGATCTTCTAGAATGAGTCTTTAAGTAAAATACTAAGCATTTTGAGAATCTGCCATGAGGGCGGTTTGATAAACGAAGATAGAATGTGATATATTCAGTCTAGCTGAATCCTAAACCAAGCTTTCTCCTTCTAAATGTATTCAGAGTTTCCATGTGGAAAGGAGAACCAGATTCCTGAGGAAATAAAATAGTTTGTGGCATGTTAAGCTTAAAATTGATATGACCAAATATTTGATAATGTAAAAGCTAACATATTTCAAGGGTATAAAAATCTTAATTTCTAATGTGGTGTTATTACTAATATTTATGTTACTGATTTCTGACACACAGTTTTGTGCTTTACTAGCTTTCTAATACCCTTTTTGTCTTTTAATAGCTTTACCTGAAAAAAAATCAATGGTATTTACTAAATTTGCATCTGAGTGAACTAATTAACATTGATAATGGGAGTACATGCTTATTAGCTTGTAATTGTGGTCTGTGTCCTGGTCACATGGAAATCAATGGGAAAAATGATATTTGCTTTTGTGAGAACTAATACTGGGCAATTTATTTGTATTGTCAGCATTTTTAAGGCTGAAAAATAATACTGGATGAGTTTTGAAGAGTTGATACTAGTGACTAGGATTGATTCTTATGCGTTCAAACCTACAGTGCAATACTTCCCTTGGAAATTGTTGTGAGCTTTATTTGAATGAAATTTTTGGAATCAGGTCTAAAACATAAACTGTTATTAGAACCACTAATACACATGGAATTTTATTATTTAAACTTATTGTCTTCTGGGGAGGGGGTTATTTTTTATTTGGAATTCCATTACGAAAATAAGAGTGCTTAAGTCTGCAAATGCGTATTTTACTAAATATGTGAATATGATGACTGAACTATTGGAAAAGCTGTGAATGCATATACCTTTAATGTATAGCACTAAAGAAGAATACCACTACAGTGGTCTGTAAGGATCTCAGTCCTTGGGTAAATTTATGGCAATTTGGACAATATTATTGACTTGTGAATCACCTTTGATTGCGGTACACAACTACCATCATTGTTCAGAAGTACAACACAGTAAGGTGATTATCAATTATACTATTTTTTAAAGTATGCAGCAATGGTCTATAAGCTTAAGAAAACTTTAATTTTAGAATGTTTCATTGAAAACTTGATGGAAAAGTATGTCCTTGCAGCACACTTCGAAGAAACAGAGAATTAAAATGTGTCTCAACAACATCTGAAGATTTTTAGCCTAAAGTGGTTTTAGAGGCATCAAAACAGTAAACTGTGTGTCTGACTCTTGCTATTATTTGACATATGTATCTGATGCAATTTAGCTTCATTTTATTGATGGAAAACCCTGCTCTGATTTTTTTTCTTTCTTGGCCAGCCTCTATCCAGAGGCTTCTTGCTATTGGGTCAATTTAGTTGGTCACTGAGAAATACAAAAATGTAGATAGGTGAGATAAAATACACAAAATATGCTGAAATTCTTTGCTCAGGGAGTACTAGGATTTGACCTCCAAAGATATAATCATGTACATAACTGTTTTTACTTGTGTAATCCTGCTTATTGGTTTTACTCATTTGTAGAAATTGTGCTTCGTTTCAGCTCTACAAGACTGGCTGATTTAGGTATAGTCACTGTTGTATATAACAGTGAATATATACTTTTCCTCTCTAGAAATAGGCACATGTAGTGTCTCAGTACTTCTTTCAATGTGTATTTTGACTGCTATTTAGCATCTCCATCATCAAATCAAAGCTTACAGAACCGTTGCTGTCGATTGTAGGCATTTGTCGTAGTTCCAGAATTTCAAGAACTATATCTATCTAAAAAGGAGCTATATTACTGTTTCATAGGAAACAAAACAAAAACAAAACAAAACAAAAAGGTTGACAGAAGGTATCAATGATAGGGGATATTTATCTTTTTCCAGGTAGACCCATTGTAACTTTTTTTTAGTCTGAAAAAAGTTATTGAATCACAAATGCTAGTACTTCTGCAAAGCCTCACTTTTTGACTGAAGAATTTCACTGGAAAATACTTTATGTCAACAAATATTTTTAAGGTTGAGTATACTTCGTACATGAGAACTTGGGGCTGTTTGCAGAAAGAATGTGGAAACTAGGAGTTCTAAAACACACTTAAAATATGAAAAACATTGTTTCATAGATTGGCTTGTGAATATTTCCTATAAAACTGATTAAAGTTGTTAAAATTCCTTTTTCTGAAATAATTCATAAATCCAAAGCAAGGTTGCTATTAAGATAAAGTTGTACTTATCTAAACAGGCTTATTTGAGAGGCAAAATTTCTCTGGCAAAATTTCTCTAGCAAAATTAAACACCAAGAAGATACTTTCTAAATTCATCACTGCTGTTGTGTTTGTGGATTTTTTAGCAAGTTGAAGACAGAGTTTTCCTCTAGAATGTTATAGCAATGTCTTTTCATATATCAAGAGGTTTTTTGCTTGTTTCTCTCTTTCTGTAGCTGGTATAGATTCATTACTTAGAGTACAGTTATGATTCTCATCTTCAGATGGAGAGAGAAACTTCCTTCTCTTCAGTCACTTACCCTGGACTGGTCCAATGTTACTGCTCTGAATTGTTTCAAGCTTTGCTTCATTAAGGATTTAACATGGCCTTAATTCAGCCATCTGTTATGGGTTTGGCAGACCAACAGATCTGAGGTTCTGGTCAGAGCTTTAGAAATTTCCCACATTTTTAAAGGTTAGGAAAAGAGCTACCTTTATGAATAGATTTTGAATAATTCTCAGCAAGACAATGGTGCAGAAGTGGGGTAAAAAATGCATGTCATTCTCTGAAGCACAGGGTCCCCTGTCTGCCTTTAGCTTTGCTGAAAGGCAATTAGCATTTCAACCAGCCAATTTGGTTACATGCAATGAAGTACTTGGGTTTGTAATTTGCTGCTCTCGGCTTGGTGCTGTTCAGAACTAGCTCTGTGTAATCCTCTCAAAGCACCTTTCTTTCCAGCAAAGTTATTGTTGCTGGTCTTAAATAACTAATCAACAAAGAGATTTCCTTGTCTTGAACTACAGGGTGCCTTAGAAGCACGAAAAGAAATACCCAGTTAATAAGGGAATGATTATAATTATTAAATAGTGATTATTAAATTGTGACATTGGTTAAAAGGTTTATAAAGCCAAGGAAAGCACAATACATGATAAAGGTAGCATGAGAAGTCTTTGAACCCAACATATCTTTCTTAGGAAGTTTTCTTCACCACAAAAGTATTTTATGTTGTGGGTTTTTTTAAAATCAGATTGGCCAGATTTAAGAGATTAATTCTTATTATAGATTAGAGTGAGGGCCCCATGCTAATACCCTCTTGAAAATCTTATAAATATTTTTACTTTTACAGAATGAAGTCTTGGTGGTACTTTGTAAAATACAGATCTGTAATAAAACTAACATTCTGTGCTGCATTCTAATAAAAAATGAATATAGCTGTGGAAATGAGTATTGGTTTAATATATGTCTTTAATATACATATAATTGATACAAATATTCATGCTTAATAATACATTTTTCTGAGCTGAAGAATAACTCACTGACACAATTATTCTAATAATTGGGCACCACATTAAAATTCTGTTCAGCTCATACATGAGTATTAACTTGTAAGAATCCACTGATGATAACAGTAATTCTTCTGTCTGTATACCTGAAACAGTGGCATCTAACCCCCACCATGAGGCTGTAATTTACTGTTCTAGATCTTACAAATTTCTTTTCTTTCAAGATTATTGTGTGTGCACTATTGCAAAACAGGTTGGTTTATTTTTGGTTTTAAGTATGAGAAAAATAACCACTTTACTGCCGAATCCCATAATTACTTTTTCTGACAGATGCTATTTATTCAGGCCATGGTACTTTGTTCAGTGCTAGGTATTTGAACCTACAGTAGTTCTGTCCTCAGCT
Organism: Gallinago jamesoni; assembly: GCA_025769975.1. Classification (NCBI taxonomy): domain Eukaryota; kingdom Metazoa; phylum Chordata; class Aves; order Charadriiformes; family Scolopacidae; genus Gallinago; species Gallinago jamesoni. The sequence goes on from JAOQGH010000019.1 coordinate 77,228,338, forward strand.
CAGGTGTTCCAAAAATATATTAAGTTAAAGTGTCGAGGACATGTGAGAAACCCCCAAAGCAGAGATACAAATGGAAATGGTTGTGAAACTTCAGATCTTCACTGATGTAGGACAAATGGGTGTTCCTCACAGCAGCCCACAGACTTTCCTTGGCTGGATTTCGGGTTCTGTATGTGTAAAAACCTGATCCTGTGGCAGATCCAGGCGTGCAGTTACTTCTACAATAAGCATGAGCTGGGAGTCCTAAGCATCTTCATGGCTGGGTTGTTCGGTTGGGTTTTGGGTTTGTTTTGTTTTAAACTGGCTTGCTTTTTTTGTGCAAGAAGCCATTTGAAAGAGAGTATGAGTGCTTATAGTGCCTCAGGCCCTCCTTGGAGCACAATGCCTATTGAAAAAGCTAGACCCTGGTTCTGGAAAACCCTATAAAATAATTTCTGTTAGTGCAAGATGCCTGCTGTTTTCGTAAGAACTACGCAGGCAGAAAAGGATTTCCAGTGCAGAGCTGAAAACTTGTGCTTAAACCTATGCTAAATGCTAAGTGGAACTCTTCCAAAATAATATCTTGTTTTCTACAGTACATCATTAGAACTATATATGGGTAGAGTCTCATCAATTGCATGAGATAAATTAGAAGTTCTGCAGCTGAAATCATTGTTGTTTTGTTGGTACAAATAAGGGCAAATTCAGATTCCTACTGGTGTGTTTCTTAACATAGTTAATTAGCAGATTTCAGCCAAAGTTTGTTTACATTAGACTCTGATCTCTGTTCTAATTATAAAGTAACCTTAATAGCTCCAAGTCATTTCATTGGAGGTACTTAGGGTAAAAATAATCTGCATCTTACAGCTGGTCAAAATTATTGTCTGGTTCTCTGTTTGACCAGCAAATTATAAGGTATCTGCAAATGTTTGTGGAAGAGGCTTGTGTTCTGTCTGCTTGCTTCTGGCAAACAGGAGTGGTGGGTTCAGCAATGAATGGGAGTTTTGCCCTTTATTCCCTGCTCAGGATGAGAACGGGCAGAGCAGGCGGCTACTTCAGAAAGCCTTTAGCTTTACCTGGCCTAAGAGATAAAACGTGGTTCTCCAGTGATGATTAGATGATTTAGAACTTAAAAATTAACAGTATCATTGAAATCCGCTCAGATTCTTATAAGGAAGTGAAAAGAAGCTGCCAGAAAACTTACAAGGTGTGCCCTGGGCTTATTACACTTTTTACCTCTCAGTGACCTCTAACAGCAGGATGAGACGATTTGGATTTCTCAGCAGTCTTGGCCTGGGCTTGTGGATTTGCCACTTGCAGTACTGGCTCCTGGCAGTGATGATGGATTTACCTTTGTGACTAGCAAATATGAATACAGTGGCAGGCACTTTGTGCATCTTTTCTTCCTTGGGATGTCTACGTGTGCCTCTTTCAAGGGAATGCAACTGAATGAGCAAGAATTTCCATATGGAGGTGTTGTTCGGGTTACATTAAATTGGCCATTCCCAGTTGATACGCACGGTCACAGATAATAAGAATATTTTTATTTTTCTTTAAGTATGGCAACTGTTAGAAAGCAAATGGTCAGGAGGGCCATTGACTGACGTGGGTGTCATTAGTCCCAAATGCAGATAAGCCTTCTTAGCACCTGAGGCTGCGCTGTAGCACGGCTCTGTCACAGCAGCAGCCGAGTGAGCAGCCCAGCCCCAAAACTTCAGGGCAGTGAAAGCTCATCAAAGGATTTTCAGCACCTGGCAGTCTGCAGTTGTGCTTCGGCTAGCACTTTCCAGTGTTAGTAATAAGGGAGGGGGTGGTGGAGAATGATGGGCAGGTAACTGGAATGTCTGTGTAATAAAGAGGGAGACAAGAAACCCTGGAGAAGAACTGGAAGCGCAGGCATCCAGTGACGCTGAATAATGCGTGTGGAAATTGATGGGGCATACCCTTGCCCCAAAGGCTACAACCATCAGTGCAGTCCAGGGGTGCAGACAAAGCAGTGTTTGTTGTGACTTACTATAATTCTCACGCTTCACCCACCCTGAAGCACACTGGAGGCAAAAAAGGGATATAGGGAGATATTATTTTGAAATAGTGACTTTGGAAGACTCTCTCTTCCAATCTCTACTGGAGTGAGAGACTTGCTTATCCCACATCTCAACAAAAAGGCCCAAACTAAGAAAGAAAAGGCAACCAACGGGGCAGACTAGGGTAATACGCACTATCCAAATGCTAAGTTTGGCAGACACAGCTGCTGTGTCCTCTTTGCGTATCTCTAAACCATGGGAACTTTGGGGCAAAACTAAAAAAAAAAAACAACAGGCTGAAATAAAATATTTCACGCTTCATTTGGGAGCAGGACAACACAGAAAGGACAAGTTTAGTAAATCAAAGTTTTTATAATTCCTGCTGCTTTCCTGGTTTGTTAGCCAGTACTGTTGTAAATTTCAGTGGTTCTGAGAATTCCTAGAATAAAAATGCTGGAAAATCACAGGTTTTTAATGTGGTTTTTCACAACAGGTGCAGCAAGGGCAATGACCTTGTGAAACTCCTTGCTTGGTGCTGTTCCTGTCTGCTACAGAGAATCTCCACTTTACATATGAAAGGGCACATGTATCTCTCCCTGCATTGTGTTCAGCCAGAGATGCTGCTGGGTGCTGACATCCCCGCTGTGAATAGGCTTCTCTCTGGCAACCATTGATGGCTGCCACCACTGTACTCAATGCAAAGTACTGGCCAGGACAATTTTTTTTTTGAATGTTCTACTTGGCTGGATATGTGTAATCGGGGGGAGCAGACAAGGGAGGGCAGTGAAAAGTGCACCAGGCTTTACGCCTGCTCTGCTGTGCTGTGTCCGTGGACTTGAGAAGTCTATAACGCCGTGTCCATGGACTTTAGAGATCTATAATGCTGTGTCCGTGGACTTTAGAAATGTATCACGCCATGCCTGTGGATTTTAGAAGTTTATAATGCCCTGTCTGTGGATGTTAGAGACCTATAGCATAATTTCCATAGAATTTAGAGATCTATAATGAGTTGTGAGAAGATGAGCAGTGGTAGTCAGGCCATAGCTGCTGGGTGGGAGAGGTGCTGCTTCACCCTACCTGCCTGTTTCTTCCACCGAGCACCAATGGCAGGACTCAGACCAGGGTACTTACTCCCTCTGTCCATCTGCTTCTTTTTTCATGAACTCTCTTTTGCTGCTCTCCATTCCATATCTGGCGTTTTGTGCTCAAATCTGTCAAAGCCCTTTCCTTTCCCTTCTTGATCTGTGTAGGTTCCACTAGCTCCACTAGTCTTGTAGGTTCCCTCACCCTTCAATCAAAGCAGCCAAGAGATCTTTCCATTCTTAAGGGGTTTGATTTAGTGAGCACAGAAGCCAGTGTGAAAATATGCAAAAAAGATTTCTTGTCCTCTACAGAAGTCTGCAGAAAAGACCACTTTTTTTTTTTTATAAACTTTGAAATCTTCATCTGAAATTTGTAACAGAAACTGAGCAGAAAAAGTAAGCTAATCCTGGTGGTTCATCAGTTATGAGAAACACCAGTCTCACAAGCCCACCTTTCCTTGGCTCCGACTGGGCAATGGACTGAAACAGTATTCCTCACAAAATTTGTGGCATTGCTGTGGAAATTAGTATGTGGAATCAGTATACGCTCTGTTGGGTTCTACATTGGGATTCTGTGTTTTGAGGGAAACACAAAGGCACTTCAGAATGTGCCACAAACACAGACTAAAAGAAAATGTTTGTTTGGGATCATGACTCATAATTCTGAGTTAGATTTTCTTCAATTTTTTTTTTTTTAATTCTATGATTAAAGAGTGTGATTTTTAGACTTTTAAGGTTCTTTCATACCATTACAATATCTAGATAATTTTTCGAGAGGTATTTTTTTCTGGTTCTGATGCCAGAAACTGTTATTATAAACTCCTTGCACACATCATCTAGGGCTCAGTACATAGCATTGCTTTAAACTCCCACTGGTACTACAAATTATTATTTCAAATGGCTTTAGCCAAAATCTAATAACAGAATAGTTGTTCCATTGACTTGTACATGCTCTGAAGATGTATAATATTCCATTGCTTGTTGTTATTTCAAATATATTTAAATTATTTTGACTTATTAATCTATTTTAAAGCCTGACTGAATATCCTGCATTGAGAGACAGTCACTCAGTAATATTTTGCTAATGCAGAGTGGAGTATTTGATGCACCAAACACATAATTTTACCAAAATTTGCCAGTGAGGACGAGGACTAGAGTTTCAGCTTCATCTGAAAAAAAAAAATTAACCTCACCAGTGGTATACTGCGGTGAGGGAGGTAGGGAGAGTTGTCTTTTAATCACTGGTCTTTAATCACTTCTGCTGAACTTTATGCAATGCAGTTAATGAGGAACAAATTGTGCTCCCTTATAAATTTATGTTAGAATTAGTTTGCAAAGTGAGTTCATATTTAATAAAGTAATATACTATGACCTAGAATATCTTTTCAGCTGTTTGAGTAGATTTGTTCTGCATTCTTCAAGTCTTGACTTATGTTATTTTTACTATATTACATCATTTTTTTACAAATAATCATGTATTTTCAAAGTTGAGTTCATATAAACAGAGCAAAAACTACTTTTGGCAGGCTGTGCAAAGTAAATCTTAGTACAAATAATGTAACAAGAAAGAATACACACCAGCTAAATAATTGATGGTATGATTGTGAAACCTCTCTTGTTCCACAGGAGTAATCCTATAGTTTTAGAATGCTCTCTAGTAGAAGTAATAGAATTCAAGTAATTCTAAACTTTGTAATCTTGCCCTCAAGGATCATGTTTTCAGTATTATTTACTAGAAGCATGTACCGTGGGAAGATATTTGCGAAGTCTATGACAAGGTAACAGCTGAAGCTAAAAGGTCAACAAATTCCTCAGTTTAGCATGGATGATGTCTACATCTGCAGACAGTGGGATTGTCTCAGGGTTTACAAAGGTTAGACAACTGCTCTCTTTCCAGCTTGAAGGTTTGTGTTTTTCAGAGCAGTTCCACCTAAAGCCAACAAAAATGTCTTGCAAGTTAGTACAGTCAGCTTTGGAAATGCTGAAAGTTTTAAATTCCTGGGGTTTTTATGTATATGTATTTTATCTTTCCTTCCCACTGTAAACTTTTTCTGCTTTAAAATTGCTAAATACATAAATATGTAGGAATCAAGCAGTGTTCCTGAAAGTCTATTATGCATTATGCTCTCAACAGGAGCCATGGATATCTTGAAGGACTGTGTTTATGGTAATAAAAGTTTATAGCAATGTGAAGTTCTACAGCAAGATTATTTTACTCTGTCACATTTTTGCTGGAAATAGCAAAACACTATTCAAATAGGTTGTAAAATAGGTAGTTATTTTCTTGAGGAAAATGGGTAGTCCTGATTTTTTGCACTATTGTTCCTTGCCTGTTCCCTCTGTGATGTTCAGAAGACCTAGGTGGATTTTTTATTACAAGTAAATAAAATTGCCTAATTTTGTCATCTTTCCAGACTTTGCTTTTAGGAATTCTGAGAGATGCTGGTAGTTTTCTTGACCTTACTTATAACTCATTTAATATGTCATGTTTGTGAATAAGTTTTGCTCTTTAACTTGCCTGAAAGCAGTTGATTTCGAGTCCTCACAATGTAAAACTGACCCTTGTTAAGACAGAGTTTATTGTGAGAAGAATCAAAGTCTTGAAGTCTTTCTGAAACTGTGTCAATTTTAATGGTTTGAAGGCTGTCTTACTCTCTGTCCAGTGCACAATTAAAGCTACTTGACTGTGTACATAAAACACTTAGAATCTGTGCTGGACCTCAAATGTGTTCCGATTACAAATTTGACACATACTTTACAAAAATACGTTTCAGCTTTTTCTTTTTCAGTGGCCATTTCTGACTTAATATTCCTTTACTATCACTCATAAATAATGGAGACAAGTGCTTTGCAAACGTGGCTGACCTTAAATGTTATTGACATTCAAATATTAATATAACATTTTCTGCACAGTTTATGCAACTGTCATTGACCAGATTTGTTTGATAAGCATAGCACTTGAAAGCATGATCTTAAGCAAAGTGACGTTTTATTTATATGTGTAATCACACAAATATTGTTTGTAACTTTTGTACAGAAATTTTTAAGACTGGCATTATAAAAGAGTGCCTATAAATTAAAAGAAACTTGCCAAAAGAGCTAATTCTATTAAGGATCCATGGTGTAATGCTTTTTGCTGTTTGGACCAAAACTTTGTTCTTGTGGTCTGTTCAAAAATTGCTCAGATCCTTCTAACAGAAATCTGCTGCATCCAGCATCCAAGTTTCCAGTTCTGGTCAGCTCTGTACAATATAAACCTCTGCATAACACAGCAGCTGATTCCAATTTGTTGTGCCAGAGCCTCTTAAAAACACATCTCTTTCAGTATCAACACCTGATGACTTCACTGGAACTTAAACTTCCATTTTACATTGCATAAGTAGACTTTGATGTAAGAGAAATAAACACCTTAGTTTTAAGTTGCCTTATCCTCATGGAAAAGAAAACTAGACATTGTGCAGAAACAAATGAAAATAAAAGTCTGGCTCTACAAAGGTTAAAATGGCATTAAAATGTGCCACAGTGATTCTCTGTGACAAGAAAATGTGAAAGAATCATGGGATAAGAGAAGCCATGAAAAGACTCTCATGTAAATATGCAAATGTTTAAGAACATTCCATGGTCCATAAGATGTCAGAAGATGGTCTATGAGATGACTGCAGACACCCAACCCTTCACCCTTCTTGCCAGTTCATGTTTCTTTCTAAAGAGAATCAAGAGAGCAAAGAAAGTGGAAATAGAACTGTCAACCTTTACGCTAATTTTTTTTTTTGTTGTTGGTTGGAAATGGTAACAATTGTGGCTATGTCATTGTTTTTTCTTGAAAGATGCTACCTATTCCTCCACTTAAAAAGGTTGGTCAATACTGTATAGAAAATCACTAGATGAAAGTTATGGAATTAGATCTAGATGATAATTGCATTATCTGACTCTAGCTGTGACCTGTGCATATTTTTATCTCATTTCTGAAGCTCACAAGGTAATCACCGTATTTGAAGGGTTGAGAAGGGGGTGACTGGGTTGGTAAGGACAGCCAGGAATGTTTTATATATTTTAGACTCACAATTTATTTTTAATTATTCTTTTCTTTTTCTATAGGGATGCCCTCTGCTTCTTTATTAGTTCATTTGCTTTTAGCATTACTCGTTCATTTCACATCTGGAGAAACAGAAGTGAAGTTCAGTGGGCAGACAGAATTTGTAGTTAATGAAACAAGTACAACTGTTATACGTCTTGTAATTGAGAGGACAGGGAAGCCTGCTAACATCACAGCAATTGTGTCGGTAAGAAATTATGCCAGTTATGTTCCCAGTAAATATTACTATCTTTCTGAAGTTTTGAATGTTGCCTATGCTTTTATCAAGTCAGTGAAAGGGAAGGTGATATTTCACTGGTGCCTTGCTTCCCTTTGAAGAAGAAATGCCCATTTTCTGTAACTGCATAAATTCCTGCTGGCTGCATCAATAGTTTCAAAATAGTGGTATGATATCTCCTCAAGGAGCCAGCTCCTGCTGCTCAGGTGGAAGTCCAAACTGATATGCTTGTTTGATTTTGATTGTGACTGTCAGTTCATACTGAAAATGTGGGTATATAGCAATTTTTCCTTTCCAGGATTACTTTAGAACCTGCAGTTTAATAGTTACTCCGCTGTTTGAGTCCAATTTCCGTATGAATTTTAAAAATTACATATTTCAATTCATGGGGAGATGAGAGTTATTACTTTTACATTATTTTCTTTATTTCTTAGCCGTTATTAGCTATGATCTTGATTGTATTCCCTTTAGAACTTTAAACCCTTTAGAGTGTGCTATGCTGTATGTGTATGGAATAAGATGCCATGTGGTACAAGTACCACATGAGAACACAGCAGCGTTTCAGAGACGATGCACTGCTGATTAATTTCTGCAGTCTGTAGGCAAAAGAAACTATCTGTGTTCATGCATATTACTTTATTCTCCTGTAACTAAATACGAAAAATACATGCCTTAGAAATTACAAGGAATAGAACTTGATCTGTAGGGATTTCACACTTAACTTCTGGGAAGAAAACCTTGAGAAAATGGGATTGTACTTTGAAACTGGTGCAACAAGCAGACTAACTTAGTTTACTTATTAAGGACCTGAAATTCCAAATTTTATTTCTAACAATATTTTGAGCACTTTTTTAGGCAGATGTTTATAGCCTGGTTTTGTAAGAGCTTTTTGGTGAGTCTAGTGTTGGCTCAGATACATATAAAGTAGTTTTTATCCAATGACAGCCCCAAAAATACCTTTGATGCTTTTCCTCTTCATTAAACTTCTAATTTCACTCTTCTCAAATGAAGAATAGCCTTTTCCTTGAAGGTTCATTCAAACCTTTAGTGCCTTTAAGGATTCAGGTGTGGCAGCTATTCTGGTTCAGTTGCTTCTGTCCATTTAGCCTCAGCTTCCAACTCCAAACTTAACCTTAGTCTTGACACTGCTGCCTTTGTAATCCCTCCTCCAACCACCCTTACAGCAGAATCAGAGGGATTTTCTGTTGCTGGCTGAAATGAAAGCAGGGCTGCTTATTATAGAAGAATTCCTCTTGCCAATTTTGGCAATTAAAATGTTAATCTAGGTTAACCACCTTATCTCCTTCTAGTCCCGAGAGTCAGACAGGAAGGCAGAGGGAAGTTAGCTCTTATGGTGAGTTTAATTCAGGTAGGATATTATGGCATATAGAAAGCTGTGCTAAAGATACCCACGTGCAAGGAAGGAAGTCATAAATGGTTCTGAATAAGGTGCTGTGTTTGTTTTGTTTGTGGTTTTTTTCATTTGTTTCCTGGTTACTCAGCCTGGCTACAAGGGGCTATTATCTCTACCTTCTGTCCAGAAATTAACTGTGGGGCAGCAGGGGAACTTGCAGGAAGAATTACCCACAAAAAAGAGTGTCTGAAGTCTGTTAAATGAGTCCAGATTAATAGTATAGGAGACGGTGGAGGAAGAAGGAGGTGGCATTCAATTGTGTATTTATTGCAGATTGATGGAGAAGACACAGGAGATTTTTTTGATACATATGCAGCTGCATTTATACCCGACACAGAAACAAACCGAACAGTGTATATATCTGTCTGTGATGATGATCTTCCAGAGGCTGATGAGACATTCACATTTTACTTGACTCTACCAGTAAGTCTTGGTTGTTCAATTTATCTGTTCCCCAGAAAATGGTGGGTAATCTGATAAAAATGGTCTTCCATAGATGCCAATGTAGTCGTGCTGCTTGTGAGTCCAAGTACAAACAGGTAGGAACTAAAATTTGGAGACTAGTCAAGATGGTGCTTACTGCTTTTTAGAAGATTTTGCCATTGCTGTGGGTTCTCTGTGTGGTGATTCTGTGCATTATGGACATAGTCTGACTCTACAGAGGCACTGTGTTCAGCTCTGGACACTTGAAGGTTCAATAGAGCCCAGAAGACTGAAATTGTGACTGTGACTAGGTTCTCACCCTTTCCTGTTTTGCTGCATAGACACTAGCTGGAAGAGAGGGTGGAAGTAGCAAAAGAAAGATGATGACTTCCAGTCCTCTGGAAGCAGAGGGTACATGAGACTTAGCTAAAAACAAACAAACAATTTTTTAAATACTTATCAATAAATCTCTTCATATTGTTCCGTCTTGCAGGGGTAATGCTACAGAAGAAGAGTTCACATTCACTTTCTTTTTAAGCTAACAGTTCATGACTTTTGATGTCAGTTCAGTAAAGATAAATTCTATTTTTTATTGCAAATTATTATACGACCCAGGAGATGTTTGCAGTGAATGTAAAAATGGCTATTTTCCCTTCCTTCTTAACTTGATTTGTAAATGTTGTAGCTCATTTTCACAACACTCTAATAAAGATTCGCTTCCTTAAGCTGGTATCTCACTATAGTAGCTTCAAAGTGCCAGTGTTAGGAAAAAAAGAACAACTTTGGAGTTCTTGGCAGTGCTAAATGCTTCATGCCTAGTTCCGTCTTGCTATGATGTCATTAATAGATTGCCAAACTATGATTCATCATTTACAAAGTTTGTTTCAAGCCCTTTGGTTTTGGCTGTATTGAATGTTTCCTCAGTAATTGAGAATTATTTTGGTGTATTCTACTGCTTTAAATAATTTCAATTGCAATTTATAATAAAACGACATAAAGATTTTCATAGGCTAATATTTACTTTTAAAAGACAGCAAAATCAAAATGTGGATTTTTTGCCCATCACCATACTTAATATCTTATTTTGTTTTGTTAATTTTAGAAACCGTCTGCAAGGATAAAGCTTGGCTCACCCAAATCTGTCACTGTTACAATCTTATCAAATGACAATGCCTTTGGAATAATTTCTTTTAACATGGTATGCCTTTTTATATGGTATATGTGAAAATGTTAGAAAGCATAATGCTGAAATTTTAAAAGATGCTGGTTAGTTGTTCAACTGAATCCCTGAAATCCCTTGAAAATCCCTTGAAAGTGCTGAGTTACATCTTTGAAAACATCTCTAGAGGTAATTCATGCATATGTATGTAATTCATACATATATACAGCTTTAATACTTCTGTATGCTTTTTGGTGTTGAGATGTAGCTTGAGATGCTCACACTTGGATGAATATCTATGCTGCTCATCTTAGATATGGTGTTTCTGCCCCTCATCTGTAATATAGTATATATATTTATTTTAATACATATACTAATATATAGTAAATGTTAATATAGTATGGGAAAAGTGAGGAGTTAAAGAAGTGATTGGGAAATCTTGAGAATTTTCACATTTTCCCATCTTTAGTGAGCATTTTAATACTTAAATTCTCAAGCTGAGGGGACACTACCATGATGTATGCATTGTATAACACCCTCTGTGACAAGACATTGGTAGGGTCCTAGCGGTGTGGAGGATATTTGCAATAATACAGAGGTTGTGTGAGTAGAAAGAGAAGCTATATCTTCTCACCAGCATTATGACAGTACAATTTTAGTGGAGGACTTGCCTGAAAAATCACAAGAACAGGAGACATTTTTAGCACTACAGCACTAAGTCATGCTGGTCCCTGAATTAGTGTAATTCTTTGAAATCTTTCACCTACAACAGTTTGACAGACAGAGTCTATTTACAGCTAGCTATCTAATAAATGACTTTTTAATGGAGAAAACGTGTTTTTAGTGGGGCTAGGAGCTCCTATAAATACTGGTGCCAGTGCTTTGTGTATATTGACTGTGTTAATTTACAAAACAACCCCCACTGTACTTGCATAACTCATGATAATATTTTTTTTTCTGAAATCCTTCAAGCTTTTTATTAGCTGAACTAATTGGTTGCTAGGAAATGTGTGCCATCAGTGGACTGGTTTGCAGATTGGATTAACCTGTCTGTGGGAGTTTGGTATTTCTATGGTAACAGTTTCTTCCTTCTGCTGTGATATTTGATCTGTGCCTGATTGCCTGTCCCTTTTCTTCCTCATTAGTCTGCCTTAATCACGGTGAATGAGCCCAGGGGCAGAAATGAATTTGTGCCTCTCACTCTAATTAGGGAGAGGGGAACCTACGGGACGGTCATCGTAACTTTTGAGGTGAGTTCAACAAAAAGGCTTCATACCTTAGTCTGTTGGATGAAACTGTAATGTATAAGAGTGTTTAAAAAAGTGAAAAAGGGGAAAAATATCTATTTTGTTAAATCTGTTTTGTAAAGTGGAAAGATAATACCTGTTAAATGGAAAATACTGTAATTCTCTGAGGAAAAATTCAGAGATATTAGAGAAAACTGAGTATTCTCTGTCATTTAGGAAGATATTTGTGGCAGCATTAGTTGGTATTAATAAGAAACAATGTATATTAAGTGTGTAAGAAATGTCTTATTTAATATTCAAATTTTACTGATATGGAGCCTTAATGCTTGTGCCAACTTTGGACATGTAAGTATGAGAGCTCAGTATTTACTGAAGTTCTGTATCTGTAAGACTGCAGTTTGATTCCCCAAACTAAACCACTCATGTTGAATATTTAGACAGTTACATGCTTGCTTTGAGTGGGACACAGTTATTGCCTTTATTGGTTGTTTTTTTTTTTTTTTCTTATCTAGCTCCAATTCTATTACATACTTTAAAACTGAATAGAAATTCTTTCATATGGGTATTTCTTTGTCATTTGTCTGGTTTTATGCATCATCAAGGGTACAATCTAGATCCGTCAAAATCTGAAAAGATTTGTACTGGGGTTTATTGCATTCTAAATATGGCATGTTTACTTAAAGTACAGAATGAGGTCCTCTGTGTAATTTATTGCAGATCTATTTGTTTTAAGGTCCAATAAATTTTGCTATCTGCACAGTTAATCAGGTCCATCTCCCAGTGTAGTTTGTGTACATATGTTGAAAAAAATTTACAAGATTTTCTAAAAAAAGCCTCTAAGTGGCTTCCTATCCTCAAGTTACACCATTAAATGTAATATCCTTAATCTCTCACAGGTCAAGATAAAAAAGAAAAAAAAAAAGCAGTAACTGCTATCATTTTGTCTCAGTATATCATTATGAAATAATAGTGATTTAAATTAAATTAGAATGAATATCCTTTCTGTTATGCAGAAAAGCCAATTAGGCATCAGTAGACACCAAAGAGTCCTTATAGGCCTATATGGAGGTAGTTTTCTTCCTCTTTTTCTGGCAATATGTAATTTTTTCGGAGTGATTACTCTGACTTACTCCATCTGGCAAAAAAAGAGATTTTCACAACTGAATGTGTGCGCCTGTGTGCAGGAGATGACTGAATAGACTGTCATTTGCTATGCATGTCACACACCGTATATCGATTATTATTATACTTGTACTAGGTCTGCATTCCTGTTTTGTGTATCTCTTATTGTAAAAATGAATTCTTTGCAGATAGAAGATGGACCAAACCCAGCTGAGGAAGACTTAAGTCCAGCTAGGGGAAATATTACGTTTACCCCTGGGAGATCAGTGCTGATTTATAATTTAACAGTGCTTGATGATCAGGTAAGAACAAGCTGACTTCATTTTTGGTTTGGATATGTAGAAGGTTAACTGCTGGTCTGCAGAGAATTAGAGTAATAAATCACAAAAAATGCTTTGTTTAAATCAGGTTAAAAATGCATCTACTTAATAAAGGGATGTTAAATTTTGGCTCTGTGAGCTCTCATTTTTACTCCTTCTAATGCTGCCTTTGTAATTCTCATCAGTGAATATTTTTCTGTTCTGAACATATCTGGGCTGCTCTGACTAGACCTATTAGGTGCTACTGCAGTAAATGTACAAATAATCAGAAAAGCATTATATTATTTTTTTAGGTGTAATACTGAGGTCCTTGTTGTACAGCCAAGGATGATGTTCTTGACCTAGATCTAGGATTATATATCGGACTGTCCTTTCTATATTTAACATTTCTGTATTTCTTTTAAAGTGTGCTCTGCTTTTCCCTAATTGTCTGCCTTGCAAATTCAGGTTATATTAATTCATTAAATTCACTATTTGCATAATGAACTCAGGCTCTCCTTTTTGTCATTGTTAATTGTTTAGGCAAAAGGAACCCAATCATACCATTGCCTTTTAGATTATATCCTCAAAGATGCCTGTGCAGCTCCCCTGCCTTCAGCCAACAATGGATGAAAATCCAGTTTATTCTTTGTTAACTTGATTGGCTCCTCATTCATGTGAAGAGCAGACTTGTTATGTTTGCCACTAAAGAAAGAATATAACAGATTTGAATATTCAGAGGGAAAAGATAGATTGAAAAAATTGTATGTATTTATATAGATACGTGTTACAATAAAAAACAAATTTTTAAAAGTAATTCAAAAAATAGTTAAGACTGTTGAAAGAAACAGTCTTTTGAAGAGCATGAACACTAGGTGATAGTTAAAAATGTTCAACTTTTAGGTTCATCTTTAAAAAAAAATATGTTTTGAGTCTTTCTATTTTGCAGTAAACAAAACATATTATTCTACTTTTCAATTTGTGATTTTCTTACACATGTTTTTTTTTCTTTTAGGTATGAGAGGGGAAATATAGGCACCAAAATTAGTAAATTTGATACAGAAAAACTTAATGAGGAAATTCAGAAGAAAAAACTAATAGCCAAAAAGTGCTTGGCTCAGAAGTGAGCAACATTAAAGCAATTTTTTGCATATTTCTGTTAGTTATAAAAAGTGGGCTTCTACATCTGTGCTGGTATTTTTAATGTTAAGAGACTGTGCCAGGCTGGTACATCGAAACATCTCTTTCAGATTAGATGTAACATTTCTGTGATTTATACTCAGAAAGAAATATTTTGGCTTTCTGGGAGGATGTGATGTGTTGGGTTTTTTCCCTCTGAGAAATGCTCTCCAAGTTGCATTTCTCAAAGTTTCATCTGTACAGGTGTGTTGGTCCACTCAGGGAAAGACATTCACAGGAGTACATGAAAGATTAATTTTGCGTAAAAAACCTAAAACCTTTATTGATGATGATTATGGAATTCACAAGAATCCAGTCTTGGAACTCAGTCTCAGAAATTAGTTTGAGCTTTTAGGATCCAAAGTTAGGAAAAACAATGAAAGAAGTATTTTTCTGAATTGGGTGGCACTTTTCCTATAGAAATTAGGGGACTAGAGATCTGATCTCCGTAGCACCATGTTTATAGTGCCCTTATTGTATAAATTCACTTTTTTAGTGAAGCATAATAGAAACATTGTTAATAGAAAATGAAAGAGGCAAGGCAGCACTGGAAATCCTTTATACTGTTGTCTTTGAAGTTTGGGGTTTTTTTATTGGTCAATCATCATACTATTTTGAACTCCAGAATGTCCCATTTATAGGAGATACTAACATGTAAACTACAATAAAACATTTTGACTCTCCTAAATGTATATTTGTATATTGCACGATGGTATATTAATTAGTGAAATGAATGAAACACAAGTTAGCATCTATTCTTAAGAAGGTAAATAACCGTGTTGTACCTCAGTATAGGAGGGGGTTGACTGCAAGCTTCCAGATCTCTTGTTGACAAAAAACCCTCCGTCAGTCAACAGGATTATGCAAGTTTAAATGCTAGGAATTAAACAAGGGAGAGAATTAGCATCTGCTATAAAGGTGGTTGCATTCCCAATGTCTTAGCCCTGGAAAAGGATCTGAGGGTGGCCAATTAACAAATGAGTGTGAAAGAGAAGAAATATTGGACAGCAGGGTTTTCAGAACATTTTTAGCTCGGTAAACAAAAGTGCATGAAAAGGATTTGTCAACTTTCTAACTGAGTATTACCATTAACAAAAAATAAGTTATTTTGTCCTGGAATTCCTCTCAGAAGGAAATAATACTAGTTTCTAGGAGTCCACAGCAAGGATGAGATGAAAAGATCTAAATAGTTTTAAAAGATTTACATTTTCCCTATATGTATTAAGAAAATACTCTTATTTTTCAGTTAAATAGATTCAGGGGAATAAAATGTGCAATCCAAAGTAAAACTCTCACCCTTAACTTCTGTAATTTGCTGTTTATAAGCCATGTTTTGTTGTCTGCGGCATCAGCTATCGGAGAAGTTATACCAAAAAGTAAATGTAGTTTTAAGGAGCCATCTTGTAGAAATGCCAAAACCTGATTAATTGCTAAGAACCAGAAAACACTTTTTCAGATCTGTGACAGATATTTTCCCTGGGGATGTGGGTTTGAACACAGAAAATGTTCCTTTTCCAGGTGTATAGGAATGGATGGGCCAAGGTAGGTTGTGTCCATACATTTTTCCTGTATTTCTCAGACATGCATAGAGGTTAATCAGTACCAACATCAAGAAATCCAGGTGTAAGTATAAGTAATTGGGAGAAACATTTGTTTCCAAGTAGAGGTGGCTTCCAAAAGTAGAGTTTGGATCTCCTCATAATCTTAAGTTCAAAAGAACCAGTTTTTTCTGATTCCTGCCTAGTTTTTATTTTGCTTTTATTTGGCTTTTCACCCTTTTTCATACCCCCAGAGCACAGAAGTATGTTTTAGAAAATAGAAACATTCACTTTTGAGAAGGGATTTTCAGCCAAATTAAAACAGTCCTGTTTGCTTTACTATGAAATATTCTGTCAAGTTTGTATTATTTCCCTTTTCTGCAAAATATATAAAACAAATTTCTCAGTAAGAGTGTTCTGCATGTTTTTGAAATGTGACTGACACCTAGTTGTTAATATTATTTTTCCAGATACCTGAAAATGATGAATTGTTTGTTGTCCGCCTGAGGAGCGTGGAGGGAGGAGCTGAAGTCAACAACACAAGAAGTTCTGTGCAGATTATCATTAAGAAAAATGACAGTCCTGTGCGTTTTGTTCAGAGTGCTTATATGGTGCCTGAGGAAGTTGGTGTGGTAACAATTCAAGTGACTCGTGGTAAAGATGTCAGTGGAAGATTAATTGGACCTGATGAACATGAAGTCTCTGTCAGTTACGCCATCATAACTGGGGATTCAACAGCACATGCGCAGCTCAACGTAGACTTCCTCGATCTACAGCCAAATACAACTATTGTTTTCCCACCTCTAGTCCATGAAGCGTCTTTGAAATTTAAGATCCTTGATGATGCCATACCAGAAATTGCTGAGACCTTTCAGATTATGCTGCTTAAGGACACTTTGCAGGGGGATGCTGTTTTGGTTAATCCATCTGTTGTTCATGTCACCATCCAACCAAATGATAAACCCCACGGAGTGCTATCAATCAACAGTATCCTGTTTGCTCAGACTGTTGTCATTGATGAAGACCAAATTTCAAGGTACTACAGATCTTCAAATCTAGTTTCTAGTCAGTTTAAGAGATTTGTTTCGTGTTGTTAAACATCCTTAGGATTTCACTGAAGTCATTAAAACTCACCAGTGAAAATATAATATAAAAATGACTTAGTATGTTGTTATTATTATCAACTATATCTACAAAGGTTTCAATGAAGTGGCAATGTCTGATTATGCAGAGAATATTTTAATATTTATGAACTGTATGTAAAAACTGTAAATATTTAGTCACACTATCAGAATACTGCAACCCTCTTAATCAGGATCAGTGAAGTTGTGATGCTGCCACACACCTGTCGATACAAGTCAGAAATAGATTTCTGGCTTCCTTCCCTGGTAAATCTTTGTATTGACTATATATAAAATTGGTCTCTGGCTAAAAAAAAAAAAAAAAAGTGTTGAGTGTCTCCCATTAAATATTTACCTTAAGCTTAAAAATTAGTTACGTATTTGTAATTTTACAGAGAGATTAAAATCGAAGCTCTGTACAAATTTTACAGGCAGGACTGATACACAATATTACAGTCTCAATAAAAATGTCCACTGCTAGGTACCGATGGTAGCTTATCCCCAGAGAAATAGGTAATGCATCAAGCTGTCATACTATGAACAATTTAGAAAGAAAATTTTACAATATGTAAAGACCAACACTACAGTATTCACCTTTCTTTCTTAGGCACAGTAAAAAAATAAAAGTCACTTTCTAAATTTTTCTAAGTTATGATTCCCAGATTTTTTTGTGGTAATCATGTGCTTACCAGGTGCAGGAAACAAGACATTTCAAGTATCATAAATATAGATAACTTAGTATTTCAGTACAGAGGTGAATAGTTCTTTCAGAATCTTTAATTAAATGTTCATGCCTGACAAGTGTATTTTGATATAAAGTGGTGTGGAAAGTTAATAGACAAAAAGTTTTCTGAAATTTGACATGTATTTCTTGAGACAAATGTAAAATGTGCCAAATCTTTAATTCTCAGTATCTTTCTCACTGTAAACAAAATAGGTTCAAACAAATATCTTTAGAGACATTACAGAGAGCTCATGAATAAGGACTTCAAGAAAAATCGTAGATATGTGTGATGATTTCACAGACTTTAAGCCCTGTCTCAAATGTCATTTGCAGCAGTTAACATTTATTCCAATGGAATCTGTATAATTCTTTCAGGAAATCAAGAACTAAGTGGGCCAATATTGATTATAATTTTATATTGTGGGGTTTTTATTTCCATTCAAACCTGTAGGTTTGACAGGATCACGATTGTAAGAAATGGTGGAACACATGGAAATGTTTCCGTCAGCTGGGTTATAATCCGAAATAGCAGTGATCCCTCACCTGTGACTGCAGACCTCATTCCGGAGACTGGGGAGATATGTTTTGATCAAGGAGAGATGCTGGTAACACTTCCTCTGGACATTATTGATGATGATCTACCAGAAGAGGCAGAGCCCTACATTCTGAAACTCTTACCTCATACAATACAGGGAGGTGCGGAAGTCAGTGAACCATCTCAGGTAAGTTTGCTTTTGGAATTCTTTTGGAATAGGTAATAAGAGGTAATAACTAGAGGCTTCACCAGTTTTGATAACATTGATTGATGAGCCAAACAGGCTAAAGGGTTTGAACTTGAATATAGTAGAATCACCGAATGGTTAGAGTGGGAAGGGACTCTAAAGACCATCTTGTTCCATTCCCCTGCCCTGGGCAGGGACACCTCCCACCA
>JAOQGH010000019.1:77247175-77288990 GCA_025769975.1 Gallinago jamesoni
AACTCTCTCAGCCTGTCCTCCCAGCAGAGGGGCTCCAGCCCTCCCAGCATCTCCATGGCCTCCTCTGGCCCCGCTCCCACAGGTTCATGTCCTTCTGCTGTTGGTGGCCCCAGAGCCGGAGGCATCACTGCAGGGAGGTCTCCCCAAAGCAGAGCAGAGGGGCAGAATATCTCCCCTCGCCCTGCTGGTCATTTGAATATAAATCAAACAAATTCAGCCTGAATATAGTCGTAGTATATGGAGCCATATCCAAAGTATCTGGGTTATTATAGTATACAAAGACCTTTTTAATAGGGTGGCATTCAGCTTAGATTATTCCCAACATACACAGAGTTGCATAAGTGCTGTCTTGAGTGACAGCTTGCAAAGAGAAGGCAGGAATGTTATTTTCCCTTGCTCACTTGCTGTCTTAATGATTATTGGAATGTCTTACACAGAGTAACAGCTTCAAGAGGAGGGGTTGGTGATTAAGACTGTGACCTCTGAACTGTTAAATAAAGGCCGGCTAGCGTTGCCAACAGTTCTGTGACTCAAGTCCCTACTTTGTCTTTCTCGAAAATGGCTGGAACGAACTTGGTGAATAAAACGAAATTTTTTTTCACAACCTGAAACATTTTTAAATTATTCACTTTGGCTGCTGACCCAAAAAATCAGTTATTCAGAGCTCATTCTGGCACACAGATGATGCGTAGTGGGAAAGTTGCCACAGTCAGTGTTGTGCTGCTTGTGCACAAAGAATACTTTGGGGCTGTCAATCTGATTTCTTTCCCGAGTGCCAGTTCACCACGGAGAAAAATGTATGGTGACAGTCAGGACGTGCTTTGGTGAAAGCATGGAAACGATGGTGCAGAGCAACTGTAGCAGAGAGTAAGCGATGCTATTTTCTGTTTTGCAGCTTCTCTTTTACATCCAGGACAGCGATGATGTTTATGGCCTAATTAAATTTTATCCTTTGGAGAACCAGAAGATTGAAAGCAATCCAACGGGGCGCTTCTTATCCTTGAGTTTTGCAAGGGAGAGAGGAACGGTTGGAGATGTGCGGTTGGTTTATACTGCACTGTACATTCCGGCTGGAGCTTTGGATCCCAGGAGAGCGAAAGATGGCATTCTAAATATGTCTAGCAGAAGCATTCTCATGTTTCCAGAAGGGAAAACACAGGACACTTTAAATATACCAATAAGAAATGATGCATTTCTTCAAAATGGTGCTCATTTCCTCATACAGGTATCTCAGTTGTGTTTTGGGGTGGTTTTTTAGCTCATGTAATATAAAGGATATAATTTAGTAGTCGCTCCTTCACTTTTTGTGTAATTAAAATGATCCTACCTTTTAAAAAAAATGAAAAAAAAAAAAAGGTAAGATGTCATGAGCTCTCTAGCTAAGAAAACTTACTTATTTGGAGGCAGCGTCCATAAATATGCCATAAAGAGCTCTATTTCTCATCATTATTTCCTAATTATGCCATTTTAAAGAAATAGACTGTTGTAATAGGACTTAACTAGAAGTTAGCTACCTTTTGACCCCCTTGGTTTCCTATTTAACCAAGTTGAGGTTCTTTAGGTTGAGTTCCAGAGCATGACAAATTTTAGAAATGACAACCAAGTAAATATAAATTTAAAATTGTCAAAAATATATTATCTTTCATTTATATAAGAATTTGGTCAAAGAACTTAAAAAGTACTTTTTTCCAGTTTTTCTGTATAGTGTTCCTTGTTGCCCTTTTGGGGTTTTTTCCTCTTTATTTTTCTATCTGAGTTTGTAAGAAGGGAACTTCTGTCATTGCGTATTAAAACCGGCTAGAAAATTTCACTAGCACTCTGTTTTTGACAGAATTATGGATTTTCATCAAAAATATTTAAAGAAAAAATTTCTGCTTTCCAATGAAGGCTTTCATTTTTCACTGGAGAAAAAGTTTGCTTACATTTTAGCATAACATCATTCAGATTTACTGCTGTGGAAGATCCTGGGCATTGTCATCAATATTTTTTATGGTTATTTTCTCATCAGCAGTTAAGACTACCCCATAATCTATCTCTATTTGCTGCAGTAAACTGTGCCATTCTGGTCATCTGGGATGATGGGCTCAATACACAAAGGCACATCCAAAGCACAAATCAGAGATGCATTTCTCAGTTTGTTTAGAGGCATTTCTTAATTCCTTTTAATCTTTTAAGTCAGACATCTTTAGAGTGTTCAGATGAAGATGTTGATATTAAATCAATAGATTTAAAATTTGTCATTTTTTTCTTTAACTTGCAATGTATTAAAGATGCATTAATTTCTTCTAGGACCTTGAGAAGATTTCTTTCCTCCACCTCCTTCTTCCTGCATTCTCTTTAAAAAAAAAAAAAAAAAAGGGAAAAGAAAAAAACAAGCCCCTGCATGAATTGTATTACTGTTTTACTAGGATGCAATTTTTGGCATTCACAGTTAGGTAGGGAATTGCATTCTGGAATAAGTAAGTTTTACACCTGCACAGGGTCTGAAAGATCTACAGAAGAACTGAAATGTCTAATTCCAAGCCCCTTTTAAATGGCACATTATAAATAACATTGCAGAGTCGGGTATGGACAAGACACACATACAATAACTATTTCAGAACGCAGGCACTTTCCCCAGCTTTTCAAACTGTGGATTCCAAGGAGACAGTGGGGGGGAGGTGGGGGTGGATGTTCTGTACTTTCTCCATGAACCATAAAAATCTTTTTGTTTGAATAAACAAAATCAGAGGGGCTTTCCAGCACAGAAAATTCATTTAGAAACTCATAGAGAAGGAAGAAAAATACCCCTATTTATCACTATGACAATCCTTCTACTTTGTGAATAAACGATAATCTCAGTGAACATGTTTAGAATGAGATGATTACAGAGTTTGTGCTGGGCACAATAAAGGATCAATGCAGGAATCAGGGGAGGAGGAGTGGAGGAGGAAATGAGGCTTAAACACAACTAGAGAATAGGTAGAGGAACTGGAAGAGTCAGATTAACATTCTTCAGTGACATCTTCGATTAAATAACCTACTGTAGTCTGATGTGCGTTTTTTGCTATGGACAGGAAGATTAACTAGTTTAATAACTACTTGCCATTATTATTCTTTCTTCCTCATGAACTGATTTGCTTTAAGAGGAAAAACTGAAGAAAAAACCCACAACCTTGGTTCTTCATTAATTACTACTTTTATCTCAAAGTTACTATCCAGGGTCAGAAGCACTTAACAAAGCTGTGTAATGTTTCAGACATTTTAGTGAGCTACCAACTGCACAGTGGTCCACCTGCATACTGTTAATTGCAGGATCAGGACCTAAAAGACAGGTTAGAAAACAAACAAAACAAATAGTCCCACCATGTGTTCCTCAGATTCTCAAAAACAACCGGTATGGTTGAGAATCAATTACTGGATACAATATTTGTAAAACACTTCTGTGTATCATCAAATAAGATGTGAATGAGTATTTTTGTGAGTTAATCCAGCAGTGATAGAAAAACATATGATACAGCCCGAGTACTTTACGTAGATTGGTTTTAAGAAGTGAAGGACTTTAAAAATCACCAGTTGAAGTGGTGATTTGTGGCCACTATATGGATTTAAATAAGGCCACTTTCTCCTCCAATAAAACCTTACTGTTTGATAACACCTGATAACTCCAAGCAAAAAGCATCCTTGTGGGAGTTAAAGGTATTTGTCATTGAGGGTTCATGCCACAGTGAAATATTTGCAGAATTAGATGTAAAATTAGTTATGGAAACATTTGTTATAATGATGGGTGTAGGCAGAATTGAATGGTGTAGGGTATATTTGAAATAAATAGTTACCAGGGAAGCCATGCTTTCGGTATGACAGTACTGCTGCTGGGTTTAGTGAGTGATACGTCCCATTCAAAGAAAGGGTAAACACTTTTCTATTTCTTCTTGGGATCAATAAACCATTAGAAATTTGGGAACACGAGAGAAAGAGAGGTTACAGATTAGAAATACAGTACTGATTTCCAATTCTGAATGGAATTCTAAGGAATTATATATTATAAATAGAGAAGTCCTTAAAGTTGTATAAGAGAGGAAAGAAGACTGATTATTCTTTGGCTTCATCACAGGCTGTAAATTATGGTTCCAGTAGCTTGAGCAGATTTCTATCAAGGCATGGCACAAAAAATAAAGTTAGCTTGGGCCACTTGTCACATCAGTTATTCATAGGTCTAGTTGCACGTCTAGATCTGCCAATCTAGAAGGTTCATTCTTCCTCTACATACATTTAGTTGTGTACACAAACATGATTTCTCTGAGAGAGATACCACCCAAAGCTCAACAATATCCACTTAATTTCTCTGACACATCTACTCACACATTTCTATAACAGCAATATTGCCAGAAAGAGAAATTTGTTCTGGAGACATTTTGTTCCCCTTGTATGAAAGTTATTCTGAAATGTCAGAATTGTTCCAATTCGGTACTATAAGGCTTCTTATTTCTTAATTTTTTCTTACTTTCTCCTATAGCTAGAAAAAGTTGAGCTGGTGAATAGAATCCCTCTAATCCCACCTGTGAGTCCCAGATTAGGTGAGATTCGAAATATTTCTCTGAAGATTACTCCAGATATTGCAAATGGAGAAATAGGCTTTATTAGCAATCTTCCAATTATTCTTTCTGAGCCAGAAGATTCCCCTGATACAGTGGTAAGTAAACCTTTTTACATTGTCTCTTAGTATGGAAAATTTATTTGAAGAAAGCAAAGTTTGCTATATTCACTATAACATTTGAAATCAATGTGAGGAAAACCCTTCCTCTAAGTTCTGCCTGATCCCAAATACCTCTGCTTAAAAAAAAAAAAAAAAAAAAGCGCTTGTAAAAATAAGGTCTGAAATCACGTGTTAATCATTATCAGAAAAGGGAGGTTGATCTTTTCTTTCTCTGTAAGCATGTAAAACAGGTTAGGTATCCATGCTCACATGGAACAAAAGGTGCTGCAGACAGTTTTAATCTCTCACCACCAGCAAAGGTAGTAATGTAAAGCAAGACTCATGTCGCTCCTCCATTTCATGGAAATGCCTGTCTCTCTTATAGTCGATTTACTTACATGAGAACTTATGATTTGGCTCACTGGAAGTGTTTTCCAACAATTATGCTTTTTAGTTTTCTGACAACCTAAAGAAGCATTTGCAAAACATTGCCACCCAAGTGCTTTAGTCCCAGCTGGAGAAACCTTTTTCTAAAATGCCTTTTCATACATTTTCCCTTTTCCCCCTTCTTTTCTTCGCTGAAATCTTCCCACAAATCCTGAATTAACTAACTTCTCATTCTCAGATTAAAACTGTTAATTTCCTTCAGCAGAGTACAGGTTGGCACTGTACTACAACAAACAGAGTAAAATTATGTTAATTATATTTAAACCTAGGTTGTGACTTGATGAGGTGGAAAGTGATTACATCAGTCATACAAGGCATTTTGTGTTTATGGTTGCTTAGTGATTTTTGATATTAATAATCTGTCACCTCCACTGTCTACATACATAACTGATAAATGGTCAGGACAAGATTCAATATATACTTTTCTGGATATACCATCCTTGATTTTGTATCTTACACATAGCTATCAGTGAAAACACAAACTCAACATTTCGAGTCTCATGTTCAAATAGTAATTTGCGAGGAGGTAATTGTTTTTTGCGTCTAGTTTACATGTCACGACAGACTTGTGTGTTTCATAGGTTTCCATTGCGTTGCATCGGGATGGGACCGATGGTCAAGCAACTGTGTTTTGGAGTTTGAAACCCTCTGGTCTCAATCAAAAAGCAGTAACACATGACGATATCAGCCCTTTTAATGGATCTGTTGTTTTCTTATCTGGACAAAGTGATACTTCAATCAACATCACTATTAAAGCGGATGATATACCTGAAATGAATGAAACTGTGCTGTTAACTTTGGACAGGTATTGTACCCTAATCTCTATTCATATGTATCTGTTGAAACACTCAATTTATATATAACAAATTAGCACAGCATTAACTGGGGACTATTGCCTGTATTGTATTGATAAGGAATGAAGGTCCTGAAGGAATATTAACACCTTGATTCAGACTGTGCATGGATTCTTCTTTGACTGGAGATAGATGTTACTGTGTTGTACTTATTATTAAATTACTTAATTTTATCTATATTCTGATGAAAATAATGTGTGGTATTTAGAATGTTCTTTCAGCTTTGATCTTTTGTTATAGCTTTTGGTTTAACATGTTTCTTCTCTGAAAGTAATATCTATTGAGGTAATTGGGAAAACTGTAATGAAGAGTTGAAAGCGGTATGTAACTATCTGTCAGAAAAAGGTTTATAGCTAGGGTGTCATTGCACAATTAGATCAGCTTTTTATTTGTTTGATCTGAATAATCAGTACTGCTTGCTCTTGATAATTAGATACTTCCATCACAAGTCCCAGCTTCCAAAATATCTTGGAGTGACCATTACCACACTCTTGGGCTAAAAAGAGAGCAATGGTGATTCTGAGGCACAGCACAGTCTCCCTTCAGCACGAGATCTGGCTTCTAGGATAATTAAGGCTACAAGGGACCTCAGGAGATACTACTCTCCCCATGTGAACACTACTCAGAATAGTAACATTAGTTCATACGTGTATTTCCTCTGATTTACTAAGAGGAGAATCTTGGCTTTATCTTGTGTCCTGCTTCCAACAGCTCAGTTGTACATATGGTTTAGAAACACCACCACTTCTACTATCTGCTATTATTGTCTGAGGTACATTTTTCCACTTTTTCTGGAAATATACTAATAGGGGTCTGCCAACAGCAATGTCCACATTGGACACCTACTACTTACACAGTCGTTAACTGATGCAGAAGTATTCTTGTCCTATATAGGAAGTGCAAACTAGCTCTTGTGACCCTCAACACCAGATACCCATGGCAATTACATACTAGCAAACCAGCAACCAGCTCTTCAAGCTGTTGCTGATCCTGTTTCAGAAAGCTTGTTTTCTGAACATCATTCTGCCATGTAGGGAAGATGTTACTCCCTTACGGGATTGGCCTGCTTCTGTAAAAGCTGGCTGGTGGATGCATCTAGTGCAGAATGAGTTACCTCTACTGTGGGTACTCACTACATTGAAAACACAGTCGTGTCCAACACAGAAGTAAATTATGAGCAGTTCTCTGCTTTCCTTACTGTGAGTGAAACTGGTTCATCTCAAGGAATTCATTAGAGTCTGTGGCATAAAGTGGGAAATTAAGATTAGAAATGCCAGCCGCATCCTGGGCTGCATCCCCAGCAGCATGGCCAGAAAGGTGAGGGGAGAAATTCTGCATCTCAGCTCTGTGCTGGGGAGACCCCCCTGCAGTGATGCCTCCAGCTCTGGGGCCACCAACAGCAGAAGGACGTGGACCTGTTGGAGCGGGGCCAGAGGAAACCGCAGAGATGGTGGGAGGGCTGGAGCCCCTCTGCTGGGAGGACAGGCTGAGAGAGTTGGGGGGGTTCAGCCTGGAGAAGAGAAGGCTCCGGGGAGACCTTAGAGCCCCTTCCAGTCCCTCAAGGTGCTCCAGGAAAGCTGGGGAGGGACGCTTGATCAGGGAGGGGAGCCATAGCCTTCTTTTTCAAACGGAAAGAAGGCAGAATGAGATGAGATCTCAGGAAGAAATTTTTTGGTGTGAGGGTGTTGAGAGCCTGGCCCAGGTTGCCCAGAGAAGCTGTGGCTGCCCCATCCCTGGAGGGGTTCAAGGCCAAGCTGGATGGGGCTTTGAGCCACCTGGTGTGGTGGGAGGTGTCCCTGCCCAGGGCAGGGGAATGGAACAAGATGGTCTTTAGAGTCCCTTCCCACTCTAACCATTCTATGATTCTACAATTATATTATAGAAGCTGTGAAGTTGTGTAAGGTGGCCAGAAAATTGAGGTGGAAGTGTAGGAAACAAGTAAGTAGTTAGAGGGAACGGGCAGTATAAAAGAGAACTTTAAAGTTCCGACAGCTCTGCAGGTGTGTGTAACCACAGGTTTCTGCCACTTGTTCTGAGAAGTAACCCTAGGCTGTGCCTTCAAAACGATGACAGTGATGAGGACTGGACTGGCAGCTGAACAAATGTAACCACCGCTCTGCTTTTACTACGTGTGGTGGGACCAGCAGGTTCTCCTGGCTATGGAGTGGCTGGTATAAAGTGTGCCAGCAGTAAGCATCTTTCCCACACTTGGCAAGGTCACAGAGTGAAGTAAGGAACAGGTGGTGTGGCCTGGAAAAAGAAGTAAACGAGAAGGAGATAAAATCTGAACTTTTCCCTAGACCTGAAAAGTGTCCCTCGAGGCTACGAGTGAAATTTGGCAACCTCAGCATCAGCAGAAGCCAAGAGTGAAATGACTGCGAAGATCCTCCTTTCAGTACTGGGGATGACTCTTCAAATCGGGGTTGAAGGACGCTGGCAGGGCTACATGTGTGAGCTTGTGGTGGTGCTTTCTGCACGGCTTGTGTTTTCTGGGCAAACAGAAGATTTCAGTTCTCGAGGCTGGCAGCCAGCGCCTCACGGCAGCAGTGAATGAGCGTGAAAACAAAGATGCCCTGTGCTGCGGATGGGCTTGTACTGTGCCATAAATTGTAGCATAAGCCAGTAGGAAAATGGAGCATGTAAGAACCTTAGTGAAACTATAGACATAGGAATATGTTCATAAGCATTCCATTTATTGCGATTAGTGATAGCATGGGTAAAATAATAAAGTTAATTAGTTCTAACAGGGATGCATTATTTACAACTCAGTGGTGTTGTTAAGGCAGTTTACATCTTAAACGAGTTGTGATTGCATCCGTAACTATAACAGAGACTTTCAAAGCCATTAATAATAGCCTTTGTCCATAGACCATAAGGATTAAAAATAACTCTAAATTCTGTCCAGGAAATGGAGGCCAATGTGTATCATAAAGAATATGCTTCCAAGGGAGACAGAGGAGTAATAAAGGAGCAAGACAATCCTTTACCTGCTGAAGCTTCTTCATATTTTCTTTTTTTAGGAGCAGCTTCAGGCTGAATGCCTGCCCAAATCTGAATAGGCCTGAATTGAGACCAAACATAAATTAAATAAAGCCAGATGTCTGTAGTGAAATTTGTATGAGAGAGAAAAGGTCTTCTTAATGAGTGTAGGTGGAACAGACCATGGGAATTGTGTGTGTGTGTTTTGTGAAAGCGTATAGACATACTAGGGGTGTTTGTTTTACCTGGTAAGCACAAATAGAAATCAGTTTTATTGTTGGTTTTTTTTTTCCTTCTGCACAAGGAATTATCCCACTGGCAGTTGCTGCCCCCTCAGTAAGGTGCAGATACACAGCTATCACAATTTGGAAATGGGCACAAACAAAGGGCCAGGACCCTCCAGGGCACACGGGTTGTGTTTGTGCTCTTCAGAGTGGTGCTGAGTGAGAACTTGATGGCTTTGGGATCTGTGAACAGCAATATACTCATAAATTGACTTCAATTTGTGAAAATGATAATCTATGAACAAACAACTGTTTAAATAGTCCTTATGCTCTAATTTTGTTTGAGTCATGGCTTATATAATTTCGGATGCCAGAACAGATACATGTTCATGTGTTATGACTTAAATCTCATTTATTATATATAATAAAGCAATGTAACATGAGGATTTTTACAGTTCTAGCGATTTTTGTGATGCGATACAAGTTTCCAGAGGCTGAAATTCTGTCCTGAGTTAATTTAAAAAATAGATTTTTTTAAAAAATTGCAAATGCAAATCCTAAGTTTTCATGCATTGTGAAATACGTGGTAGCTTTCTAACATTTTTGTGTTTAAGAGATTACTTCATGACAAAAAGTTAGCAAATCATAGAAGGCCTGTTTAAAGCGCTGCCTACTGTGGTCCTTGATTCAGGGCTCAGGTATTGTTAATCTATTTATCTGTTTAGGGTTGCTGTCTGCACAGAAATACTAATATATTGTTGTGTGGAGCTGGAATTTTCTCCTAACTTGATTTCCTGTGGTTAGTGTGTGCTTCAAAACTATACTTAGGTTTCTTACTTAAGTAATTTTTCTGTTGAGTGATACATGTGATGCTATATGAATTCACTCTTTCAGTATAAAACATTGTTTTTTTCTTCAAGGTTTGAAAAGACTTTGTTTTGCTGGGGAAAAAATGGTTTGCAAATAGTAGTAGAATGTTTAAATGAGTGCCTCTGGACACCTACTGCTATGTTTTATTACTTTTCAAAATAATAACACCATGTATCTCCTGCTATGAGTAACAAAAGTTACAATAGCCTCCAAAATCAAATAATTAATGGATTAAACCTGGAGAGAAGGTGTTCCCTCTGATGAGAACCACTGTGGAATTTATAATGTGGCAAATCCTACTTTAATATTGTTCTTTAAAGCCAGGTCCTGCCACTAATTAAATCAGCAGGTAATCCTGAAAAAATTGAAGAAGGGGGGAACACTGACCACAAGTCTAGGAAGCAAATTGAGTAACATTCCACAGGCAATTGGAATGCACCTTTTCTGAGATACCCTGGTAGAAAAGAAAGGGTTTTGGTCAATAGTAACAGCAACACAGATTCACAGTTACAATTCAGTTTCTCGGGTGCCTTTCAAAACATTCTGCAGACTTCTGATTCTTGGTCTAAAGCTAGCAAATTCAACCACATTGTATCTCTTAATAACTATTATTCTATTTGCAGTGGTATTTAGTTCATAATTACATTGAAATTGCCATATTACTTTAAACTCAGTCAAAAAATCTTTCTGCATTTTGCAGTACTGTGTTTTTTAAAAAGTCCAAGAAACATTTTGAAGTTTCTTTAGTTGTCCTAATTAATCTGTAGTTCTTGCTAAATAACAATTTGGGTTTTTTTAAAGAACTTCCCTGATGACTAGTCATTCTGCATGAAATTTGTCATATGGCAAGTGTTTCTTTTCAGCTGTTTCATCACAGAAAACGCAGGTAGCTCATGATCGTGTTGCTACATTAACATCATGAACATTTCCAGGGATTATCCTCTGTGATAAAATATAATTTCATGTCCACATATAGCCATTTTACAGAAAAAAAGTTACACTGAGGAGAAAAAAAAAGTTACACTGAGGAGAAAAAAAAAGGCAAGTGGCTTTCCCAGTAAGGAGAAGAGTCTCCTTACTCCTGGTCAAGTGCTGTCTCTAGTAGCTGGAGCTCTTTGCTATGGCTAAGCTACTGCGTACAAGGAGCTGTTTAACTTTTATTGCTACTTCTAAATGCCCTTGCCAGGGCAAACTGTGAATTTTGGAAGTTCCAAATAGCTGTTTTCGTTCCAGACTGCTGTTATAGGAATGCCTAAAGAGGTGGTTTCACATACCACAAAGAGTGAACGAGGACTACACTGATTCTGTGCACTCTGTGCCAGTTGGGAGCTCTTTGTGATGAAGCCACTGTGCATGAATATTTGCCATGTTCTTGGGTGTTGTCAGGGCATGTAGAAAGAGCTGATGGCTGGTGGCCTGCAGGCAATGTGGTTGTGTGGAGCCAGGAGTACAGCCTGATAATATGGCTGGTTGGTCAGAGGCCCATCCCACCACCTCCAGCAAGGTGAGAGACCAGGATGGAGCAGGTAACTGGGGTCAACCAGCAGCCCAGGCCATCAGGCAAGACCATGGCAATGGGGCAGGTCAAACCAGGAACCCATGTTAGGTTTAGACTGAGTGATGGTCACCATGAACAGGCGCAGCCCAGGTCCACAGCGAAGAGACACATCCAAGGTTGAGCCAGGAAGTGACCTGCTGCATCCTGGTCCAGGGTTGTGAGAAGAATTTATATATGAGTAGGTCACAGTGCAGACATGAGGGATCCCATGGTGTACACTGCTCATTGCTCATGCAACAGCAGCTCAGAGTTGGAAGCACACGCCCAGGTGCTTCTATTCCATTTTTGCATAAGCTGTTTTATGCCCTTTCGGAATAGTAATCAACATTTACTGTGTCAGAGCAGTGATAGCAATCTGGCCAGTCACACAGAGACGATTCATTGATTGATCAATCAATCAGTCAACTGATCCTGGTGTTGAAAGTGGGACTTGGATGGAGAAACCTCCTGAACAATGGTTTCCTTTAAGGGTGGATGGGCTGGATCTGACTAGTTGCTTTCCAACCTGCAAGTTCTCTAGATTCTGACCTGACTTCGACCACAACTGTCTAGAAGTAATAAAGTATTGTCAGTCTTCTCAGCCATTTCAGAAAACACCTGGAGATGCTGACGATGCACACCTTGTGGCAACTCACAATTGTTTCCTTTCTGCTGCCCTCTGGGTTTCTGCAGTGCTGCCGTTCCGCGTTACAAAATGACATTAGATTCTCACACTACCCCTCAGTTCATCGTAACAGGCCTTTTTGCCCAAGCTGTGTTTGGACTCATGTGGTGTAACTTCATGAAGCTGAAAGAGATTTTATTTCTGGCATGCCCTTTCACTTTCTGATGAATTATTATGTCTTAAATACTTAAGCTTGTACATACATATCAAAAACTCCGCTTGACGTAATGGTTCATTTGTATTCTCTGTTGTAAATTTATATTATCAACAGCTTAACAATATAATTAAATTTAAGCATTACCAACTCTGGAATCTTCTCCTTGATCTTTTCATTGTATTAATACTTTGATGGTATTGGAACACTTTTGCATGTGTTTCTGAAGGAGGGGAGAATGTCTCAATATTAAGGTATGTAAAATCTAGCCTCACTGGAAATCATTGAGAAATTTCTCTTAACTTTCAGATCTCCAGTTTGAAAGAATGTATCTGCAAGTGTATTTGCTTTATTTTCTCAAACTTTTGAGTGAACTCTTATCTCTTTTGAATTATGCATCTGAGTTCTTTTTGAGATTAGTGAAGTCAGAATTTCCCTTTGTAAATTCTGTGGTAATCTATTTATGGTATTTTGTTAAGAGGTATAGGTTTTACATTTAATATATATTTATTTTAGATTAAGAAGGTCAAAAATGCATGATTGCCATTGCAGAATAATACTGCATTTTCATTTTAGTTCATGTGGTAGTTCTGTTATACATGCTTGGCCAAGGTGGAACCAATTAAGAGATTAGCAAATGCTCTTTTCTTGTTTTTTTAATTCTTTTGTTACATTTTTATATTGATATTTTACTTCGGTAATCTGGTTAACTGAAAAATTGTCAAAAATAAAGTTTAATATGTACCCATTATAACTCCCACCGCACATGTCTTATCATTACTTTGGCAGATTGATGAAATATATAATGGAAGCATGTGGAATTATTTTCTTTTTTTTTTTAAATGAAGGCCTTGGTGTCATTTCTGCCAGGTGATAATTGCCCACTTGGTAGCGTTTGTCAACAGAAAAATGCCAAGCAAGTAAGGGTCCCAATAATATGAACATTTTAAGTATTTGGAGAGGAAAAAGCAAGAATTGTGGTTTTGTTTTGTTATGGTTTTTTGTTTAGTTATTATTCTTTTTTCTAAGATTAGTACTATTGAAATCTAGCAAGTGGCACTTTCATTCCTTCCTCCATCCCTTTTCTTTCTGTCTTTCTGTGTTGACAGGGTAGAGACAGAAAGGTTTGTCGTGTACTTCGGGTAAGTGCAGTGAGCTGTGTTTTTGTCCTCAGTGAATCAGTGCTTTGTTTTGCAAGTGATTGGTTTGGACAGAATCTGTCTTTATCATTTCTTCTCCTCTTGGGAATCACGTCTTCTGCGTCTCTCCAAGACAATGCATGCATGCCCTTTGGTGTTTCATTTGGTGGCATGGGGTTCTGGCTTGAAGGCGTTTCTTTATTTCAGATCCATGAATGATGGGAGTTATGAATGCATGGCTCAGTGTTTGATGTTTGAGCATTTGATGCAATAATGGATTAGTTGTTTTAAACTGCCAGGAATATGATTTGCCCAAAGTCATCGATTGAACTGACTAGACTTATAGAGAAGAAGTTTTCCGTGATCAAAGATGAGTGGTTGTATTGTTTTTGAATAACCTACATTTAGCTTATGTTAAAACAAGATTTTGTGTCTGCTGATGTATTTTTTTTAATGTGCAACAAACATGACATGCTACCCTTTTGATTAGATATTTCTTGTTTTGTGTCTTGTATCCTCCCTGTAGACTTTGCTGTAAGATACATTGCTATCAATATTTTTTTCGGGGGGAGGGGGAGCATTCCAGTTATTTTTGGATTCTTTATGGAAACAGTTCTGGAACTCATTACAAATATTGGCTATAATAGATCCCATTTCTTTCTACATGAAATAATGTTTCATGAAGTCTAGGTTGTACTACAGTGAAACCATAAAAATATTTGCAATATATATAATATATTGTAATAAATATTCCAAAATGTTTACAATTGAGCAACCTCGTCTAGTGGGAGGTGTCCCTGCAAATGGCAGGGGGGCTGAAACTGGATGGTCTTTAAAGTCTCTTCCCACCCAAACCATTCTATGATTCTATGTTGGACCAATTGTTCATTGACATTTTCTTCCAGAAACATGGAAGATGCAGAGGAATTTAAATACATAAACCACCATGTAATAAACCATATCCAAACTGTCAGTCTGAAGGTGCATTCTGGGTGCACGGCGCTGCAGTAGGAGTTTTTCTGGCATTTTTAATGTAATGAACTTAAAGCAATGTCACTGAAACATGGTCATACCACATCTGACAAAATGCATGCAAGAAGTGTGCCAGGTTTCTTTCTCCAGCCAGATAGAGCCCATCCATGTCCATGAGTGAGACCAAGATGTAGCAGTAGACCAAAAAAACCTTGTTGTTTGATCTTGCCTTCACCATTCACTGTATGCTTTTAGGCAGTGGGTTTGTGAGAAAAGGAAGAGTAAGGGAATGAGTCTGAGCTACTGAGAGTAGCTCCAACAGTTACTAAAGCGAGATTGGGATCCTACAGGGAGTGTAATTTTTATTTGTTAAGTGATTTTTGGATCATCCTTAATATTTTGCTGCAAATACAAAGTAAGAATGAATGCACCTCTAACTTTTTACTGCACGATTCTGTTTCATTTCCTGTGTGCTGTGTGCATGTGTGAGTAAAAAAAAAACAACCAGAATCACCCACTGTAAAATCTAATCTGAAAAAAGAGCTACTTCAGAAGCAAAGTTTTTCTTACAAAGAGATAAAATGAACTGAAGTTTCTTTCTTAATTTACTTTATTCTTAGCAGGTAATTAATTGTTTTCATAATTTTATCATAAAAATTCATCAGTATTCTGATGTCCTTCGCACAGGTGTGGATGTACTTGCCAAACAGAACTGTGCCTCAAAAAGCCCTCTTGCCTTCCTTTCTCAGGGTCAGTGTGGAAAATCAGATACTGAAATATGGGTTTACTACTCGTGAAATTATTATTTTGGAAAACGATGATCCCGGAGGAGTCTTTGAATTTTCCCCCTCTTCCAGAGGTCCCTACAGTATCAAGGTAGCTGTCTGAGTCATTTCTCAGCCATTATGGACAACTTAGGTTAAGCAGAGTGCTAGAAAAAAGCTGGATTTTCTTTTTACAGGAAGGGGAATCTGTTGAACTGCAGATTGTCCGCAGCAGAGGAAGCCTCGTCAGGCAGTTTCTACGCTACACTGTGGAGCCAAGAGACAATAACGAGTTTTATGGAAGCACAGGAATTCTGGAGTTTAAGCCTGGTGAGAGAGAGATAATACTTACTCTTCTGACAAGGATGGATGGGATTCCAGAGGTAAAAATTAATATTCTGTTTTCTTCAAATTATCTTCCCAGGCATACTAGTTAGTCACTTATTAAAATATAGGCCTATATATAGGACAGAACAAGCATGTAATGACTTTTCTCCAGAAAAGGCCATCCCAACCTCCAAACCAGGGGTGCCTGGAATTGTAGGTAGTGTCTTTGGGTTTAATAGTCCTCTGTGAATTTTTTTTCTGTGAATTGAAATAGTTCCGCTTTTATCCATATACGTTTTTAGCATCCACAACATTCTGTAGTATAAACTGAACTTGTTTAACCTTGTTTAACTGAACTCTGTGTGAAGAACCCGTCCTGTTTTTTTTAATTTTCTAGTAGTCATCAGAAAAGAAAACGTACCTTTCAGGGATCATTACAAATTTATTTGTACTAGTGAATTGTTGTGATTAATTAATATGATGGTAAATCCTTGCCAATAATCAGGCAGGATTCTGGGGGGAAATGGTCCTATAAGAGGTAGACATTTCTGATTATTTCTTTGTTCTGATGGCTATGTACACACACATTGCGCATGTAGACAATTTGTGTGATTTCCAGTGATTTCCAGTTGCTAAAGTTTCTATCTTTCTGGTTGGCTAAAGGCTGTGGATGTTTGATCATGTTTTTTTTTTTTTTTGGATGTGCATACTGAATATGCATTTTTATTCTGACTGGGTTTCCCTCTTCTAGCTGGATGAGATATATTCTGTAGTACTCAGTGGCTACAGTGAAATGCCAGGCAAGTTGGGGAATGCCACAAGGGTCAATATAACCATTTTGAAGAACGATGATCCACATGGCGTCATTCAGTTTCTCCCTGATGAACTACCAGTAACAATAAAGGAAAGTAAAGGAGAAGTCATCTACGCTGGTAATTCTTTTTTAAATGAAGTTACTGCTTTATCTGCTGTCTTCTTTTCCCCATTTCACCCCTCTAGGACAATGTCTGAGTCGAGTCTCCACTCAGGAGTTTCCAGAGTACAGTGCCAGCACGAGTCCTGGAGGACGATGGGCCGGGAAAAAAAATCCAGTAAAGAAATGGCTAGAGAATATGAACAAGTTTGAAGTGCTTTAATGGTCTATCTCTGTGCTTCCTTCCATGTAGTGCTTTCACATATCATTTTTGCAAGAATTGGATTTTCTCATTATTTCCTTTCATTTTTCTTTGTTTCAGCTCTGCTGGCCTTTTTCTTTTTTATTTGTGTTGTTCTGAAGATGCACACTGACGGTTTATGTTTGTAATTTTTAGCTGCTTACAGAGTTGTAAGAGACCAAGGAAACTATGGCAACGTTAGTGTGTCCTGGGCTGTTGATCCAGCGTGTACCAATGACATCTACCCAGAGCAAGGGACTATTTTCTTTGATAATCTGGAGTTTTCCAAAAATATCACTATTTACTCACTGCCAGATGAGGTAAACATTTTTACAGTGTTTTTGTGTGAGTATATGGGTCAAAGAGTAAGTGCTAAAGCA
The DNA here is from genome assembly GCA_025769975.1 of Gallinago jamesoni. Classification (NCBI taxonomy): domain Eukaryota; kingdom Metazoa; phylum Chordata; class Aves; order Charadriiformes; family Scolopacidae; genus Gallinago; species Gallinago jamesoni. The sequence goes on from JAOQGH010000019.1 coordinate 77,264,337, forward strand.
TTACAGTTTAAGGAGAAAGAAGGAGTGTCTGTTTTTTTAAGAGCCTGATAAGTATTTGTAGGAAAAATCGAAATACTTGGCTAAAACTGAGATTACTTCAGCAAGTCATAAAAAAAACTTGAGAAGCTATGCTTACCTATAGACAAAAAAAGTTAGAAGTTGAGAGTAGTTGAATGTTGTTAAATTATAGAAAACCTCATTTGAATAAACCCCTTTTTTAGCAGGAATTTTAATTTTTATTTTTAATGCTGATATACTTGAAGAAATAAAGAATGGGAATAATTAATAATAAATAAATAAAGCTGTAAAAATAAATTACATATGTCAGAAGGAGGAAGATGCAAGATAACTTTGGATCACCTGTACAACAGTAAAGATGAGGGGATCTATTTACAGGGATTTTAGACTGATGATGATTTCTGTGTAACTGTATGAACTGTCATTTGTCATCCCTCTTGACATACCTAGGGATCAATAAATAAAAAGCAACACTCAGAAATCTCTGATTTGTTAACTCCCTCAGCTGTTTGTTTTAATTTCTTCTTTTTTCTTTTTTTTTTTTGTATGCAAGAAATTAATTTCATTAATACTTTCTCTTTCAGGTACCCGAGGAGATGGAAGTATTTATCATCAGCTTATTCAATGCTACTGGTGGAGCCAGGCTGGGCAACATAACCAGTGCAATTTTACAAATTGCAAGGAATGACGATCCCATTTATTTTGCAGGTTAGATGTTGCCATTTTTAGATGCAGAATACATATACTAAACCAAACAGACCGGATCATTGGGAAATCCTAGTCCCAATGGAGCTAGTACAAAACATTCATATTTTTGTTGTGTTGAATTTGTATTGTTTCCTTCAGAACTTTCCCTTATTTTATTTCATTACTCTCTTAGCTGATGGTGAGGTGGGTAAGTGCAACCATATTTTCTTGTACCAGCAAATTTTTCCATGCCTTTACCACGAATGCCTTCTCTTTGACTGAGGAGAAGGATCCTTTTGGGGAGAATTAAGAAAATAGGCTACGTTCAAGGCTTGAACTCAGATAGATTTGTTGCTTGTGTATTTTCAGAACCTCTGACAGTGAGTGTTACAGAAGGAAGTGTTGCCAACTTTACAGTCATAAGGAATGGATCTGCTGATGTTGCTGTTGCTGTCCAGTATATTACTGTTAACGGGGATGCGACAGCTGAAGAAGGAGACTTTGTTCCCAGTGGAAAGAGCAGCATCATTTTGTTCAACGTTGGAGAAAGAGAGCAGAACTTATCCGTGTATACTAATGATGACGATACCCCTGAAACTGATGAAGCATTTTATATCTTCCTTTTGAATTCTACAGGTAACAGTAATGGTTTAGTGTATTTTCAGTAACTCTCCTTTTTTATTTCCTGCAATTTTTTTTCAGCGTGGTCTTATCATAAAGCAATATATAAATGCCAACTATTATATGAATCAGACTTGCTTCAATATTTCTATAAAGAATCTGTTTGGATTTTCATCTTGAATTGTTTAATTGGAAACAAAAAAAGCAGATAATGCAGCCGAAACCGTTCCTGCAAAAACAACTGGAGTGAAAGTCTCTTTTCAAATGTAAATGCGCCAAATTAGACAGGGTTTTGACTTGACTACCGAAACACAAGGCTAAAGAATGTTAGTACTGCAAGTCTTAGGGAAAGAGGGTTTCTTTCACATTTTTTGTCATGCTCCAGTGTGTAGTACACAACTGCCTGATTTTTGTTAAAACAAACAGAATTGCCTTATTCTAGGACAATAGAATGCAAGAATGTGATTACTAGAATGTAAATTGGGCTCTATTTTCTTTTTGTAGTACTACAATATATGCATACATTTTTTTTTCATTCTGATGTTACAGTTTTACAAGGCTTAATCTACAAATAAATGTGTGTTAGAAATTACTCAATGAACCATGAGTAGAGAATGGGTTTATTATCTCGGAAAGAATTTTGCCTTTCTTTTTTCTTTTTTTTTTTTTTAAAAAAAAGTTACCATTTAGCAGGAAATAATACAAAATTAATAAGCACATTCATGTTCTTAAAATAGACGTTTTCTGGATTAAACCATCACTGCTGTGTAATATGGATAAGAAAATATAATTTAAATGTAAGAAATGGGTAAACTTCCTACCCGCTTAATAAAGATCTTCTCCACCCTATCCCTGCCCAAACTTAACGTATAGTGCGAGACTCATCTACCATTGTGTTAACAAATTTTAGTGATTTGGTGTCCCTCACGTGTTATTATTCTCTTGCTGAGAAGTAATAACAGGCTGTGAATGCACTGCACAACTTTGTAGTGTAAACCAAAACTGAATTATATAAGCCATCGAAACAATGACTGAGACTTGGGGGGCTGTAATTCATAAAGCAAAGGAAAACCATCATAATTAACTATACCTGCCCAAAGCGAAATATCTACCAGGGATTCAAGTCAGGATGAGGAAGGATAAAATTACATTTCTTCATTTAGACACACGCAGTTAAGTGTCTTAGCCCTCATTTCAGTCGGTAATGATGTGATTTACAGTCAGAGTGGCTGAGGGTGCTTCAGGTCACACCAAAGTGGACACCCTGTGGCTGGTCTGTGAATTGCTCATTGGGCAAGGCTTTATTGGTCTCGGGCTGTGTCTCCCCTAGACATTGGTAGCAGGTAGAGAATTATAGGAGAATTTTTAGTAATTATTTGAGTATACGGTAGTTTATGTGTTTCCTGAGGTCAGGTGGCTTTCACTCTGTTACCCAGGTCTCTTGCAGAACATCAGCCGTACGGAAAGGATCAGACAAAGCTGTTCTTCTCCCTTCTTAATTTTTCTCTTCACTGATCTCTTTCTACTTTACTAACTTTCTTCGGGATTTCTCTTACCACTCTGCTGGGAACATATGATGGCTTTTCTTCTGGCACACTGGTCCTGCAGGAACGGGTAGCTCCAGGCTCCCTTTGCCTCTGAAAAGAGGATCATGTCACCGTGCAGCCTGTCCAGCATCATTAGGAATACAGAATGTTTCTCTACGCACTCCTGAAAGGAAAAAAAAAAAAAAAAAGAAAAAAAAATGTTTTTTTCTATGATCTTTTGCACATATTGGCCTTGATTATTAGATCCCATTTGAAAATTATTTTGGGCTGTTGCCCCTCAGAGAAAATACAGATAGAGGTATATGAATTTAAAGCTGTAAGGACACGGTTTAATATGGAACAAAACCTAGTCTAATGCTCTTAAGTAAGGTGAAAAATGTGATAAAGGTGGAAAGATAATTTACATCCATGGATACAGGAAGGGTGTTAGATTGTCTCTACAATGCTAATATACACACAGAGATCCTACCAGCTTCCCATCTACTTCACAGGTATCTTTTATTTTTGCCTTTCAGATAGGCTGCAGTATGGGTATGAATAAAATCTTCAACATTGTTCTTAGCTTGCACTTAGTTTTAGTGCAATACTTCTATTCTAGGTCTAAAGGAAAGCTGGGATCTCTGAATACATATCCTTTTCTTTTGGCTTCACCAATCGATCAAGCATGAAATAATACCTCTCATACAATCCTTTCTGCTCAGAATCACATTTTCTATGGTCCAGTCACATACAATTTTCCTGCAAATCCTATGTATTGCTCTCTGCATGAGATGCTACTTAAGTATTTTTACTCTGATTTGCTTGTTACTGAATGTCTCCGATATTGGTCCTCACTGGTTGTTTTATTATTGTTCATTTCTTTGTTTGCATATAAGAAGTGGGTGTGAGAAGGAGACACCTTCAGTTTTAGTTATCTCTGTTTCTGATTTCAGTTTTAACAAAACTAATCCCCCTCTTTTTAGGGGATACTGTTATCTTTAAGTCTGGAGTGGCCACAGTTATTATTGAAGCAAATGATGATCCTAATGGAATTTTCTCCTTGGAACCTTTAGAGAAGTCAGTGGAAGAAGGCAAAAGTAACAATTTTTTGTAAGTAAATCTAATTAATACTTTTGCAGTTGTTTTGGACTGATGTATGTGGTACTTTATGGATAGTACTTCGATCTAATCTCCTACAAGTTTGCATTGATAAAAATCTATTAGAGAAAAATAACTTTACCAAATTTTGGATTAAATTACTTGTAAACATATTGAAGACATCAACTGTTAAATTCACAAGTAGACTGTGCGTATTAAAATGTATACAGAAACTAATGTTAAAATGTAAATAAATAAGACTACAACATTGTTCTTTTGTTATATTCTCAGTGGGTTTTACATACAGAAGAATCTAGATGATTGAGCAGAATATAACCTGGACTGTGTATTATTTTTCACAGTAAGAAAGATTAGTGTAATGGTGTTTTGCCTTGCTAATGAATGCTCATGCATACCTGCCAGGATGTTGACTCTTTCTGTGTCACTGAACAGGATTTTGAGGCATAGAGGACACTTTGGCAATGTTTCATTGATGTGGCAGCTGTTTGATAATGACTCTGTGCTGAGGCCAGGAGAAGAGTTCTATGAAACTTACGGGACTGTGTGCTTCTTGGATGGTGAAGGATCAAAGCCAATAACACTCCGTGCCATTTCAGATAGAATTCCTGAATTCAATGAATTTTACGTTCTAAAGTTGGTGAATGCTTCAGGTACTGTCTTCCATATCACCATTCCTTTCATGTCTGGTAGAAAAGAATGTTTAATCAATCAAAAAGAAACCAACCCTGGGAAGAGCTTTGCCTTGAGTCATGTCTTGGTATCCTGTACTTTTATGGTAACGTTTTAGTTCTGATTTTTTGTTTAATCTTAGTTTAGCTATATGAATACAGTTCTTGTATTACTGCTTATACACATTTTGATGATCTGACCTTTAAAAGAGGATGCCTCTTGGTGATTCCAGAGGTGTAGTTCTCTGACATCTCTACAGTTTCATGTAGTTGAAGACAAAATAACGCTATTGAAGGCTATGCTTCCCTACCATAATGGAGGTCGGTTGGTTGGTTTGTTTTTTAAGCAAAAATTTCTAAGTAAAATACCTATTGTTACCACTTCATATGACTTAAATGACAACTGCTAAAGCTGAGCAGAGTTCCAGATCTCCTGGACTCATTCCATCTTATTACCACTTACGGTCTTCTGTGTAAAGATACAACTGAAAATATGTGAAATCCGTAAGTGTGACCAGAAAATTTCTTACATATAATGGGTAGATCACTGCACGCTTTGAAAGTGAAAGGTCTATGTTCACATCATGATCTTTGTATCATGAATTCTTACTGTGCAGAAATAGAGGACTAATGGCAGGACTTTTGCAAGGTATCTCTGATTCTGTTTCAGAGGCAAGGGGGCAAATTTTGTCATTCCGTATTGGTGTAAATCTTGGAGAACTGAATTTGGCCCCATAATAGTCAAATGAATCAAAGGTAACATATCTCACTGACTAATTCAGAAAAGTTGGAAGTAGTCTTGTTTTAGCTGAAAGGCAAATGTGTCTTGTAGTTGAAAAATAACATACTGCTTTGTTTTCTATGAGAATTGTCACTGTAGTGGTTTATAAACAATACAGTTAAAATATGTTATTACTAAATCAGTATTTTCTAAGAGTTCAGGGGCTATTTAAAGAAGATTTAAGCCTTTTTAGAAAGATATTTTATTAAAGAAACTTTAAGTACTAAGTAATTTTTTTCAGACTCTCGTTTCAAGCCAACCATTAACTCTTGCCATCATTGTACAGGTGGGTCTCCTGGTCCTGGTGGTCAGTTGTCTGAAACAAACCTTGCTGTAACTGTGATGATCCCATTCAACGATGACCCTTTTGGAGTCTTTGTTATAGATCCAGAGAGCCAGGACCGGGAGATAGTGGAAGATGTTCTTTCTGAAGATGATCTTTCCTATATTACGGACTTCATCATCTGGAGACAGCAAGGGACCTTCGGTGTTGTCCGTTTAGGTTGGGAAATACTGACTAGTACTTTCCAGGCTGGACTACCGCCAATGGTAGACTTCTTGTTGCTGGGATCATTTCCAAGTTCTGTCCAATCTCAGCCCCACATGAGGCGCCATCACAGTGGAACAGATGCTTTGTATTTCAGTGGGGAAGAGGATGCATTTGGGATTATTGGTCCGGAATACCCCTACAATGGAAATACTGCAGTAACCAATTTTACGTTTTCAGCCTGGTTAATTCCTAATGCCAGCACTGATGGTTATATAGTTGAAAAGGATGATGATAATGGGACCTTATATTATGGCGTGAAAATCCAAACAAATGATTCTCATGTTTCAGTAGTGCTTCATTATACAACATTGGGATCCAATATAACATATATGGCTAAAGCAACAGTCCTGAAATATCTGGATGAAAACACTTGGCTTCACCTTCTGATTACTCTGGATGACAGTATAATTGAATTTTACATGGATGGAATCCCAGTTCTGGGAGGAGTGAAGAGCCTTAAAGGAGAAGCAATTGCTGATGGTGAGCCAGTACTCTGTGTTGTTATTCTCCATATATAAAGTTCTGCAGTATAGAGAAGAGTCTAGCTCCTTGATAGGTGTATGCAAGATACTAACATTATTATATCTGATTATTTAACCACAGAATCATCTAGGTTGGAAGGGACCTTTCAAGATCATCTAGTCCAACCAATGGAAAAAAAAAATTTAAAAAAATAAAATTGGAAAGAATGGATAGAAAATTCTGAGGATTTTTTCAAAAAGTATATGGAAACTAGAGCTGGGGAAGTTCAAAAAAAATCAGAACTGTAACTGAGCAAGTGCAATGATTTGAAGATATAGTTTTGCAATTAATGATTACCATAAGATTTACAGCATTGTAGCTAAGAAAGGACTTTTATTCCTCTCCATTTCTGAAACAAAGCGTAATAATGATTTTGTTTCTAGATGTGTATTATATTACAACTAAGCCAATATCCTGTAAGCAATAGAATTTTTCAGGGTGTAGATTTACTTAAGTATGTATTTACATACAATATATGAAAATTATGCTTCTAAGTTTATTAGTGTTCCAAGGAACATTAGGACATGTACTTCAGTGTATCTAAGAGGATAGTCCCAGATGTGTTTTTAGCCATATGTAACCATTATGGGCATTCAGTCTGAACTGTCATAGCGGTGACCAGAGAAGCATCAGAACAATTCCTTCATAAAGTCAGATGTTATGTAGTCTGCATGCGTTTAGATTTACCCTTTCTGTTGAAGTTTCCCACTCGTACACCTGCATTTTTTTTCTTGGAGATCATCTCCATACTTTTTGCTTTTTTCCTCTCAGCTTCCCTGTCATATATTTCTTTGGTGGGGACAGGCAGTAAATGATTATCAAATTATTGAATACAGTCTCCTTTTCTGTAATCAAAGAAGGAGAATTAAAAAATATGTTAAATGCATTTATATCTATATGTATATAGGTACACAAACATTGACTGAGAATAGAGATGAGACTTCATTAATTGTGCAGTATAGTACTTTATTTCTACCTGTAAATTTCTGGTAGTTGAAGTCTGAGAAATAAATTTGCCTGCCTCTGCAATCAAGAATTTCCATTAGGCTTACAGCATTGTGGCTCAGTTTCTAAAACAAAGATGTGTGAAATGCAATAATGTCTTTGTGGCTAGAAGGATATATCTGAGTCATTGTAAATTTTCTATATTAGCTGAGATGGCATATACTCTGTCTAGAGGCACTGCAAGTATAAGGTAAGCATTTGATCTCTCTCTGTTTAATATGGGATGCCACAAGATGGTGAGCATGTAACACCCTGGTTTTTCTCACCATCCTCCACGTTATGCCCTGGGACCATGATCAATTGCTGTGATTGCTTGTCTCTAGAACTGACACTCACTGTTGTGTCATTCAAGTGCACACTTTCTTCCAAACCCAGAAAACAGCTGGAAAGAAGAGCTATCTATGCATTTTGGCACAACACGAATGAGTATGAGCTACCAGCTTAGTATATTTTTGAAAAAGGCAGCTGTGATCCATGATTTTTTTTTTTTTATTGGTTGGACTAGATGATCTTAAAAGGTCCCTTCCAACCTAGGTGATTCTGTGATTCTGTGATTTTCTGAGTCAAATTATTGTTTGGAGACAGAGAAATACTAATACTGTTGTAAAAAGCATTTGGAATTAGGTGTGTATTTCTGGAGTCCATATTCCCAGGGTTTAGTGCGTTAGGGGTAAAGCGTGTCCTAATACTAACTGAGTATCATTGGAATGGATTTCATCATTGGAATGGACCCACTCTTCTTGCAGAGGGAGAGAAAATGGGCTTTTTAGCAAAACAAAGGCTGAGAGGGGTTGCGGTTGTCCTCTGCAAAGCTCACTGCCAAGGAAAAAGAGAAGTTTCCAAGTCTTGTAAAAATAAGGGATGGTGACAGTGTGCTAGTAGAACTAGTAGGGTGAAAAACCTCAACAGTGTGGGATGGAATTGTTTGGTCCATGATCATGTACCTATAAGACTGGGACGAGGCTTGAGGAACCTCCCAATTTTACATTTCAAGATGAGTATGATTCAAAATCTAAGAGAAAATAAAGTTTGTCGTTGATGTTTAACAAGCATGGCTATTCAGTTGCAGGTTTATTACTTTGAAGAAAGGCAATAACAGGAGGAACATTCTAATTTCCTTCTCAGGTCCAGGAATAGTGAGAATTGGAGCTGGTCTCAGTGGCAGCAGTAGGTACACAGGGCTCATGCAGGATGTAAGGCTTTATGAGCGCAAATTGACCCGAGCAGAGATCTACGAACTCCATGCAACGCCTGCGAAAAGCGATGTCCACCCTGTCTCTGGGTATTTGGAGTACCGGCAAGGAGAGACCAATAAATCATTCATTGTGTCTGCAAAGGACGACAAGGAGGAAGAAGGAGAGGAGTTGTTCATCCTAAAGCTCGTTTCTGTGCGCGGCGGAGCTCGAATTTCTCAGGAAAATACCACCGCGAGATTAAGGATACAGAAGAGCGATAACGCTAATGGTTTATTTGGCTTCACTGGCACATGCATTCCCGAGGTAAGGTGTTCATAAGGGAAATCGTAGGTGAAGTTTTGGACACAGAACAATTAAAGGCCAGGCCAGTTGACCTGCACAGGGCCTTGATTTCACACTCTTAGTTTTAGTAGTTAAGTAAAGTTTTTCTAGAATTTGGAAATGTGTAAGTTCTGTTAATACAGGCTCAGTCTCAGTGGTGTTTGCAGTATCATTTGGATTAAGAAAATTGATTTTATTACATAAACTGAAAACTAAGACTTAAATTTTTCTAGAAGAACATTATTATTTTTTTATTTCTGTCACATCTGAGACTGAGTCATCAATTAAAATATAAAGATTTAATTTTCTTTGTTGGAGAATAGATTATTACAAAGATTTTTATTTAATTTTTTCTGTGTTACATGACGTGTTTGAAAGGATTTTGCTACAGGTCATGCGATGACAAGATGTGATGTATTTTTCCAAACAAGATATAAATTGCATATGTTTGGAGTGAATTCAGTTGACACTGACTGTGATTGCTTGGGTTTTTTAAACATAAAATTGTTCCTTGGTGGTTGCCACCATATATGCAATATATAAACTTGCTACTTTTTTGGGGGAGGATGGAAATAAACATCACTCACTTTTACTTATTTAATCAGCTGTGAGGGAGAAAGACATAATACCTCTTTCTATTGGTATTGAATTGTTTGGGGGGAAAAAAATTCGGAATACTTTTCTATGTAGGAACTCTCATGACCTTTTAATTACATTTTTTCTAACCGAAGTGCTTATGATGTGTTTGGAAGTAACCACCTCACCTGAGCTATGTGGGTTTTCAATTTGGTTCAGTTTGCTGTCTCTGTGCCTGCCATATGCTACGATAACAGATCCCTTCAGTTTCAAATGCCGCCGATAATACTGTAATGCCACAGAGCAGCAACCAACCGTGAAGCAAAATTAAAAATTTATATGGCATGTTAATTGTTTTGGCACTTACCTTACGTCCATTTCACCAGGGAAGTATTAGAGCTGTCAGTGATGATGCAGATACACAGCGTTTTTTTAATCAGTAGTTTAATTGCTTTATGTACATATCTGTCTATAAGGCAGCTGACAGCACACGTGGTATGTGCAGCATGTAATACTGGAATTTAACTAATGCTTGAGATAGATTTGCCCTTTCTGACATTTTTCAAGTAAAGTTGTTTTCTATTTTAGATGTTATCATAATTTTCTAAAGTATATGGTCAGTAATACGGACTGTACTCTGTTCCAAATACATGAAATCATTGCTGCTGCAATCATGATCTCTGTGAAGACAGAATTGTCAAGAGGACTGTAGCATAGAATATTTTTCAACATTTTTCCTGAATGATGATAGTGTACTTTAATTTTAATGTATGTATTTTTTTTTTCCATAGTGTTTCTAACTGGGGAAAGGGGGAATCCAAATGTTTCTTCAAATCCTAGCTAATGAAAAATTTTTATATAAACTAACAGTTTTCAGTTACATGTAACATGTACATTTCAAGCATGTTGATTCTGTCTTTGACACACAGTTTGGATTAAGAGATTTTGTGCAGAAGTGTAGTTATTAGCTCACCTATGTAGTCCTCAGGGAGATACCAGAAGCTGTTGCAAGCTCCACCAAGATTGTTCTGACCACAATCAAGTTCAGTTTCAGTTTCCTAAAACTCCAAAAGTGAGTTTTACTGAAAGTAACACGACAGCATTTTTTCACCTGAACATTTGACTAGCGTTAGAGATTTCTATGTTTTGCATTTATTGCTCTGGTTTACTTTGGGGTTAACAAACATTTTCAATTTCTTGCTTTCTTCCAGAGCGCTGATGAGGGTTCCACTATATCCTGTGTCGTGGAGCGTACAAGGGGAGCCCTAGACTATGTGTATATAAATTACATTATCTCACAGGTTGATTCCACTGGCATTAATTACGCTGTTACCGATTTTTCTAACAGCAGTGGCACTATCACGTTCCTCCCTTGGCAGAGATCAGAGGTAAACCCTACCTTCCTATTAACTATTCATCCTGACCTTTGCAAACCGGCTGGAAAATACCTTCTGAGGATGCTTGGCTGGTTTTCATACTTGAGAGTGTTTCCTTCACCTGGCTTTTGTTGTATTTTGCGCTCCTGGCAAATAACAATCGATGTGACAGATCTGTGTGTATCTCACTTTAGGTGTCACCACGTGTGCATGTATGTTTGAATGCACATTATATATGAGATATGTTTACATATGTGTATCTATTAGGTGTATATGTCTCTAAATGTATACTTGAAGTGTGGATAGTCCTGTTCTAAAATAAGGGTTCCAGTTACTTTTGAAACTGGAAGATGATCAGGTTTTGATCTGAGTTTTGGAACTCAGATTTATCTCCACATCAGTGAAACAGGCAGCAGTGAAGTTCACTGTAATCAGAAGAGTGGTCTTCCAACCACTCTTGGCCACATTCTGCCCCTTTTGCTCAATCTGTTTTTGTGAATCCAGTTCTGAGCCACAGCACAATAATTTCATATTTATTTAAGAAGAACAAGGGTGGGACCACACTGCTGTAGAAAATTAATGTGTGTTTTCCATTAGCATTTGTAAAATAGAGAGGGTGAATTGTTAGAAAATCCTGTCCTCGCTTTTGCTTTTATCTGCTGCAGTCAGTACGGACTGACTGAAACCCACTGACACCATTTGAAAGGATCCTGGTGGCTCCACTAAAACTGTGGATCTGGTCCCAGTTAAACAATGTAAGTGATTAGAGCTTGGCAAAAGCTTGTGATATCTGAAAATGGTTCGTGTCACTGTTCGTGCAGCTTTAATTCTCTGTTGAATCATATTACTGCATTGCATAGGTCATAATAAAGCAAAAATTCCCAAAGCTTTTCTAGTCTGCCTTGCCCTGTCTAGCGGCAGAAAGGGGCTGGCATTCCCTCTGGCTCTACTGTTTTGTGGTCCCATTTATTCTCTACATTCGGGGGAATTAATTGGCATTACCCCAAGAAACAGATTGGGAGCAGTTGCTCATTAGGTGAGATGTCCCAAGGGACTTTCTGAAATCTACTCATTCCCAGTGAATGTGACCAGCTACTTAAACCATTTCTTCTGTACTTTTGTCTGAGGTGAACGTGTTAGCCTGTGCACAGCAGGTTATGTTAATTAGTAGTATGATCTGCAATCTCAAGTGTCAGGTGGCATAAAAAGCTTGCTTTACTTGCTCTCTAAATTGGATTAATCACTGTAATAGCTCTTCAGAAGCACAATTTCTTCAAGATTTTGAAATCTATCAGATATTTCACTTTCAATGTATAGAATGTAAACATAAACTATGCTTATGTGAAGGTAGGTATTAAATACTTGTTTGCTTGGTTATGTGTTCATGTAATTAGAAACACTTGAGAAAATATGCCTTCCATCTCTGGTAGCTTGGTAAAGTTGGTTTTGGAATGCATATTCTAAGCATAAAATATTATCCAAGAAGTTAAGTTAAATTTTCTGGAAAGAAAAATGTTGTCTGTATTAGTTTCAGACCTACACAGCAGATACAGCTGCGTGGCTAATCAAATAATTTGATGAGTTAAGCAGGGTCGTGATACTCCTAAGCAATGTATGTTGCACGGTTTGATTTCTCCATGATTTGGTCCTTCTCTAGGTCTTAAATTTGCATGTTATTGATGATGACATTCCGGAGCTAAATGAGTATTTCCGTGTGACATTAGTCTCTGCAGTGTCTGGAGATGGAAAACTAGGTTCAACTCCTACCAGCGGAGCAAGCATAGATCCAGAAAAGGAAACTACTGATATCAGCATCAAAGCCAGTGACCACCCCTATGGTAACAATGATGGAGATACAGTCTTGTAGCACACAATTGTATTGTTATAGCTCAACAGATAAAAACTTTGCTTGGCCTTGATAGTTGAGGAAGCAATGCCAAAGTATTCCACTTTATCTAACTTGAGATTAATTCATAATTTATACACAAGAGTGAAAGCTGAGTTACTTATTCTTGAGAATACTATATAAAGACATCAAAGCTGCCCTGACCAAAAAGGCTGTTCCCTTTGTTTCATAGAATCATAGAATCATTTCAGTTGGAAAAGACCCTTGGGATCATCGAGTCCAACCATCTGCCCTACTCTACAAAGTTCTCCCCTACACCATATCCCCCAACACCACATCTAAGTGACTCTTAAACACCTCCAGGGATGGTGACTCAGCCACCTCCCTGGGCAGCCTATTCCAATGCCCGACCACTCTTCTCTTTATGTGAAAAATATCATTGCTTATATTATATTTTTATATAGCGGTGTATTCTTAATCCAGGAATTGAACAAACTCTGCAAAGCATATATATATACATATATATATATATATATGTATATAAAAATATATAAATAAAAATATATGGTCCTAGGCAAACCCTCTATCTATCTGTGATGCAATCAGTTTGTTGATTCCTGTTTGAGCAAACACAGATTGCACATAGTTGATCCTGCACAAGTTTTACTCAGATGAGAATTTCTGATGAATGCTTATTGTACCAATAACTAACCAATACAATGACATCATCAGGCTCTTTCTGGAAGAGCTGATTTCATTACTGTGCTGTGGCTTTATCAAGACTGATATGGATATTAGTGAGAGAGGGGAAAGTACACTGCATCCCTGGAAATAGCATGACTGAGTCCTAGGGGCATATCAATAATTGGGTTTTAGTTTCAGAAACATTAAGTATAAATATTATCGATAATTTGATTTCAATTTATTATCATAATTTAAATGTGGTGCAAGAAGCTATTTAATAATACTTCTTTTCTGCCAGGTCTGCTGCAGTTCTCGGTGGGGCCACCTCCTCAGCCAGGCGATGAAATGATTCTGCCAGCCTCTGCTGTGCCCCATGTCACTGTGAAAGAAGAAGTTGGACACGTCAAGTTACTGGTGGTTCGTGCACAAGGTCTTCTTGGAACAGTTCTGGTGGAATACAGAACAGTGCCGCTTACAGCTTTCAGTCCTAAAGATTATCAGGTATGGCCATTGCCAAGGTGTGTAATTATTTTTGGAATTTATTTAGAGTTATTTGTCTTGGAGATAGACTTCAGTTTGAGTATTTTAGCCCAGCTATGATTCTTTTCACAGAAACACTTTGTTTTCTGTGGTGATGTGATAAATGCATGTGTAACACTCACTTTTAAAATATATATCATTATGTGACTTTTACATCCTTTCCATGCAGCATGTTGTATTTCCTAGGAAAGCCTATGGCTTTGTTTTTATTTTTTTTCTTAAGAGAATTGTCAGTGCAGCAATAAGGCATATTTCCTGTTGTCGCTGATTATATCAAACTTTATATGAGCATTCAGGTACATGTATAGGATAAGATTATATTTGTACATAGTAGGATTTGTGCATGTCCAACAAAATAACCTGTGTTTGGTTGTCTAACTGATGTTTGTGCAGAAAAATTTAGATGAACGCAGATGCTCATAATTCTGTGAATTTAGATGCCTTTTTCTCACACCAAAGATTCCACGGATTTTTTAAAAGCTTAAGTGAAGAAAAGCAGATGTTTTGACAAAGACAAACAAAATCCAGGCTCTGTTTCTTTTTTCATATGGATGAAAACATTAGACTTGAACAAAAATGTGAAGAGCTTTCATATTGCAGGCTGTTGTGGGGACGCTGGAATTTCAGCCAGGAGAAAGACACAAGTACATTACTGTTAACATCACTGATAATTCTATTCCTGAATTAGAAAAAACTTTTAAAGTGGAGCTGTTGAACCCAGAGGGAGGAGGTAAGGCACATACATCAATCCATTGGTTATATTTTCATGATCTCTGCTCATCTGTTAAAATCTTACCTTTCTTAGGTATACTATTTCCATGTTATTTCTAAAGACAAACAAACTCTCCCACATCCCCCAGACGGCTGTAATTCTTCTTAGGAAATAACTGTTGTTCAGGTATTTTGTTAATCATTGGTGGAAACCACCAGATCCCAAAGAATATGTGTTATTATGATGTATTAAGTCATTTAAAGGCAATTGCTACTTTTCACACGACGTAATCTCATGGTTGGTAATTGGTCAGTTGCTTTGTTAAACAAATTTTCCTCAATTATTATTTTTTTTTGTTAGAAAACTTACAGCTAACTTTAGAAATTCACTAGACTGGTACCCTTGTAACACAAAACTTCTTTTTGGCCTCTTCAACACCATTGCAAGCACAAAAGTTAGAGAAAAGACTCCATTAGTTAAGGTTTCTGCAGATTTTTCCAACTTTCTGAAACATGTTTTCAGTTTGTGAGAAAATATTAGAATAAGAGACTTTGGGGGTCTTTAGGCCCCTTTTTTGGTAGTCTGTTTTTTTTTTTAATTCACAGCTCCAATTTCTCCATGACAGACCTCATTTAGGAGTGAGAAAGGGGACATACAAAGAAGGGACAGAAAGAGGGAAAGAAAGGAGAAAATAGAGTTGAATGTGTTTTCTGTCCTCTGACCTCCTATCACTATTTCCAATGTCATAAATTAAATCAGGTGGCATTATACAAAACGTTTTCAAGCTTTTATCAGAAATCCTGTATACTTTCATATCCAAAATTGAAGCCTTCCTAGAATACTTCCTTCTCTTTTTGTGTTGTCCAGAAATGTTTAAATTACTTTCTGCTTTCTCTTTATTTATAAATATATATATCTGTATATATCTGTATGTCTGTCATCTTAAAGTTGCTGAGCTCTTTAGAAATGATGGCAGTGGTAGTGGTGATGGGAACATGGAATTCTTCTTTTCAACTCTCCATCAACGTGGTAAGCATTTTTAATTAATCCTATTTTTTATTGCTAATTGTAATATCCCTCATAAATTACTATACTGACACAACTTGTCACAGTGTAACTTTATTTGCAGTTACATGTAATTAATTTAGATTTATCATAAAGTTCTGTCAAAACTTATTTCTGTTTTTAAACATAATTTCAACAGCAGTCAGTGTTTAGTATAAAAAAGAAAATAACAGCTTCTATACAACCAAACCTATACTGTTGTAAAACACAATATGATAATTCCAGAAGTAGAATTAAAAAAATTAGTTTTGTTTGAAAATTGTCCAATTTTCTGGTGAGCAAAAAGCACTTTGGAAGGAAATTTAAAACTTACTTGATCGTATGCTTTGATACATGCTTTATGTTACTTTTATTCTCTGCATCTCAAAAATAGTAAGCCACATTAAATTTTTTGAAATTTTTTGATTGTTTTTAATTTCTTCACTTTAAGTTTGTATTTATGTCATGACATACAAAAAACCAAAGATAATTCAATACTAAGAAAAATTAAGAAATGCAAGATGCAGAAATAATATAAAATCTGATTGAAAATCCTAATCATATAGGACTTGAAATTAAACCCTACATACCTAAAAGTGTTTTACAAGCATCCATTATCCAAACTTAATCATTTATTCCCCTGTGAGAGCCTGACTTTCAATTTTATTTATAAATGCAAAGGACTTCAGTGTGAATCTTGAGAGTATGTCTATGGTTTAGCCACTTTTTGAAGCTAGGGTTTTTTGTTTCCCTTTTCCTTGCTTCCAGAAATGATTTTCTTAAGTGCACGGTTTTTTCTTCCCCTGAGCACCAAGTAATCTCACCCAAGACAATCTTTTCGGTAGTAGGATTTACAGCACTTGTTCTTTTTTTGGCCGTTTGTTACAGCTGATGTTAGGACGAGAACTGCATTGATCTGGTCTATCTGCCTGCACTGTGGTTTAAATATGACTCCCTGACATCCTGTATTATACTCTGTTTTCATTAATTAAACCTAGAATTTTATTTCTATTCCTCCCTTAAAATTTTCATATTTATTATATGGGGTTTTTTTTGCATAGTTACATAGAAAGGCCGCCAAGAACTCATTATTGAAAATCAGTTCCTTTTCCATGTGGACAGTTATCATGCATTTCCAAGAAACCAAAGTCAAAACAGCACAGATCCTCCAGACATGCTCTCCTGTGTATTTTTTTGTAGTATGTTTCTTTAACTGTTTTCTTTCATGTTAGAAAAGATGGTAGAAAAAATGACCCTTTTTGGCACTGTCACTTGACAGCTAGCTTGGGAATTGCCTCCCACATCCTGGTGACTATTGAGGCTTCTGATGATGCTCACGGTGTGTTTGAGTTCAGCCCTGAGTCACTCTCGGTGAATGGAACTGAGCCAGAAGATGGAGAGAGCAATATTGTGCTGCAGGTAAGAGAGCTCTGAGTCTCACATCGCTCTGCAGTCCTCTGGCATCTCTGCTGTTACTGGGCGTTCTATGATGGTTTTGCCATGTCCATAGGATTTATAGAAACTTTATCATCCACACCTGTTTTGCCATTTCATACTGAGTTTTCTAATGTGTGTTATTCAGCTTGAAACTGAAATGGCACAACAAAAATATCCACAGGTTTAAAATTACTTCTACTTGATTACGTTTGAGGTACTACTACTTTAAAATAACTGTGTTGATGATACAACAAATACAGCAAAGCTCAGATAATAAAGATGATGCTGGCTTTTTTTCACAACACACATTCAATTTTAACCCATTATGTCAACATCTTTGCTTAATTCCATCTCACACTTCGATGCTTTTCTTTCTCATAGAACAAAAATATGCAGATCTTTGTATTTCTCACTCAGGTTGTGAGAACTCATGGGGCCTTGTCTCAAGTGACGCTGCACTGGACCATAGTGTGTGATCTTACCAAAGACCTGATCTCTACAGATGGGAATGTCACATTTGAGGTTGGCCAAGCAAGAGCAAATATAACAGTGCAGGTTTCTCCTGATGAAGTTCCTGAACTGGATAAGGTGTTTTCAGTTTTGATCGCCAACGTCTCCAGTGGTCGTCTTGGAAATCATACTAATGCAACATTAACTATTTTAGCTAATGATGATCCATATGGAGTCTTCATCTTTTCCGAGCGAAACAGACCCATAAAAATCGAGGAAGAAACAAAAAATATCTCCCTGACAATAATGAGGCGTGGTGGTCTCCTCGGTGCAGTGGTGGTAACATACAGAACTATTGGCGATGACGAAATGTCGCCTTTTCTTCCCCCTGACGTTGTTAGAGCAATAGAAGGAAAAGATTATATACCCATTACAGGTTACGTGGTCTTCGCAGCCAATGAAAGTGAGGCCACAATATCTTTGCCTATTTTGGATGATGATGATCCCGAGAGGTCAGAATCTGTGTTTGTGGAGTTAAGCAGTATTGTTTTGATTGAGAAAGTACAGGAGCGGCCAAGTAAGTATCTTACTTGTGTAAAATCTGCAATTTCAACATGAAGGCTGGTATTTATATTTAATAGGAGAAAATGCCACAAGTTAAATGATAAACTTTATACCTCTGCCAAATTCTGTGTAGTTAGCAGATGTCTGAGTTACCTGCCTTGTGGGCTGTTGGCATGTATTTCCTTTAGCACAGTATTTTGTCTGGGATGGATGAGCATTTCTTTATCCCTTTTGCATCACCTTATCCGAGGTCTTTCAGGCCAAATATGTTACACTATTGGTTTTGTGCATTAATACCTGTTCATCTACTGTTCTTTCTGTAACATTCATCATTAGGAAATAACTAAGGTAGGTCTGCTTATTGAAAGCCAAAAGGTCTTTTAAAAATGAAACAGTGTGGAATTACAGCTGCACATTGCTTTTCTAGTGTAGAGAATGTTTGCTTCATCGCTCATTCAGAGAAATTGCATTCATTATAGCCTGATTTGTGCTTCAAAGTTTCTGGGTGTGTCTAATTTCTGCCCCCAACCCAGATTAATCTTAATATTAATAGAAACTTCAAATATAATTCTGCTGGGAGGTTGAAATCTTACTTGTATTTCATCATAGCAAGTGTAAAAGTGAAATTCTTCTGAACTGTGTTGATCTTACTACTGGCCTTATGGACAAATACATAAATAAACAAATTATTTCACAGTACCTCACCTCTTCAAAAAAATTACGGCTTGTATGCTCCACAAGAGGGTAGAATAATTAGTTATTTAAAATTTGGATTTTTCTGCCATAATATAATTCAAACATCAGAAAAAGGTATGTTGGTGCAGTTTGTAGTTAGACCTTGTCCAATCCTAGAAAAGATAATTTTGTTGAAAGTTTGTGGTGACTAACCACTAAACTCACCTGTATGTCCATGATCTCTATAGCCATGGTTAGAATCAATGGCACCCCCTCACTAAGTTTTCTTTATGTTTCAGTTGTAAATTCTCCTCGACTTGGATCAGTGGGTGAGACAATAGCTCATGTAATTATCAATGCCAACGATGATGCTTTTGGAACACTTCAGCTTTCAGCTTCAACTGTGCGAGTTGCTGAAAATTATGTTGGACCAATCATTAATGTGACCAGAACTGGGGGGATATTTGCAGATGTTTCTGTGAAATTTAAAGCCATGCCAATAACTGCAACAGCTGGTAAGAAATCAGAATAACAGAAGTATGCACTCTGTGTTAAAGTGGAAAGAGCATATTGTGTGCTTTGAGCAGTCGAAGAAGATAAAGATTGAATGCACTATTGTATAACAAGTAACAAAAAAAAAAAAATAGTATCAGTGAGACATTTGCTGACTCTGCTTAGTAAAGAGGAATCCAAGCCCTATGGGAAAGATCATACATCAGCTTTTAGAAAGCTCTGAGACATTATCACTGAAGAATCTGGCAAGAGTGAAGGTGTTGGGGTATTTGTACTAGCCCCTTCAAAAAAAATAAAAAATAAAAGTAAAACCACTATAGTAGTATATGCAGCTACTATTTAGTCCTGTGTAAATATTTAAACCCACCATGGGTTGCTTACCTGAGCTCATTGCAGAGGAAGTGGGAGGTGGGGACTCAGCAGTGAAACAAAGAGGCAAAAAACAATGAAAACCCAGGAAAACTTGAACTTTTAGAAAACGGGAGGTTAAGTTCTCCAGTTGGTCCCCACTACAGAGAAGATACATAAAGAAAGGAGCAAACCTACTAAGTGTTCAGGGTCAAAACCACTTTGACAGTTACAAATCAAACGCTCTGTATTTCAGCAGTGTCCAAAATGGAATATGCAAGTCATTTCTTACTCTGAGAACTGGTGTTTTAGTTTCCTTTTTATGTAGCAGACTTTTCTAAATAAATATGTAGCTGGTTTGATGTCAGAGTATGCTTTCAATTAGTGTCTGAAGCAGAGCCATTATCTAGCGTATCACAGTTGTTCATCTAGACCTTCTGAGAGACAAGTTTGCCTAAAGTGAGGTTCCACACACAAAATGTGTCCTTTACTAAAATCTCCATCAACAAAGGTGCTTCTGTTCACTTTCATCTCTTGGAAAGCCAGAGAGCACTTAGCGATCAAAGGCAGCAACATCTTGGTGGTGTGACCTTGTCAGTGGAGGACAATAATGGACCTTTTGTAACTACTTGGTCTAGCAATACAAACTCTGTTTTGGCTAAGGCAAGTTTTAGTTTAATCCATCCAGATATATAAAAGGTAATGGGAAATAATAAAGACTGTGTTGTCTGGGTCTGAAGATAAGTAAAACAAATCCATAAAACCATGGAAGAATGCCTGCATTAATATACTGTGGTTTTTATTGTTTTGTTTTGTTTCATCTACAAATATAGGTGAGGACTACAGTGTAGCCTCATCAGATGTTGTCTTACTAGAAGGGGAAACAAGTAAAGCTGTGCCAATTTATATAATTAATGATATCAATCCTGAAGTTGAGGAGTCGTTTTATGTTCAGCTGCTGAACCAAACAACAGGAGGAGCCTTGCTTGGATCTTTGACCAGAGCAATCATAATTATTGAGGCTTCTGATGACCCGTTTGGATGCTTTGGTAAATGAATCCTATTTGCACATTTTCTCTCTTCTGCTATCAATTTTTGCTGCAGATTTGTGGGTGAGCTGTTACTGGGCAACTGAATAAAAACTTCCAGAGACAAAGAGGAAGCTTGGGTGAAGACAGTAAAGGAAATAATAAGATAATGTTAATTAAAACTTTTATTTAGGGAGCAAAAGTGCTTTAATACAACAAAAAACTATTATTTAGTCAGTTGATACAGCAAGATTCTGGAATCCCCCAATAGAGATAGATGGACTTTAGTTTTTAATTTTTTTACCTAAGTGTTAAATTTTTACCAAAGTTCTAAATTCTAATATCAGTTGCTTAAATGCTTTGGTGTCTTTCTTTTACCAGATAATCAGCCAAAGAAGATTTAAAAATCTAGGGAAGCTGAAAAATATAAAGAGAAATTAAATTACATTATCTTATTTTCTGTCATTTACTTTAGATTGTCTTCTGCCTGTTATTATCAATAGAATTACTTGTATATCCTTTCCAAATAAGTTTCATTACACAGGTTTTGAGAAGGGTTTTGATTTCAAAAATATGGTGGTATTTTAGAACTCTCTTTTGTTGCTTGTTTTTTGGTATATTTTTATGCCTTTTCCTTTGACTTACCCATTTCTCCCTTCAGTACCCTACTTAATTCTTCTTGTTCCATTTTATCAGTAGGAAAAGGTAGAGAAAATAAAGAAAAAATGTCAAAAATAAATAATTTCAAATGGGTAATTCTTAAAAAGTAAAAGTGTAATACCAGGAAGACTTTTATTTAAAAAAATTTTAGATAGAATATTATAGACTTTAGATAGGTTTGTTTCTTTGGTAAGTGACATGAAAACTGCTAAAGTTTCTGCTGGGAAAAAATATGAATTTTTCTTTAAAAAGCTTAGAAACAGCTCATGGTTGGCCTCAAAATGGAATAAACGTTGTGGATGAGGGCTTAATTTTCATGCTCATTTCCTCTACAGATGAAAATATTAACACTGCAAGTACCAGATTCAAAGTGATTTACCTGAGCAAGTAAATGCAATCAAGTGAAATAAAGCTATGTACTTCATGAGTTGATATAGTTAATTTCAGTTTCATTGTTAATGAAATACATCTCTCTGCCGTGCGTCAGTTTTTCAGATAACCGAATTCACTGTGGAGGAGCCTGAATTTGGATCAGTCACTGTAAATCTGCCAATAATCCGCAACGCTGGGACGCTCGGTAACGTTACTGTTCAGTGGGTGGCTACCATTGATGGACATCCCGCTGATGATGACTTGCAGGTGGCCTTGGGTAATATTACTTTTGCCCCCGGGGAAGCCATTCAGATGTTGCTGCTGGAAATCCTGGCTGATGACGTTCCAGAGATAGAAGAAGTAAGTAAAGCAGTTAAGTCTTTCCTGAAAAGCATTGCAGTTTTAACTTATTGTAGAAATGTGTGGCAAGAAAAAACCAGCAATGTTCTGTCAGGAAGGCACAAAAAATTCAGATTTTACTTCACTTGTGATGATTGTTAGAAATACCAAAAATTGTCTAGCTGCATTATTTCTTTTTCTTTTTTTTTTCTTTTTGAGATTGTCCGTGTAGAATTAACTCAGGCCTCCAATGGTGGTGCTATTGGGTTAGATGGCGTGGCAAATATTATAATACCTGCCAATGATAATCCTTATGGCACAGTTTTCTTTCATCAATCCTTATATCGAATTCAGGAGCCACTAGAAAGAAATTTGCTTGCAAATATAACAGTCAGGCGAAGGTTTGTATAATGTTTGCTTTATTTATATCTATTACTTTTTTTTTTTTTTGGTCTTGGCTATAATTTCAAATGTCATGCTCTTCTTGTGTAGTTATTTGCATCAATTTCTTGATCTGCCAGCTCAATGCATATTTATTTCATATACGTAATTTTTGAACTAGATGTCTCCTTATTAGAAATGTAGGTAAAGTACTTAATTGTAATACACATTGTGGTGTACAATGTAATGCTAATATACACAGCGACTAAGTTCCATTTTGCCTATCTAATCATCAAATCATATAAAGCTGCACAACAGCCTCCTTGTGTGATTTGAACTGGCAGACAAAATGGGTCAACCCACATGGGAGGGAAAGAAATAAGAAAAAGAAAACAGATTTTTTGCGTGGGCTATGGTATCCTGAGGACACCTAGGAGGGAAGATGTCAAGGCTGGGTGGCACAGGCTTTTTGTTCCTTGCCAGCCTAACGAAACTAAGTTAATTCAAACATGCATCCTTAACAGACTGCTACCCAAGCTATAAATGATCAAACTTGCTGTCCACAAAAAATGAAATCTCAGTTATTCAAGGGAATTCACTTTAATTATCTATTTGGGACTTTTCAGCAATTCAGAAAGAGACAGTTAATTTTGTTCACTTTCTAATTCTTAACCAGAAACATACAGAACATACTTCGTCAACTAACATTACTTTTTCATTTTAATGTCTTTTAGTGGGGGAAGGTTTGGTCAGCTGCAGATATTTTACAGCACTTCCGAGACTGACATCGTAGCTCTGGCCATTGAGCAAGGTCAGGATATCTTGGGCCATTACGAGTCTCCCATCCCGGGAACTCCTGACCAGCCATCCAAGACCCGGGTGAACGTATCGGCAGCAAGTGACCCGCTCTCTGCCTGTGCAACCCAGTGCCTAAAAGAACAAGCCTGTTCAGCCTTTACATTTTCCAGTGCCTCTGGGATTCCTCTCTGCCTTTGGCTGACAGGGGAGATCGGCCCATTGATTAACACCTCAGGGTTCTGGACCTACAAGAAGAACATCACCAGTGCGTCGGCTCTCTTCAGCACGCAAGCCATCGCTGGCAGCGACTACGAACCTGTTACCAGGCAGTGGGCCATAATGCAGGAAGGGGAAGAGTTTGCAAATCTGACAGTCACCATCCTCCCCGACGGCCTGCCTGAGCTGGATGAGAAGTTCACTATATCCCTTCTGAAAGTGGAACTGGTGAACGTCTCAGCCAGCTTGAAAAATCAACCAACTCTAGGCCAGCCAAACACTTCCACAGTTATCATCATGATGAATGGTGATGCATTTGGGGTATTTAAGATCTACAGCGTAAGTCCCAACGCGACGGAGAGTGGTCTGTACCTTGAAGTAGAAGAACGTCCTCAGACCACCGTGCAGCTGATGGTGCACAGGACAGAAGGCAGCCTGGGGCAGGTGACAGTGGAATGGCGCGTGGTTGGTGGAACTGCTACCCCCAACTTGGATTTTGTAGGTGTTGGTGAGACTCTGGTGTTCGCTGAAGGTGAGGCAAGGTTCTGCACTCAATTCTGTTTTATTAAACTAAAGAAAGGAGTAAAGAAACTGACAAGCACTCAATCCTCTTGATGGTTTGATAAACTTGATAACCTTACTCTTAGGCTAAACCTCCCTGAATGCTCAGGATACATATTCCAAAAAATATAGTTCATTAGCATATAGCATGATGTTGCAGAACACACACAGGTGTAGTAAAAAAAAAAAAAAAAGATGAAAAGCATAAATATCTAGGCATTTTTAAATGAATATTGCAATGTGCAGTGTGCATGATGAAGATTACCTTTATACCAAACAAATAAGGAATAATAATGCTGAAGGTAGTTGTTATATCAAGGATAATGAAAATGAGAATTAGGCCTAACTAGGCTTTTGAGAACCTTCAGTCAGTACACTACTAATTTTTCATGGCATCTCTTTTTAGATTCTGATATTGTGTTGATTCCATAACATAACATAATATCTACCTTGACTTCAGCAAGGCTTTTGACACTGTCTCCCATAACATCCTCATTGGGAAACTAAGGAAGTGTGGGCT
>JAOQGH010000019.1:77289133-77314503 GCA_025769975.1 Gallinago jamesoni
AAGTTCTGAAGAGAAAGATCTGGGGGTCCTGGTAGACAGCAAAATGACAATGAGCAAGCAGTGTGCTCTTGTGGCCAAGAGGGCTGTTATGTTAACTGATATTCTCATAATCATAAACCACAGGTTGCTTACAGGCAGTGACCCACAAGATTGTGTTGTGAATTATAACAGATTATGGAAACTGGTAACTGCCCACGTTTCCTGCTTACATTATTGTTCTTTGACAGTCCAGAAGAGGAGTAAGTAGCACAATGGCAGCCCATTTTAATGCATACCCTGGCCCAGTAAATACTTTCAAATTCAGTTTACAAACTTGTATATAGGGTTCATCAGAAAATTTATGCACTGCGTAATTTTTTTACAGGAATGATATGCCCCTTTTCTAAGTTAAATTTGGAAATCAGAAAACTTATAATGCAAATATAGAATTCTAGACCTTTGGAAATTATGCCTACATTGTTAATTTGTACATAGGGTATTTAATAATTTGATAATTACATTCCCCTAACATAACTTTTCAGTAGTAATTGAAAATATCTTCATAATGACATTCAGTCACTTCTTAACAGGTAAATAAATAAATATCCTTCATGTCTTTTTTTTTTTTTTAATATTGTTTAAGAATTTCCTACAAAAGGAGACGATTAAGTATTTTTAAAAGGTGTTTTCTATTTGTATATATGTTCTTCTCCTTGCAGGGGAAACAAAAAAGCTGGTCACGCTGACCATCTTAGATGATCCAGAGCCAGAGGATGATGAAAGTATCATTATCAGCCTGGTCCATACTGAAGGAGGGAGTCGGATTTTGCCCAGTTTTGACACTGTCACAGTGATTATTCTGGCAAGTGACAACGTGGCAGGAATTATTAGCTTCCAAACAGCCTCAAGATCTGTTATTGGCCGTGAAGGTGGGTTCTTTGTGTGGACCACACTCAGCTTGTTTAACATTAGATTTCTGTTGGTAATGACTCACAGTGGTTGTTTGCACCACGGTTTAGAGAATGCCAGCAAGCAGAGAATAACCAGATACTTGTCGTGCATTTCTTTGATTTTTTAACTCTTACACTCATAGCACTTAAATGAAATGTATGGAAAGGGTAAGTACACCATTTCCAAAACCATTTTCTACATCATCATCTGTGCTTTCCTTTTTTTCTGAAGATTATGTCTTGCTGCTCTTGGTATTGCATACCAAAGCTCCTTGTAGTTTTTAGTTTATTTATACCATATTCAGAACCATATTCCATTTATACCATATTCCATATTCCCATCATGCACACCTATTCCTAGTCATAGACAAATCTCATCTATCAGTGACTTACAACTCACTTTAAAACTTCTAGAAGTTGGTGTTCTAAGGTTTGACACGGTTCTGCATGAGATAATAATAGGACTAATGGTGATTGCTTTCTTCAGCCTTTGCTTTCTCTGATACGTAAACTGATGGGCAGGGAAATCTCACAGAACAGAAATTTGCTCTCCAGGAACATGCAGATTGCATTTTCTGCTTGAAGAAAAAAATCTTTCTCAACCAAACTGTTCTTTTTTAGTGTTTTGGGTTTTACTTGAGGTTTGTTTGGTTTTTTTTTTCCCCAGTGATAGGATATCATAACTTTTTTGTTTTGGTTTTGTTGTTTGTTTTTTTTTTTTAATCTAGTTATGGCTTGTGTTAATTCTGTGCTATTGTCTGCCTGGTTTTTGTCCTTTATTCCTTCACATTAACAGTTCTGGTCCACCTACGAAGCCAGCTGCAATCTGGCAGCCTAAGAAGAGTTGTTAATGAGCACAGGGAATTAATACAAACTGTCTCATTCCCAAAGGTTACGAGGACCCTGAGTGCTTTCCACTGGTTAAATATTATTCATGGCATGCTAGCAAATGCTGGCCATTTGGAGCTTGATTACTTTCCTATAGTTTGGAAATTACTCAATTCCAGTTCCTCTAGCTTGTGAAAAATAGTGCATTGCCTTACAGCAGGAAAACCCAACCAAACTAACTCCCCTCTGATAAAAAAATACCAAAGAATGAACTAATGCCTTTAGATGATTTTGGTGGTTGTTTTTCATTTTCAGCATCAATTCTTTTTTTTTTTTCTTCTGAAATAATTTACTACTTTTATTATTGTTTCTTTCTGGATAGAGATACCAACAATTTTGGTAAAGCTACCCAAGAAACACGGGTCAGTAATAAACTACTTGAGGTCTGTAATGAGGATGAATTGTACTTCAGGTTTCTTCTTAGTATTTGGATTACAGTGCTTCTGTATCATAAAGTGTTTTGTCCCAGACTTCAGTGAAAAGTCATTGCACTGCATAAAGTTGTTCTTAAATAAGCTTTGTCTAAATTGTGCATTCTGCAATGGTACTAAAGTAACCATTTTTCTGTTAAATATTTATTTGTTTGCAATGGATGTATGAAATTCTCAAATAGGATAGAATGGTTTTCAGAGCAGTGTTGAATGATATATTAGCCTCAGGGGATCCTGTAAACTGGCAGTCTGCCCTCAGATATCTAGCTGTAGAAGCAGAATACTTGTGATGTCAATAAATTTTGGATTCTTTTATTCTCTTAGAAGCAACATGTAACAACTTAAGACAAAGATATGAACTCTGATACATCTCCAAGGCTTAACTGAAGTTTGAAATGTTGAGGCTGAATGACAAATACCAATTCCATTTATTTGAAAATGGGTGTATAGAATTCTTGTATTTCCTCTTTACATTTTTGTATTTTAGTTAATTATATTAAGATCTCTTGAAGTTAGTTGTTCATATGTCTCATTGGTAGCCAATATACACGTATCACTTTAATATTTCCTTACGAAAAAAGAACACATCTAGAAAATGTTCAAATTGTTCCTGCCAATTTTAGCTATACAATACTGTCCTGCAGCATAATACAGCATTTACTATTTTCTGTAGTTCACAGACAGGTATTGCTTTGTGCATGTTTTCATGGGCATTTATCTAACTTATTCATGTTGACCAGGGTCCCTCATATTTTGATAGTTCTGTCCAAGAATGATCAAAGCCCAGAAAAACCAAGGAGAAGCGTGTTTAGGTTTAGGGTTTTTGTTTCAGTATTAAAAACAAATGTTATATAACTACTGTAAAGTTATATATATATAGTAATGTTTTCCAGAAAAGTTATTTTTAACTGTGATCTATGGTTTTGGCTTCCAATTTTTATAATTGATATGCAGGAGAGGAACCCCCTAAATGTGTGTCTTATCCCTTGTTCCTAGGAGAAAAGCTGCAATTCCATATTGTCAGAACTGCCCCAGGACTGGGAAATGTTACCGTTGAATGGAAGATAGTTGGGCATAATGTAAAACAAAATTTTGAAAACTATTCTGGAATACTCTTTTTTCCTGAGGTAAATCGATAAACAAATCTAATGGCTACAGGAGAACGTTGTAAATGTTGAGAAAACAAATGTGCTTTTGTACTAGTCTTTGTTTCTTGATCTGATTATTTACTTGCTCCTTTATTCCTGGAGTTCTAAACTGGACGGAATTTATAGGTTTTGATACTCTACATTTCTTAAAGGTACTTTTCAAAATATGTAAGATAGAGTGGTATTACTTGTATTTTACACAATAATGACTAATCAATTTATCAATAAAATAAATAGGAGACATTGAATGCAACATTGTATGTTCACTTGCTGGATGACCATATTCCTGAAGAAAAAGAAGAATATCAGATCATCCTATACAACATCAAAACAGAAGGTAATGCAGAACTACAGCTTGCTGTATTTTAAAACTACCATTTAATAGTGTAATATTTTCATATGTATTAACACATTTTAGAAGTGTAGGACTAAGCATACTGCAACTGGTGTAAACAATCAAAGTTCATTCATGTTCTATTGAAGCAGGCTTGATCCTGATGTGTGTATGTTTGTATATCTAAATAAATAAACCCCACAGTGTCTTTGCAGTTTTCCTTAATAGGTTTTAAACCTGATTTAACTCTTCGTGTTTAATTCAGTGGTTATTTCCTTCCCTTTAGCTGACTAGAAAATTGAGCTTACTGACATGTTCTGGATACATTTGCCATGAAATAGGCAGATATTTTTATTTTTTAAAGCAATCTTTTCATGCCGCAAGCTGACTTTCTGATCTGTCTCTGAATTCAAGGAGGTCAGAATATTTTATTCTTGACATTCAATTTATAATAAGAAAAGAAGCATGAAACTGCATCCCTTCCTGAAATACCCTTTGTTAAACTGAAATTAATGTCTAAATGCTGAACTATGTTGACAAGGATTGTGTCGCTGCTAGGAGCCTTACCAACTTGCCAGAACCATTTGTTGACTCTTGCACTCCATCAGGATATGCATAAATTAATACAGCAACAATTATTCATCCTGTCAACACTTAAAGGGAGTAATTTCTTAATGGAATGATTGAGAAGTTGAATAGGATTTTAACTTTTGAGTTAATTCCTGGGAAAACTTTCTCTTTCCTTTTAAAATAGAAGTTGGTATTTGGCTCTGGACCATTAAGTTTTTTCATTTCTTAATATGTTTTTGTGGCTCTACACTTAGTATGCATACAATTTCTGTCAGGATTGTATGTTCCCGTTAGAGAATGTAAATATATATACATTTGTTAGAGAATGTAAATATATATATATATACATTCCACACCATCCATAAACTTCAGTGAGCACATCATGCGTTTAATTTCATTTGCTGTCATTTGGATGTAACAATAGCAGTAATATAAGATTAAAAAAAATTAGTTCCATAACACTATATTCGCTTTAGTCCACTGTTTCTTTTGCAGGAGTTTCTTCTTCAGGTGCTGCTATTTTGGATAGTCAAGGATATGAAGCTGTTCTGACAGTAGAAGCTAGTGATGAACCACATGGAGTCTTGAATTTTGCCTCCCCATCCAGGGTAGTTTTAATTCCGGAGGAAAACAAAACGGTTCAGCTTTTTGTTAACAGAGAATTTGGATCTCTAGGTTTGTATAACTCCAAGAGAAAAGCGGTTCTGTTTTGGTAATCATTAGGCAAATGAAAGCCATGAGAGGGCGGCTAGAAATTTTTAAAAATCTTGGATAAAGCTGATGTTTTCAGAACTTCTAAGCTTCTTACTGAAGGTTTGGAAACCAAGTTTTTGTTAAAACTGGAGCAACAGCCTCGTTTCCACAGCAAGGAGTCCAGGAGCTGTGAAATAACTAGTTAGCTATTAATTTGTCTCTAATGAATCTGTCTCAAAGGGTTAGCCTTCTCCAGAACAAATAAAAAACATACAAGAAAGGAACACATATTCCACCTCCAAACTTGAACAGAAGTTGTCAGCTTAAGAAAATGCCTTAGAAAAATTTGCATTCATAGCACTGAATTCAATTTGTGTCTCCTGTGAGACTTTCTTAGTCCTTTTTAAATCAATTCATATTTTAACATCCATGAAATTAAGTAGTACTTCATTTCAGAATTGAATAATGTGCTATGTGCAAAAACTTACATTGTGAGATAATGTATAATCATTTCCTCTTTATCTTTTTAAACTATATTTAGACCTCATTGATAACTCCTCTTAGTTTCTTTTGCTATATCTGTTTTGAAGTGAAGTGAGCAGTCACAATGAATGTTCAATATTGGGACAAATCACAGATTTGTAGAGGCATTTGAGTGACATTCCTGTTTTCCTGTTTCTTTTTTAATATCAATCAGTATCTAGTTTGCTTTTGAAACACTGCTCGGGAAACTAATACTCCATAGTAAATGTAATATCTCTTGCTTAAAGTCCATCATTATTTATTAAAACTAAGATTCTTTTATACCTTATGTTTTATTTCATACAGACCAGCTTTGAATTTCATCTGTCATTTTATCTCCAGGATCGTTCTCTTTAGATTTGCAACTCGACTTACCCTGGCAGATCAGTGAAATATGGCTTTATTATAAAAATTTACTTCTAACTTTTTCCCTTGGTAACATTTATCAGTGTGTCCCCTAATCTTATTCTTTATTGAAGTCTATGTCAGTCTGCCTGGGAAGAAAACTAGATTTATTAGGCTGTATTTCCCAGCACTGTCTGTAGAGCCTTTCTTAGATATCAGTTGTTCCTGAAACGTTCTACTTCCCTTGGCACCAAACCTGATATTAATAATACATTAAATGTCCTAGGTAGTGCTTCAGCAGTGTAATATTTGCAGTCCACAGCACCTCAAATATCTGAATACAACTGGTCCTAATGCTTTTCAAGTCCTGTGATGTTGGACCAAAAGTGTGGGCTGAAAGCACATTAAAAACAATAACAAAGTTCCATTGGTTCCAGATTAATCTTTTAATCCTTCTGTTTTGCAGTCAGGTTTTCATTTTGTGGGGGAGCATTTAATCTCTTTTCTTTGTCTGTTCCAGGGAAAATTACTTCAGAATTGAAAAAACTGATTTGTTTTATTCCTCACAAATTAAACAGGTGCTATCAATGTCACATATGCCACGGTTCCAGGATTGCTCACCTTAAGCAATCAGACAGAAGGGACCTTGGCTGAACCAGGAGCTGATTACGTACCTGTGTCTGGCTCACTAGTTTTGGAAGAAGGAGAAACAACAGCTGCCATAAACATTACTATTCTAGAGGTGAACTCTAAACCCTTATGTTCTATACTGATCTGTATGACATCAGAAGAGGAATAATTTAAAACTTAAAGCTTGCAACCTGTCGATTGCTTGAAGCTATACATTTCATTGTAATCTGGAAAGACAGTTTTTTTCTTAATGTTAAAATCACAGGAAAAATAATTACAGCTCTACCAATGCATAAATGAAATTTAGCTTTCTCATTAAGGCTTTACTATCTGATATGCAGAACAGTGTAATTCATTGCTTGCTACAGACTCTTACTTTCTCAATGACTGGGGTTTATTCCTTTAAAACTGGGCAGAAATTATTCACAAAAGTACAGAGTCTTTTTCATGAAATATGAGGTCTTCATAATTCATTCAAGATAATAACTGTCATAGTCAATAGCAGTATTTCAGGAAAATGGAAAAAAAAACCTCAACAAGTTTTTCCCCAAAACGTTGCTTTTAGGTGGCTTCTGTGACAGTTTCTTGAAGTACAATGAAAAGAGGATGTACTGGATTTGTGTTTTTCAGGATGATGTACCAGAGGTGCAAGAATTCTTCTTGGTTAATTTAACTTCAGTGGAACTCATCATGAACCATTCAACTTCATCCCCACCTCGACTGGGTAAAAAACACTCATACAGAATTATCTTTGGCTTTCCTTTTATATGAATTGCATGCAGATTATATTATCATTATTCCACTTACTTGACAGCTATGGCAATATGAGACGGAGTATTCTGAAGGAAACATTGTAGAATAACAAATATATTCATTATTACACATGCTTCTTACTTTTTTAAGGGCTGTAAAATTTCTAAGGCTATTTTCATAGAGGAGTTAGTAATTAACAGTTGGAGAGCACAATTATCTGAAAAGTTTTGTTGGCAGTGTATTAATCTGATTTTCAAATTCAAATACATAATGGAAACAAAAATGTCCCCAAAATTATGTGATTGCTTTGTTCAATCTTTTAAGTGTCTCTTTTTATTGCTCCTCTTATTATTATTTTTTATCTATCAGATTTAGTTTTAGGAGTCATATCCTATGGTGTTCCTGCTCTTCCAGTGAACTTCATTTATCATTTTCTTAGTTCTTCATTCTGCTTCTGCATTCAGTAGCATAGCTGCATTGGCTTTAAGGACAGTTGGATTATCCTGTAGTGGTAGACACTATCTGATCATTTCTATACTGATCATTTCTAACATCTTCTTTGACTCTTTTCCCTTTTCTCTCCTTGCCTTCTGAAGTGACAGAGTTAATTCGTTACAGAGTGAAAGGTAACTTGCAAGACTCATTGCTGATTTGTGGACATGGAGCTGTGATTAGCCGAGTCTAAAATCTAAAAACATAAAAAAGAGTAACATATAAGTCTGAACTAAACTGTGCTGAGTGCTGTATAGTCTCACCTTCTTTTGTAAAGGGTCTCTTTGGGTTATGACCATCCAACCCTGCTGTGGTATCAGCATTGGGTCAAATGTACTTAGGATCAACAGATAATAGTTTTAAACCATGAGGCAAAAGCTTGTCCTTGTTGTAGAATGTCACTATGACATTCTTTTTCTAATCTTGTTTTCCCTGTTAGTATGTTTCAATTTTTCATGACTGAGAATTTAACTCCGAGTCAGGGCAATGCATTTGTGCAGGATTTCTAGCAGTCCCGTAGCCTTTGCAAGATATTTGCAGTTTTTCTAGGATATCAAAAGAGATGGGTGTTCTGCACGTGATGGAGGTGTGTGCAGCCACCCCCTCACACCTGGAATATTTTGCATGGGCTGTTCCCATCCTGGCCATGTGCATGCAACCCGGGGAGCAGGTCTGGGATGACAGGGATGTTGAACACACTGGGCTCCAGCGACCTTTACTTCTGATCTGAGTTTTCACTGACAAGGAGAGGAAACAACAAGTGTAAGGACAGCCCTTTTGTCTTCTCCAGGCTCCTCTTGAAAGGTGGAAGGTTCTTGAAAAGGTGGAAGGAAGAACCTGACTCAAATACCAAAGTGCAAGGAATTTATAAAAAAAAAAAGGGTGGTGGAGGGAGAATGATCAGCAGCTGAAAATGATGAAAGAAAAATGAATAAACTTAATGGATACAAGAAAGCGCTGAGCAGGGTGTGAGAACCCAACAGGACCTAACACTGTGGGAGGCAGGCAGTGGGATGCCAGACATGAAATAAGAGGTCTAAAATGGAAATCAAAGCATTGAATATATTGAGTGGTCTGACTTTGACACCACGAGCAACAGTGAGGGGTAGGAGTGAAGCTGAAAGGTCTGTTCTTTCTAGCACTGTCTCTGGTCTTCTAAACTTCAGAACATTTCTACATTTCTGCTGCTGGTGTAGAGGTTTGGCAGCTACTGCTGGTCTTCATCGCTACCACCTAGTGACAGGTTTGGATTCGCAGCAATGGCCTTTTATTCAATTTTGTTGGAATTGATAGAAATCTTTCCTGTGGATCTAAATATAGCATATTTGCAGATTCAGTGAAGTTAGTTTGGTTGTAGAAATTGGCATTCTTTCCTTCATTTCTTTTTAAGTCTTATTACAATTACGTAGAAGTAAGTTAAGGTAGTCATGAGGTGCTGTTGTCTGAACAAATTAAGACAGTTTTCTCAGAAAAATCAAGTTCTGGTCATTTCTGGCATTAATTTATTATTCAGTATTTTCACAGTACAATACATACAATAATCTTTTATGTATGTCTTTATGGAGGAATAGAATGTTACAGTGCATAAACAGAAATTAGTAAGACAAAGACATTAGTAATTCTGTATTTGTAGCAGAATTGGAGGTGTGTATCAGTAAACTTTATGATTGGGCACTGAGACATAAATAGAAGATGAAATACTGGATCATTTATTATTCTTTCTTACTCATTTTTCCTTCCATTTTCAGAATGGTACAGTCTGGAAAATTTTTAGTGTCATCATAATAAACACAGGCAATGAAGATAAATTAAGATTCCATGACAAATTTTGCTTTTGATCTTTCCTAATTTTTCTCTGCTATGTTTTGCTTTCTAAATTTTCTTTAGTCTTTTGTGATTGCATTATGAAATGTAACAGTGGTAGTTCAAGGCACTATGTTGCAGTTCTAATAGCAAGGTAGTAAGGACAGATTTTCTTCAAGCCTTTCCAATGATCTTGCCCACTACTGTTTTCTCCTCCACATTTTGGAAACAGAAAATGATATATTTCTTCTAGAAAATTAGTAGAGATTTAAAAAAATGCTTCTATTATTATTGAAAATCATGAATGTGTACTTTATTGTTCATTTTTGTCCTTCTGTTTTCCATTTTAGATGTGGAAGGACTAGCTTCCCAAATTATTATTGATGCTAATGATGGAGTAAGCGGAGTAATTGAATGGGAACGTACCAAGTAAGTCTTGTCTCCTTGAAGAACTCACTGTGTCAGTTAGTGATTGGGGTTGCCCAGTTATTTTCATTATATTTCATTACCAGTTAACTCCTGTTAAAAATACAGGGCCAGATCTTTGAGATGGCAAAGCATCGTTCAGTTCAGTAGAACTGGGATATGTAATTCCCACACTGAAAAGCAACATTTACTACATTTACTCAGAAATCTTTGCTACCATTTACTTACTTTCCCTGCTGACATTTTGTATTGTGACTTCTGCACCCATGTAAACACCTCTCATTTTCTCTGCTTAATTTCCAGAAGGTAGGAAGAAGGCATCCATAAGCATAGACAGACTTGATATGCCACTAATAACCAGGGGAAAAGCACAACCTCCTACAGCTTAATTCCATTTAGATAGGAAAAAAGGTTAAAAGGTTGTATTAGATGATTGTAATGATGCTGATATTGTCGTGATGCCTGTTTCTTGTACAGCAGAGGCAATGGTTTGAAGTGAAAATAAAACAACTATCTACCAGTTTATTCAAAAGAACATGCTTAGTGAGCACTGAGAATTTTTCTTATTTTTGTTATAGTTTTGAAGTTAATGAATCTCACGGGAATCTGACAATAACAGCATACCGAAACAGAGGATCGTATGGCAATGTGTCTGTATTTTTTTATGCCCAAAATTTGGAGGCACAGCTGGGTTTGGACTTTAATGTGACATCAAGGGTAAGAAGCAAATTCTAAATCTATTACTTTTAATTTCTTTAGCTTCCTCAAAAGAATGTCTGCTTGTTTAGTCTGCAGAATTAACAGTAGTGCAGCTAGATTTTCCAACTTCTTTCAATTGCTTTGGTCATCTGAATAGAAAGAGACAAAATTAGCCATCTTATTTTACTTTTTTTTTCCTTTTTTAAATACTGAAGTATTTTTAAATATAAGACATATTATAAACTTTCAAACATCTATCTCAAATACAGTTTTGCTTAGGCAGGAGCATAAAAGATTTCATATTTTTGTATAAGGTTTCATATTTTTTCCAGCAGACCTTTTGGAGTGAATTGCTCTTGCCTATCCGCATTGAACAATGTGCTGAACTATTTCCCTTCTGTTTCTATCAATTTATTAAGGACATAGAGGTTATACCTCTTCTTGTCTCTTTTTCCTTCCTATTTAAGATAATTGTGTTTACCTTAGTTGAAAAATTCTGTGTGTGTATTAACAGCTTTTAAGTATCCAATGCTTTCTGTGTTTCAATGCTAGACTCTTTTTTTTGCTGATGGAGAAAGGAATAAATCTGTTGTTGTTACGATTTTTGATGATGATATTCCTGAAGGTGATGAGAAGTTCCAGTTAATTTTAACAAATCCCTCTCTGGGGCTGGAATTAGGGGAGAACACAACAGGTAAAACTTAGTTTTGATGTTCACATTCTTTGGAATTGTACATCAGCCACTTTAATTTCATTCTTCTGAATAATCATATTTCATAAAACACCATTGCCCTGCTATGGTAGATCTTTATACTTCTTTGGAAAGTTCTTAAACACCTATATGCAATCTATGCAATTAACAAGATACTATGTGAAATAAGGAATCAAAAAATGTGAAGGTGAGGTTTTTAATAAGATAATCTAGGTACTTCCTGTCTATAAATTTTCCTAGATAAAGTAAAATACTTATATATTTTCTTGAAGAAATGTCATGGACATAAAAGAATTATATATACACTAATGGAAGAATGGATTTGTGTTTATATGTAGTTTATTTGTATATATGTGCAATTATATTTTACTATGTTAATTAAAGAATATTTCCATTATTTATTTCTCAAAAGCCACAATTACTATACTTGCCAGTGATGATGGCCATGGAGTTTTGTCATTCAATAACAGCGATCACTTCTTCCTAAGGGAGCAAACAGCTCTCCATTTGATGGAAAGTGTTGCAGTATTAAATATTATTAGAGAACCTCCTCAGGGGATATTTGGCACTGTGACTGTTCAATATCTTGTAAGTGAAATTAATTCTTCAGAGCCATCAGTGGATTTGACCCCTTCCCAAGGATATATTGTGCTGGAAGAAGGAGTCAGATTCAAGGTAATATGACAGTTATTACCGAGTAAGTGAAGAAAGCTTTTTTGAAATTACTGGAAAGATTTCAGAAATGTCTGTGTTTTCTGTTGTATTTTTCTTTTCTTTTCTTTCAGTTCCAGAAACTTTTTTACTAACTTATTTTCTATAGCAAAGCTATATAAATCTTTTGCCTGTTTGGGTAGTGGGAAGGATGACAGTGAG
The DNA here is from genome assembly GCA_025769975.1 of Gallinago jamesoni. Classification (NCBI taxonomy): domain Eukaryota; kingdom Metazoa; phylum Chordata; class Aves; order Charadriiformes; family Scolopacidae; genus Gallinago; species Gallinago jamesoni. The sequence continues at coordinate 77,301,382 of JAOQGH010000019.1, forward strand.
CCCCAAATGATTGTGAAAACACCTTCCCCTTTCTAGATAATTGTCTTCTAATTTGAGACCACCTTGAGAAGATCCTATTCTCATCCACAGTGGTGGATAAGAGGGAAAGAAGCATCAACAAGAGATAGAGTATTTCAAATAGCCCTCTATTCTTGCCTTTTTCCCTTCCTTTTTTCCAGCATCAGTGCTGGAATTACCCTCTTGCCGTTGAGCTAGCTGAGTTGCCAACTGAAGTAAAGTAAAACCAATTTGGATGAGCTGCGTTAAGGGACTGGGTAGCCATATGGGCACTGTGAATGACCAAGGAAAGGTTGGAATAAGTAGAGAAGCAGAAGATGAAAAAAGGTTCATAACCTATTACATTTCAGAGGGTATTAGGATGAGAGGGGAAAAAAGGAGAAGGGAAAAAATAAATTTTAAAAAAAGTGGATATGCTTGTCTTAGTGTTGAACCAATGGAGGTCACCAGGTAGGTGACTTTAGAACCTCAACATAGGCCATCATAGTCTATAGTCTGATGTCATGGTCTGGTGTCACCATTCGCTGTGAACGATTTTCTGTGCTTGAAGATCATTAGCTCAACAACTTTCTGTGCTTTTTTCCTTGTCAGACACTGCACATCTCTGCAATACTGGATGAAGAACCAGAAATGGATGAACACTTCGTTGTCACCCTGTTCAATCCCACTGGAGGAGCCAGACTAGGCACAAGGGTGCAGACTCTGATTACAGTATTACAGAACCAGGCACCACTGGGGCTTTTCAGCATCTATCCTCTTAAAAATAGGTACTAAACACTGATAAAATTATTTTTTTCATATTCAATAGAGATGGTATCTCTCTACAGTTTTGTTTTTGATGAACCTCTTTAAAGAAATTCAGCAATCTAGTTGCAGAACATTTTTAATTTTGAAAAGTACACTAGCTGTACAATATTATTGCTGCTATACAAAACAACAGGAAAACACTTAAAATGGACTATTCATCATTAGAAATGTCAATTTCTCTATGGATTTTTTCAAAAAACAGTATGTCATTAGTCCCTAAATATTCCACTAACAGTAAGCTATGTTAAGAGCTCCAAACTTCACATCAGTGCCCACGGAGTCATAAATTTTATAATTTATTTTTGGTTTTAGGCTTGTGTAAAATACACTTTCCCTCAGGGTGTTTTTCAGAATCAAATGAACCCTATGGAAAGACATTTTCAAAAACTGTTCAGTTTAAACCATACAACTGGAATATTACATTTCAGGCAGGTTTAAGATTTTGTTGAATTTCCTATGATTTTGCCAAAGTCTTGTGATAGGAAATATCGAAGAACCTTAATTAATGTAGTTATCAGTCCATCAGATAGCAAAACCAGTGATTAATATTTCCTTTTTATTTCTGTTTTACATTCTGTACTGGAATTGTACTGTAAGCTTCTTACGTGTATACCATAAAAATCATACATTTTCCCTTTATTTTCACAATTCTCACATTTAGGACAAATTTCCTTGTCGTTGAAGAAGCCAACACTACAGTTTATTTGAAAGTTTCACGGAGCAATGGCCTCAACGTGTCTGTGAGCGTTGAGTGGGAGACGCTGTCGGATACTGCCTTTGGCATCAGTACGTTCGCTCTTTTGGGAGCATCCACTGCTTTTGTCAGAGTGGAGGTAGCAAGAGACCAGCCAAACATATGGAAGACATAGCTTTGGAATGTAAATTTGCATGTTCAGACTTGATCACATTAAACATCATCATGGATGAGTATCCTGTCTCAGCAGCTGGTCTGACCTGTGGGTGGGACATGGAGTTTAGCTCTTGGAGCTAAAAGCACTTCTTTTTCTTTAAGCCAGTCAAAAGGCTCAGGTGATGTAAGAGTCTTAGTGCCACGACTGCTTGTTGTGATGAAGGGGAAGAAGAGGACAAACCACATTTTGTCGTTTCTTTGTCACTACTTGCTATCTAAATAATTTTGTCACGATCTGGTTTCCAGAGTCATTCTGAATCAGACTCAAGTTGCCTGTGCATCTTCCATGTGCAATTGTAATGTGTGAACCATCCCTGGAGGGGTTCAGGACCAGGTTGGATGGGGCTTTGAGCAGCCTGGTCTAGTGGGAGGTGTCCCTGCCCAGGGCAGGGAGTTGGAACTTGATGATCTCTAAGGTCCCTTCCAACTCTAACCCTTCTGTGATTCTATGAAGAACACATTTATTGCTTAACTTTCATTACATCCTGAGTACTGTAATATTTCCATGCATTCACAACTATTTATGGTCAACATTTCATAGAATCATAGAATTTCTGATACTAGGTCTGGATTTGGCAAGTAAATTATGAAAATGGCATTGAAAAAAAAACTCAAAAATGAATAGTATTGCATTTTACTATATTTCAGGGGGTAGTATCAGTGTCCTGTCTGTCTTGCAAAGTTTTGTGGAAGAGTCAGCGTCAAGCTGGTGCTTCTTTACATCAGGAGAAATCCTGTATGGTGTGCTGTTGCGCACGCCCCCCGCCACGTTTTCAACTGTCTACCAGTGGAAAGGAGTTTTTGTCCCCGTCGAGGTAAACATTTGCCTGCAATCACCAACCATGCTACTTAATAAAGAATTTAAGCCTTGATTTTACTTACTTTTTTTTTTTTATTCCTATCTCTTAGAATTTCAGTATGTGGAACCCTAAGAGCTGTGAGTCTTTCCAAATCCGTGCCTCTCCCTACCTTGTGATTACTCATGGAGGAGATGGACAGGGGGCTTCCAACAACAGTGTCTATGCCTTCATGCCTGGACGCAGACTGCTGAAGGTAAATCTGTTTTTCTTAGAAAATCATAAAAACAGTGGGGTTGGATAAGGCCTGGCGGGGCCCTCCAGCCTAGCCATGTTTTGGAAAAAATATCACTCCATGCTGGGCTACTTTGGGGCCACTCTGCAGGACTTCAGTGATTTAAGTTTTTACAGCTGGTTGTCTACTGTGGTTTTATATTTATTTTTGGGGGTTGGGGGAAAATGGCCTAGAAAGTGAGGAAAGAAATCGTGGAGCAATCGAGGCATAGAGCATTTTCTTAAAAATATGTGATAAATTACATTTGTTTGTAAATTAACCCCAAATGTACAGACGTTTTAAAAACAGTAAAATTACATGTGTGTAGTTTTAAAAGTTATATACATATTCTATATGTAATTTTGCAATTATAAACATTGTGTGTATACATGTATTAGCTTGTCACTTGAAGTGACTTCCAAACACCATTTTTGTCATATTTCCCTCACAGATACAGACACTCTCTATTCTGGATACCAGGCAGGTGAAACACTTTGCTGTGGATGAAGAAGACTATTTGATTTTCGTGAGCCATGCCACCAATTCCAGTTCCATCCAGGTTAGAATACACTTGCCTTCCCTGTCTTTGATGTGGATAGTTGTTCTGAGTCTGAAATATGAAGTTTTCATCGTGAAATAAAATTTCTCTTCTCTTGGTGCTAATCATGAAGATATAATGAAAAAAAAATTTATATTTCCACAGGTTTTTCAATGGAATAAAGATTTATTTGTGCTGCATCATCAACTTCCACTTTACAGAGCTCTGAACATAGCCTTGTTTCCTAGAGGAGGCGTTATGTACCTAGTAGTTTCTTTGTCAAATACCAGCCAGAACATGCTCTTGTACCAATGGTTGAATAACCAGTTTAGGAATCTTCATCAATTACCAGCAAAAGAAATAAAATATATGGAGGCCTGGATTTCTGGATCTGATATCTATTTAATTACTGCGAAAGGTACGTTAACACTGGTTTTGCTGAGTATATGCCAGCTTGTTCAGTAGCAAAGGCATTTGGGGTAAAGGAGTTTAAATAGGGATTAAAATATTACTGGGGGCTGTCATCAATATGTCATCAATAACCATTTTATCAAAGCAATATCTGTTTTTTCCCTCAGAAAAGAAACACATTGTGTTTATTCTCAAATACTTATGACACTAACGAGTTGTTGTCTGAAGAAAAATAATAAACAATAAATATTCTTCTAGTGGCTGATTGCACACTTTCTAATCTTTTCTGAGCTTTGAGATCTGCAAAGATCATTGGTCAGCAACGTACATGTGGGTTTTTTTATTAGAACTATGAAACTTTCATCATTGTTTTATGGCTGCATCCCTGTGCCTATTGAAAAGTTTACTTTACAGTCCATGGGTTTCTCTGCAATTGGCTGTTGTCTATTGAGTATTCCTATACGGGATTGTGTTTAGAACACCCTTTCAATGATGTCAGCAGTTGAATCATCCCATTGAGATCAGTCATACTATGGAGTTATACACAGAGTAAAAGAAAGATATGATAATTGTTCTCACTTCATAAATAAAGCTGCCCAACTCTGCCTTTTGAATGGCCATCAGTGTGCGATTTAACTAACAGGCAGCAAAATAATCTAAGTTGTGTCATTTTGTTCCTCTGTAGAATCCGGAAATTCTTCTGAGATTTTCATCTGGGAGACAGGGCAGTCTACCTTTAGACACTTTCAGTCTCTTCCAGTCTGCCCTGTGAGAAACATCCATGTTTTCATGCCTCCTTCAGGCTTAGGTAAGAGTTAAATGACAAAATTTGTTCAAATCCTAGTTTGTAACTCTAAAATTGCAGAAATATATGTGCTAATTTTTTTCTTATTGTTTATCAGACTTCAGAAGTTACTATAATAATTGCGCTACCAAGGGCATTTCTGACATTATGAGAACTTTAAATTTATCACCAAATAGTTCTTTTTCTCTCCTTCCTGCTCAATGTAGTTCACATCCTCCTATCTGGCAAGGAGACAACAGCGCTGTATTCCTGGAACTCGGAGGGAAACCAGTTCTCTGCGATGCTGGAAGCCCCACACGCAGATCATATCACTTCAGCTACCACCAGGTCTCTGAACTCCAGCAAGACCTTGGTTGCTCTGTCCGTAGACTCCACCTCCCAGATTTATGAACTGACTGCTATCTCCAACCAGTCAGATTTTATACCTAGGTATGGTGGTTTTTTTCTGTTTTAGATAACTTTTCCCCAGCTCCTGCATTTCTTTTTCTGTGTCATTGTTTTTTGTTACAGCGGAAGGCATTATCTACTTCTCTGTGTGGTGTGCTTAACACTAAAAAAGAATTTTCCACAGGTAGGTTTAAGATAACCTGAAGTCAAACAGCCTCACAACTGGCTTTAAAACATGGCAGGAAAGGACTTGCAGTTATTACTTGATTTTTTAAAAGCTCTTATTTAGGATAAACTAAATTACTTTCATGATTTCAGTTACTCTACGATCTATTGTAATTTAAAAAGTCCCAGCACAAACCCTACAACCTTTAAACTTCAATTACTTCTTCAGGAATATAAACAATAATTCCAGCTGCAAAAATGCATGTTAAACTTACAGCAGTGCTGTCAAAGTTCATTAATCAGCTATCCTCAGTTTATAATTATTTGATGTGTATGTTTTTATGCTAGTTCAGGTGAATTGGTATTTGAGCCTGGGGACATGGAAGCTGTGATAGCCATCAATATTCTGGATGACATGGTCCCAGAGGAGGAAGAATGCTTCAAAGTGTGGTTGAAAAACCCTAAGGGAGGTGCAGAGATTGGAGTTCATGGTTTTGTTAACATAATTATTCCTTCCAACGACAACGCCTATGGAGTCATTGCATTTGCTCAGGTAAAACTTCTAAGGTAAATGAATAAAATATGTATATATAACTTCTGAGTAGTGGGACACAAACATACTAAAACTGTAAACTGGAGCATGTGACAGGATTGTTTTTGGGAAGTCTTGTAGCAGTGTTGAGTTAGAAGCTTTTTAACATCCATTTAGCATTTCTGTGTGATTATATAGAACACAGGGTGATAGAAAATCAGTTCCACAGTCTGTCCCTACTGTGGTATTTTTGTAATCCCTTTAAATTTCAGTAAACAGCTTGTTTTTGCAACAACCTAAAAATTCTGTTTTCAGATGGCATATATGCTATCGTCATAGAGTCATTACTGGTTGGTTAATCAAAATTAAGTAACAAAAACTAAGGAATCTTTTCCTCTGAAAAAGATATTAATTGGATTATGTTACAAGATAAGCTAGTCTGCCAGAAAAAAATCATTTCTTTGGAAAAATGGCAGATTAAAGGTATTATTTGGAGCGGTTGATACTTAAATCATCAAACACCGTAGAAGTTGTCCTAGACGGGTATATAGTGCATGCATACTGAAAATTTAAAATGCAGAAAAGTTGTTATTGCAATTAAATATTGCATCTGGACTTGTGAGGAGGCGAATAACAGCAAAGTAACAGCAGTAAAAATACATCATTATTGAAGGTCCACTTGTTTGTTTCCTGTTTCATATGGTTTGGACATAAAATACTGTAAAAAAAACCCAAACCAACACAAATACCCAAACAACATTGGGGTATTTGCCTTAGGATAAAGAGGCCTGACCTTTTTAAGTTCTCACGCCCATGAAAGTGAGGAATATTGAGTACCTCTGAAAATCAGGACATGAAAATTTAACCAATGAACATGTGTTTAGCTACCTAATAGTATATTAATTTATTGTTGCCCAATGTCACAGGCCCCCTTTGAAGAAACTTTTCTTTATAAGGAAATAATGTTATGGTTCTGCTACTTTATGTTTTCCAGAGTTCTTTGTTTAAGCAAGTTGAAGAAATGGAACAAGACAGCTTAATCACCTTGAATATTGAACGTTTAATAGGAACATATGGGCGAGTTACAGTAGAGTGGATCGCTAATGGGAGCATCAGTGATGTCTTCCCAGCTTCAGGAATGGTGTGTAATTACATCACTGATGTTAAGGAAGCACTGATTGAATCGTCTTAGACAATAGGTGCAAATGTACGAAGGATAGCATGTGTGAGATGGCTCCACTCTTGCGTTAATTCCTGCATGTTGGTCCTTTCCTGTGATTCTGGCAGTTTGCATGTCCGGCTGGCACATAATCCCATAGCATCACTCTCGCTCTTCTAGAACCAGATGCTGCAATGCTGTCCAGGCACTACAAATGTGTATCTCTAATATCCCATTCCATCTTCATTTCTTCCTGCTTTGAGATCCAGCTACTGTGTCAAATCATGTGCATCAGTGGGAATCTGGGAGTCTTTGCTCTTCATTCTGACTTCATCAATACAACCGAGAACTTCAGTGGCCCAGGAGAATATTACAAGTCCCAGTTTTCTCTGCTTCTGAAACTAGATTTCCAGCTGTGTTAAAATCCCATGTTTCCTGCTAGCCAAAACTTTTGGTATTCCTGAGGACTGACAGACAGCAGGTTCTTTAAGTCAAGGGCCTCCACCTGGTGGCCATATGCAGCAGACACAAAGCTTCGAGGCTGTTGAGCTGTAGCGCAGGCCACAGCTGAGATAAGAAAGGGCCAAAATAGTGTAGAAATAAACTTTACATCTGAAAATAATGGCTCTGAAGTAAGATAAAAAATTTAGAGAAAAATAAACACAGGTGAAATCAGGGATGCTAAAACAAGCATACTGAAATTATTAAAGTACTCCTTGAGCAATTCAGATGGATGCTAATTGATTCCCTGCACATGTTTACAGGCAGGAAGAGACAGAAAGGTAAAGGTATAATGTTTTTTGATGGAAATTTCTGTTTATCCTTCAGCATAGGTGTAGCCTAAAGTGTTTATAGATGTGTTTTGCATGTTGAGAGAGACCTAATCAAGTAGCTTCCTCTTGAGTTTAAAAATAAGAAAATAGATAGACAAAGCATTTCTCAATCATTTTCTCTGAAAAAAAAAACCACAACAAAACTGTTGAGTAGACATTTATTTTATGAGCAGTGGTTTGTATACATATTATAAGTTCATGATTCTTTTGCCATATTTCTATGTGGTGGGTTGACCTTGGCTGTTGGCCAAATGCCCACCCAGTTCTCTCTGACTGCCCCTCCTTAGCAGGACAGGGGAGAAAATAAGGTGGGAAAGCTTGAGGTAAAGTCAATTTTATAAGGAAAACAAAAGCCATGCTCAGTAGCAAAGCAAAAAGTGGAATTTATTCAGTACTTCCTATCAACAGACAGATGTCCAGTCGCTTCCTGGGAAGCACATCCTCAGTACATGTAGCAGTTGCATTGGAAGAAAAAGGCCATGACCACAAATAGTCATCTATGTGTGTGTCCTCCCTGCGTCTTTACCCCTCAGATTTTATTGCTGAGAGTGGTGTGATGTGGTATGGAACATCTCTTTGGTGAGTTTGGGTCAGCTATCCTGGCTGTGTCCCCTCCCAACCTCTTGCCCAGTCCCAGTCTATGATGAGAGACCTGAGCATACCTGTCACACGTGGGGTTGCCCAAGGGATCAATATTGGGACCAATGCTGTTTAATGTCTTCATAACTGATCTGGGTGATGGGATCAAGTGTACCCTGATGAAGTTTGCTGATGATAAAAAACTGAGCGGGGAATGGACACTTTGGAAGGGAGAGCCACCCCAAAGGAAGACCTGGATGGGCTGGAAGAGTGGGCTAACAAGAATATTATGAAATTCAACAAGGACAAGTGTAAGGCCTTGCACTTGGGAAAATATAATCCAGGAGGGCAGCACAGGCTGGGATCTACCCACAGCAGCTCTGTGGAAAGGGACCCAGGCGTCCTGGTGGACAAGTAGGTCCATATGAGCGAACAGTGTGCTACGGTGGCAAAGAAAGCCAACAGGATGGTGGGCTGCATGAACAAGGGCATTGCCATCAGAGTTAAAGAAGTCGTTATCCCTCAGCACTTGTTGGGCCATACCTGGAACACTGTGTTCAGTTTTGTTCCCTGCTATACAAAAAAATGTGGACAGGCTGGAGAGGGTCCAGAGGAGGACCATCAAGATGGTCAAAGGAGGAAAGACTGGGAAAATTGGGTTTGTTCAGCCTTGAGAAAAGAAGGTTTAGGGAAGACCTTATCAGCCACCATTTAAAGGGTGTCTACAAAGAAGATGGAGACTCTTTGAATAAGGAGAAGATGAGGGCTAATGGATACAAGTTACTTCTGGGGAGATCCCAATTGGACACAAGGAAAGTTTTTCACGCTGAGAACAACAAGCCGTAGGAATCCTCTCCCCAAGGACGTGGTTGATTCTCCATCATTGGACACTTCTAAGGTTTATCTGGACAGGGTGGTGGGCTATCGTGCCTAGACTGTGCTTTTACCAAGAAAGATTGGGCCTTGAGGTCCCTCCTAGCCTGGTACTCTATGATTCTATTATATGTATGTGTGTGTGTGTGTATGCATCTAGATGTGTGTGTATATATATTTTTTATTTTTTTAAATTGATAGTTTTATGGAATAAAACAGTTGGTGTAACAGCACTGAGGGGAAGTTTGACTTTTTCTTTTCCCTCCCTCTCAAACTTCAGGTTACGTTTTCAGAAGGTCAGGCCCTGTCCACCATCACCCTGACCATTCTCGCGGACAGCGTGGCGGAGCTTTCGGAGACGGTGGAAATCACACTCACCCGTGCTACCACTGTGGGCGTTCAGGAGACCACAAAGGGAGCAGTCATCGATCCCAAACGGGCAAGAGCTGTGCTTACCATTTTGCCCAGTGACTCTCCGCACGGTGTGGTCGGGTGGCACATAGAATCTCTTTTTGTTACAGTCACGGAGCCAGAAGGTAAGTCTGTTTCTTGATTCGTGGGGAAAAAAATATATGTTTTTTTCCAAAATCAGCGTTGTTGAAGCTGTAACACTGGCTATGTATATAAAATATATATAATAGAATACATATATTATGTATATAAAATATATATAGCATTATAATAGATTATATAGCATATAGCATATATCCTAGATTATGTGCTTAATCTATTATATATATTATTTTTATTTATCAGCATTTTTCTATTAAACATTGTAGAAGCCATGTTCTTTAAAATATGTAACTATTTTATTACATGACATTTTGCACCCTATTTCACATTGAGCATATCAACATTATCCAGTAATTTTTGTGTAAGGGGTAAGTTATTAAAATCTTGGCTTCTTGTGTTGCAAATGATTAATACATAAAATATTTTTATTTAGATAAAAAAAACAAACTTGCAGATTAAATGATATTAATATATTGTTTAAAATAATTTACACAGACAGACATTCCTCATGAAATGGGTCAAAAAGGGAAGCTTTTTGTTCTATGGGATCAGGGAAAGTTGTAAACTTTTACATGTTGAAGTTAGGATTCAAGGCATATTCTTATGTTTCATTTGTTGCACTTGCTGTTCCCATCTTTAAATGTTGTATTTTTTAAGGAGTTTATACAGGTTCTTACCGTAAAATAGTATCTTGTTAGTACGATTGAGAAAAACTAGTCTAAAATATAAAGCCTGTGGCTTTTTATCTTTCTATTTCTCCAGTCGTAAACTCAGCACTTTTAGCCAAATGCTGTGTTTTGTGCTTTATTGGAAAAAATTGCAAATCTGCTTTTCCAAAAGGAATCTGAGCCTGACTGATACAAGTGTATCTCGTTGTCTTCAACATTTTGAGTTAAGGAAATGTAAATTCTGTAGCCAGAGCCACCAATGCCTCCAATGCCGCCTTCCACATGGGAACCTGTAGAGACTTCCCAGGCAAAGCAGTGAGGGGGGAGTTTTGAAGGAAAACCGAACAAAAACCAGCAATGTCGTGATAACAGTTTGTGTAGCAGACACTTGCAAGTGTAAATATTCCATACGTTATTCTTCCTCCAGAACCAATGCTTTTCAGCATTTTAAACACACTCTCTGTGTGTGTTCATGCCACTTGCATGTGCTTGTTTGCCCAAGTCTTTTAATTACCCGATTAATGTTGTATTACCGAGGGGGATTGAAGTGGGGCTCTGCCCAGCAGCTCCAGTACAGTCAGGCGAGCTGAAAATCAGGCAGGGCAATCACGTCTTGGTTTTTTTCCCCCCACCCCACTGCTTGTTATATAGGGCAAGAGAACTGGACGGCTCTGACTTTACAAATCGTTCGCGAGCAAGGGTTTGTTGGAGAGATCGCAGTGCAGCTGAGCGCCGCGCCGAACGCTGAGCTCCCCCCCTCCAACCAAGCCACCGAGAACGAGGATTACATACTGGAAAAGAAGACCATCCTTATGGCAGAGAATGCAACAACAACTTCTGTTGTAGTCACCATTTTGCCTGTGAGTAGAATCATAGAATCATAGAATCATTTGAGTTGGAAAGGGACCTTAAAGATCATCGGGTTCCAACCCCCCCTGCCCTGGGCAGGGACATCTCCCACCAGACCAGGTTGCTCAAAGCCCCATCCAGCCTGGCCTTGGTACTCCAGCAACTCCAGCCTGGAATACTCCAGCAAGGACTTCAGCTAATAACGTCTTTTAAGGAAGGGGGAAATGGTATTGCTTCTATACCAGCAGTAGGATTTAGCATTTTGGAAATGGATATGTTGGGATTCTTGCCTCACCAGGTAGTTGTATGTTAGTAAGAATTGCAGATATCTCTTTCAAAAGAATTTGATTACTCATCACTAACAAAGGAGCAAATTCTCTTTTTTGTTGTAGTCCCAAAATTAACATATAAACATGACAAAGTTAAAAATTATATGTCTTAGGTTCTTGCTGGTTTTTCAACTTGTTGCAGGTTTATACAGAGGATTTATTTCACTTTGCATTGCCTCTTAACAGATTTCCTGCTGTAGTTTGGAGAATGTTGATTTTTCACCAAAGATAGATAGGTATTGTCTTTAAATACATTCAGAATGGAGGTATGGCTTTTCAAGTTCTGGCTTAGTTTCTGAAATCTAGCCACCTTTCTTGTAGACAGGAGAAACAAGTGGCATCCAGCAATACTTTTCACCGTTCTTACAGGTCTAGAATCTGACTGGCAGTTTTGGTTTCTAAAGCTCAGCAAAAGTAGTCTCCTTCACCTTCCATGTGGTGTGAAGCCAGGAATTGCTTATATGGTCCCAAATGCTGAGAAATTTTCAACAGTAAGCAGCCTACAAGTAGTCATTATAACTTTCACTGCTTTATTAAAAATGTGGCATGTAAATTTTTTTTTTTTTTTTTTTTTTGCAGGACAATGTTCCAGAATTACAGGAAGGATTTATAATCAATATTACTGGCGTGCAACTGGTCGATTCTCCCACTGGAGGTCAGCCAAGCGTAAAGAGGCTGGGGTTAGAAATAGCTGAAATAACAATTGAAGAAAATGATGATGCCAGAGGAGTATTTAGATTCAATGTTACAAAAGTAAGTAAATCTGAATGAAAAATACTTAAAGTAGTGTCACAGCAGGAAACTCTGTTTTCATTCCGTGTTTTGATAGTGTTCTAACAGGCTTTAGGACACTAAATTTTCTGGATAAAATGTCCAGATACCAGGCAAGCAATTCCTTCTTACAAGGTTCTTCACAGTTAATTTATGACATTTATTAAGGAGCTGGAAGTGCTAAAACTGGTGCCATAGAATATTCTGAAAGGGGCCTCAGGAGTTCATTTAATTGCACTTTTGCTCAGAGCAAGGTCAATGCTCATTTCAGACCTGCAATTTATTCTTACCTGCAATTCAATATGAAAAAATAAAGAAGTCACTGTGAGGCTCAGCAGTTCCTTGTTGAATTTTCAGGATATAACTGGAGCTGTTACTGGTTATGAGGTACCACCACCGCAGAATATATTGAAACTTCCAGTTGTTCGACAGGCTGGAAGGTTTGGGTCAGCAACTCTGTATTGGGAAGCCATTCCTTCAACTGCTGGCTTTGAAGACTTCACACCATCATTTGGAAACCTTACATTTGCAGAAGGGCAGGTAAGTGCTGCTGAAAGTCTAACTGTCTCTGAGTTACTGGCTTAAGAGTTTCTCATGTTTTTTTCCAGCAGAATTTGCATGATTTCATTGAATACATTATATTTATGGACTTATGTGTGTGAATGGTGCTCCTGACTTCAGTTCTTTAACATGGAAAGGCAGAATGTTCATAAGCATTGACCAAATAGGGTTATATGCCTTTGGTACCTCTGCAAGTGAAGAAATAATTTCTAATAAATATAATATATATGAAATGTATAATAATATAGTAACTATAAAGAAGCCCGGGCACCAATACAGGTTAGGGATGGATCTTCTGGGAAGCACTACTGAGGAGAAGGATCTGGGAGTCCTGGTAGATAGC
>JAOQGH010000019.1:77325994-77355035 GCA_025769975.1 Gallinago jamesoni
GAGGGGTTCAAGGGCAGGTTGGATGGGACTTTGAGCAACCTGGTCTGGTGGGAGGTGTCCCTGCCCAGGGCAGGGGGATGGAACTGGATGATCTTTCAGGTCCCTTCCAACCCAAACGATTCTACGATTCTATGATTCTAAGAGCAAGTTACCCATAAATTTCATGTAACAATCTTGCTTTGTGTATGTGTGTGTGTGTGTGTGTGTGTGCACATGGGCTTGATGTCACTCCCCTCTCATACTTCGATGGTCCTATCTTCTGGGCTGGGTTAGTTTATTCTCTCAGTCTCAGTTCTATTCCATCTTGTTAAGAGGAGAAAACTCGGTTGGAAGAACTATTAGGTATGCACCCTGTAGCATCTAGAAATTAAAATGTCAGTGATTTGGCCGAGAATACAACTCACTTTACATTTCATTTTTTGTTTGTTTGTTTGTTGTTTGTTTACTTTTTTACAGATACAGAAGTTTGGTGATCCCAACGGAATTGTGCAATTTGCTCCTGAATCACTAATTGAGAGGAACTATACAGAGCCCTCAGCAGTGGAAGGGCCACAAAGTATTACGCTGTTTGTCAGACGAATTCAGGGCACTCTGGGGAACATAACGGTATTCTCACTCTTCTCCTAAGAACCCACATAGTCTGAAATCATCCCCAGTATCAATGTAGGGGGGAATATTTTTTCTGTGCCTTTCAATTGCTTGTTTCTCAAATTTGTTTCCGAAATGAATCAGGCTGTTTGGAACCATCACTCACATTGTTTTATACCTAAACTTGTTCAGCAGTCAGCTTTTAAACAGTTATGTGTTTAATTAAAAAATAATAAATCAATAAATTAAAGCATCTGCTGTGTTTCATGAGAACTCTGCACCCCTTTCTGATGGGAGGAATCTCAGAAGAAGGAAAAACAGTCGTGGTTTTTTCATTTGTTCAAAAAAAAAAAGTCGTGGTGTAAAAACAGAAATAATTTTTTGAAGTGGTTCAGAGATTCCATATAAATCTTTTGAAAATATACAAAAGAAATCTTTACATTCTTAATACTGTTAGGGGAACAAACACCCTTCTTTTCTAAGATAGTGTGTGTGCTTCTTTCTATGCACACCTAAACCAATTTCTATTTCACCTACTTGAAACCAGCCTGTTCCATATCCAATCTCTACTGAGTCCTGAAGACGGGAATTTCTGGCTTGGTGGGTAATTTTGCTTTCTTTCGTTTTGTGCATTTTCTAAACTCTTTTCAGGTTTACTGGGAAATACGTAGTGAATCTGACATCACAGGTGACTTCCTTAGGACAGAGGGATCTGTGGTCATTGCTGACCAGCAGAGCGCAGCTGAGATAACTATCTACCTGTTGCCTGACGAGGTCCCAGAACTGGATGAAAACTATGTGGTGCAGCTGATTTCGGTGGAAGGTGGAGCAGACTTAGACCAAGAGAAGAGCGTTTGGAAGATGAAGGTGTTTGCGAACGATGATCCTTACGGAGTGTTTGCCCTGTACTCTGGTCAGCAGTCGGTACTTGTGGAGAAAAACCTGGATCGGTATGTTCAGATCAATGTAACTCGGCACGCTGGGGCATTTGGAGATGTGCTCGTTGAGTACCGGGTCACCTCTCCTCATGAAGACCCGCTAATTGATCCCGAGAATGAGGTGGGATACCTCGCAGTAAAAGACGGTGCCAGCTTCGGAGTGAAAAGAGTGCCAATAAGCAACCAGGTCTGTATTGTCCTTTTAGCTCCTATGATGTCTAGAGTTTCCATTTGTGTTCATCACAGTACAAATGTGCTGGAATAAGATACCAAACTCCCAATAGTATCCACTGGGAAGAAGCAGAAAAGAGAGGTTTAGAGTTATGAAATTCCTGTTTATGGCATAGAACTGCAGATATCACATTTCCAGATAATAATTGGAAAATCACTGCTATGCATGTGTTCAAATATTCTGTTTTTTCCTTCTATCATTCCTTTGTTTTGCCATCAGTTCAATATATTATTATTATATGTATGCAAATATTTTCCCAATTTTCCCTTTTGGGTTGTAAATAGTGATCTGTCAGTGCTGACTCATGAAGCACCAGATAAATTTACCTTCAGTTCTCTGTGTTCTGTGCTTTTTTTGTTATTATTATTACAGCCTTACACTTACTTCCTGTTACATCCATTTAAATCTTTTTAATCTTAAGGATTAAAATCAAGCTGGGGGCCCGTTGTGTTAGATACAATTTATTAAAGTGGCAATAGCTGTTCTACAAACTCACACTCCAACAAACTGCTGGTAAATCGTATTCACTATACTGATGTTTTACCTGTGATTCTTTTGAGAAATATAATCAACAAAACACTTGTCTTGAAAACAATGCTTTTTGTTTGCAAGTAGAAAAAATCTTCAGATTGTTGTGCTACTTAATTCTTTGAACTGGTGGATGTCACGTTTTTGGTGGAATTAAATTTCTACCTTTTAAATTAAATTCTCTCTCTCTCAAAGGCATTTATTTTACTGGGCTTGAATTTTACTCTGGAACTGATAAATGTAAGCCTGGTTGGGGGAAGTGCCAAGGATGTGCCTAAAATATTAGAAAGTGCAAAGTCAGCTGTTCTGCTTGTCCCTGAGGAAGCTGCCAATTCACAGGTCAGTAGACTGGCTGCTGTGTAATGTTTCTAACGTAGAATTAAGGTGCCCTTCATTACAAAAGATAGATGCTGTAAGAAGTCAGTTATCTCATTGAAGTTTTCATCATTGCGACCGATTTCATGACTGATAAAAACCTTCCAGTTATTGGCTGTACTGCGTGTTATCTTTTCTCTGATGAAAATTCTTACAGAAATGTGTTAATTCAGTTTGAAAATGTTCCTTCATCTGTAGAATCTAAATAGTGTAAATATTATGGTTAATTTACACTTTACATGAAATGGAAGTTCTGAGGCTTGAAGGAGAACAATTGATTCTTTTAAGTTATTCCTTTAAGTACAGCAGCCCCAAAGGAGATAAAATCATGTGTGCAGTATTATGTGCAAAAAGAGATGGAGGTTGTGCTGGGTTTTAATGCAGTTGACAGTATATTTGGCTAATCACTGAGT
Organism: Gallinago jamesoni; assembly: GCA_025769975.1. Classification (NCBI taxonomy): domain Eukaryota; kingdom Metazoa; phylum Chordata; class Aves; order Charadriiformes; family Scolopacidae; genus Gallinago; species Gallinago jamesoni. Next base: position 77,329,069 of record JAOQGH010000019.1, read on the forward strand.
GGTAAATTTTCAATTTGTCTACTTTGTATGAGAGCGAGAAAAGAGAATTTGCCTATTCTGATACGGCGTATATGCGAGAGCTCCCTTGAGAGTCAGGCAGAGACAATAGCATGATGAGTTTTTATCTCTTAAATTTTATTGAAGTATTTATTTAATGATTTTAATTGTCTTGAAGCATGGTTCTGTCTTTTAATTTGTACTTGAGTTTAATTCAAATGGTCTTTCTGTAAACATTTACTACCATATATGGTAGTATACCATATACTGGTATACTTACCATTGCTTTTAGAATGTGCGAATTACCCTTTCAGTACAATTTGCTGCTCAAAGAAAAAGAAAAGTAGATCATACTAGCAAGAATAATTTTCTGAACAAAGTCATGTGGCAGCAACTTATTTTTCACTGGATACACAATAATTTATTTCAGACCCATGTGTATATATATACTACTACAGCTATTACCTCTGAGCACTAAGAACAGGCTGCTTTGGTTTTCTTTTAAAAAAGACATAGGATGCTATATTCAGTGTTTTCAGTACTGAAATGTTAGTTGTACTGGTTCATTTTCCCTGAAATTCATTTCTCAGAAATCTAAGGCTTAGAAGTAATATTGAAGAGTTGTGAAGGAAGTGCATATATATATACACACACTCAAATATATATATACACGCACATACATCTATATACACTCATTATAAAATGCCTATTTTACAAAATACTGTATGCTTTCACGTGTGTTATTGCCCATTTTAATTCAGTTTTCTATACCAAAATCTATTATGTTCCCACAGGTCGGCTTTGAATCTGTGATTTTACGACTTTCAGACATTGTAGCAGGGACAGGCCAGGCTGTCATAACCAGAAGAGGAGTTTATGGCTCTGTAACAGTCAGCTGGATGTCAGGATACCCACCAGACCTAATCACTGCCTTTGCTCAGCCAGGCAATATTACTCCTCCGTTTGGTGAGCACTTGTCCGAGGGGACAGCTATGAAAGCTGCAGAAGTGATGACACCACCTTTACGTTATTTGTACCTCTATATGCCTCCCCTATTAAGGAAGAAGTCATTAGAATGAAATTTTGTGGCCCAGATTTATCAGTAAAGCACATGCTTATTTTATGAGCAAAAAAAGAACTAAGCTTCGTAAATATGTGTCTGGGAAGTAGGCCCAGTGTTATGCCCCTGAAGGACAGCCCCTTTTCCTGTATAAAATGTAAGTAAGACCCTATTCATGCAGATTTCTTCTTCCTAAATAGAGCGGTGTTGTGATTAAAGTCCCTGTCTCAGCCAGTTTCCAAGCAAAAGAATGCTCCTATTAAGTTATTTTGACTTGTGTTCTCTCCCCCTCTTTTCCTTCAGGTACTGTTGTATTTTCCTCTGGTGAGCAAAGTAAATTAATTGCATTTCAGGCTGCTCCAAGCCTAAATAAACTCGAGTCATTTGCCATCACTTTAACAGCAGTTCACAGCAATGTGTCTGGTGGGGCTCGCCTGAGGTAAGGACATTACTTATATTGTGAGTGGCACAGATGCTGTAACAATTACGACCTGTGTATGAGCACACGCCTTATAAAAATCCCTATTAAATTATAGGTATCTAGCAAGTTGTGCTGCCTTTGGTAAACTTGTGTGTCTTTCCTCAGGTGGACACGAGTGTCAGTGCTGCAGGTCCAACCTAACCAGAACTAAGGTTTTTCTCCAATTCCAGTCTGTTCCATATCACTGGGATCCAGGGTATCTCTAGAATGATGGAGACAGTTAAGAAAATGAAGAACCAAGATCAGCAGTTTTAGACAGGAAGCTGAAGGATGAAAGCAACTCTGGCAGGTTTCATTAGCATCCCTAAAAAATCCATGTTTAGGTGACCTTAGATAACAGACATTATTTAAAATAAAAAAAATGAAAAAAGGAATGCTCCAAAAATATCTAATTTATATAAAAAACCTCTTTTATTCTTAAACTCAAACCCGTTATATTTAATGTAGCTTTCCATCTCAGCTAAGTTGTTCACGTTATTTTCTTTAGTTCCTTACTCATTCATGGCTAAAAGTCCTATAAAAAGTCCTATAAAAAGGAATGGACATAGAGTAACACCGTGTATACAGAAAGGTATTGGCTTCCCCGCATTACAATTACTCTGGCAAATCTGAAGGAAGAAGGAAGGAATGAACTGGTTGGCTCATCTCCTGAGATTGACCCCTTCTCCTTGTTTGTCCTGTGGACTGGTGTCCTCAGAACTCCCTTAGCCATGGAAAGGGTCTAGTTTGATAACTTAAATCACTGTAATTGTAGTTCTATTTGTAGCCTCCAGCACTGAATAATGGGTCAGTTCTAGAGGTAAGTATGTAGAAATAAGACCCAAAGTTTTGCGAGTCTTAGTCTCTATGCTTATTTCCTAATAAGAAGGGTTTATATTTAATATGAACATAGCAGAGCTTAAATTGATGTTGATAATAGGGCTCAGATCTGGAAAAAATGGCTATGAGTGAGGGGGCAATTAGTGTTTTGAAGCCCCAGTGTAAGTTTTAAAATAATTTCCTTTCCTTCTCTAGTTTCCTGGCTAAAACTGCAGATCTGGTAGCATCTGTATGCTCCACAGCTTTGCTTTGATACAGGAAATTTGTTCAACGGTTAAAACTGGTGTCACTCAGAGTGACTGTATTATAATATATCTCTTTGCATAGTGTGAAGACATCATACTTTCCTTTTCCTCTCCCTTTTCTCAGGAAGGCCTTATTTTATTTATCCTTTTCTCTGTACCCTGTGCTGACTCTTGATGCATTAAGCCTGTGGAGGACTGTTCAATCCAGTCACCCCAAAAACATTTTTCAGGGAAGCTTTTTACATCTTGTCTTATATAATTGCTAATTCTTCCCTCTACTGTTACACTGTGGTTTTTTACCCACTTTCCTATAAGCCATCATTGACTTTTCACCTGAGATCATTCTGCCTGGGTGTTTTACTTTTCAGATTTCATGCTTCCTTGCTCAGCCGTGATATTTTTTCTTTGTTGCAGGTCAGGATTTACAGTGGCTGAAATTGAGCCAATGGGGATCTTCCAGTTTGCTCTTAATTCAAGATCTGTTTCAGTTGAAGAAGATGTCCAAGCAGTCACACTACACGTCCAAAGATTGTTTGGGTTTCAAAGTAATCTCACTAAATTGACATATCAGACCATTCCAGGTAGTGCCAAACCACTAGAGGACTTTATACCCACCTACGATGGAGAGCTTTTGTTTTTACGTTTTCAGACAAACGCTGTGATAGAAATATCCATAATTGATGACACTGAGTCTGAAATGGAGGAATTTTTTTTTGTAAATTTGACCTCTGTGGAAATTTTGGGTGTTCAACCTGTGAGTCCTGACTGGAGTCCACGTTTAAATCCAGCTTTCAGTGTTGCAACAGTTAATATCCTGGCTAATGATATCTTTAATGGAATACTAAGTTTGGGGCCAGAGCTTGTTTATGTTGAAGAAGATGCCAACAACGGTACCCCCAACACAGCGATACTTCATATCAGAAGGACCAAGGGTTTTACTGGTGATATTGAAGTGACAGTTAAAACCTTTGGGGGATTCAGTGCACAGAGTGGAGGGGATTTGTATCCTTTTGGAAACGTTTATGAAAAACCAAACTTCACATGGGCGATGGAAGGAGAAGATTTTGAGGAACAGTCAGTCTCTCTGACTTTGCTGGATGGAGAAAGAGAAGGCAGGGTGTCCATAAAAATTTTTGATGATGATGAGCCTGAAGGACAGGAATTGTTTTATGTTTTTCTCTCTGATCCTGAATGTGGAGCTCAGATTGTGGAAGGAAAGGATGAATATGGATTTTCTTCTTTTGCAACAGTAATTATTGCAGGTAATGAAGTTTCCCTCAAAAATTACTAAATATATCTTATCTACCCCTTCCCTAGGCAGCCTCTTCCAATGCTTGACAACCCTTTCAGTGAAGAAATTTTTCCTAATACCCAATCTAAACCTTCCCTAGTGTCTACTGGTTAAAGTAAAATTTATAAAAGACAATATTTGAAGTTCTGAATAAGTATGGAGTGTAAATCAAGGATAGAAATATTAAAAGAAATTGCATCCCTGCCCATGTCAGGAGGGGTAGAACTAGATGATCTAGTGGAGGAAGGGTCCATTCCAACTCTACCCATTCCAAGAGTCTATGAAATTTTCTTGAGGCATCCCCAACTTTGCAGCATGCTGTTGATACCTAGTTTGGGTGGGGTTTTTTTTTTTGGCAGTCGTTCACGTTGAAATTATAATTTAGTCTCAGCTTGACTTTTTTTTTTTGCTAATTAACTTTCCCGGACTGTTTCCTCTGTAGGAAGTGATCTCCAGAATGGGATTGTGGGATTCATTCCAGAGGTACAGAGCGGTCTCGTACTTGATGAAGACTCGGAGAACAGAGAGGTGCTGCTGATAGTCACAAGGCAACCAAACAGGTGCAGGCAACAGGTCTTCCCACATGCTCTCATATGCTGTTGTATATGTTGAATCACAGAAACTACTGTTAGTGGAAGAGTTTTACAGTAAATCTTTGCCTTTCAGCTCCTTTAATAACTGCCCAGAATTTGGCAAATGGGCTTTTAGGTTGTGAATGGGGTTAGGTCTGTCACTGTACAGGTAAAGAGCAGAAATGGGGAAAAAAAACCCCAAGTATTTTCCAACTTATGCTGCAAGACAGCAGGTGTGAAAATTTTGCTTAAGGTAAAGTATTTGCAGACTGCTGAAAGTATGTTTCAAATTCTGATCTCCCTGTCTAATATAATGTAGTCATGATTACTAAAATGAGCAATTAAGAAGATATCTAAGTGCCAGTGCTATGCTTATGCCTTCACTCACACAGATACTGTATTTTTTCTAATTAGCACATATACAGGTTGCACATTTATATGTACTTTAAACCATTATGCCCAAGTATTCTAAGTTCCTTAAACTGAGAGAAAAGACAAACTCTGCCTGGCTTTCCAGGGAAACTGTTGCTATAATATTCAGGAATCTTCTCAGGCACATCCCTGTTTTCCAGGCACCCATGTCTCTTATTCAGCTAATCTCATGGTTTTTTGAAACAAAAATTGAGAAGAATCTGGCTGCCCTTAATTTTTTTCTTCCTGTGTTACTTTTTGGTAATCTAAACAGATTTTAGAGGGAGGAATTTAAATTAAAAAAAAGATAATTTTTCTTCTTAAAGCATTTTTTTCCCTAGTGATAAGTTTTGAATAGTAAAATAAAATGTATGTTACCTGTGTGGTTTATGTTTCCTAAAGCAATAGTGGTCTCCTTCAGTACATGTATACTCTTTTGATTTGCTTATAGGGCTTTTGAAGATGTGAAGATCTTTTGGCGTGTGACCTTTAATAAAACAGCTGTTGTCCTTCTGAAGGATGGCATGAACTTGGAGAAGGAACTTGTGTCTGTGCTGGGAGCCACTACCTGCATGGCAGGTCAAACGTTGTGCAACATCTCCATTGAAATAAAACCTGATAATGTAAGTCATTATAACTCATTTGGGGCTGAATCCCAATTTATCAGGATGAAAAAACACCCGTCTGATACACAGGAACTTATGTAGGACATGGTTTGAAGATGTCACAACATCTGCTCAGTTCCTCTGCAAATACACTTTTATTTTCAAGCTTGTGATACCTTCTTTTTGACTGGTAAAAATTTGGGAAGGAGATGAGTATTTAATTTGAAGAGTAAATCGAAGATCTCAGCTTTTTATAGAACCATGAGAAAATGGAATTATTTCAGTGAGATGTATCTTCATGTACCAGACTCTTATCCTTCCCACAACAAGTTTTTCATCTATCAAAGCACTTCTTAGGGTGTTTTTTTGGAATGTATGTCCTGTAAGTAGTAAGACCTCATTCAAAAAAAAAACCAAACCACACCTTTTTTTTTGCCACGTGTGCATAATTTTACATGCCTAAATGTGGCGTAATGATCTGTGAAAACTCTACGTAGCCATGAAGCTGCATAAGAATCTCTTGAGTCCCTAAAAACCTGTTGCTGAGTGCATCCAGCTTGTAAGTAGCAGAGTTAAATTCAGTGGCCATCATCCTCTAAAGCCTTTTGGCGTTTCTCAGTTGGGTATGCCTGATCTGAAGTGTCTGGAAAGGCCCAGCTGGCACTCACAAATGCAGATGTCATTGAATTAACACAAAGTACAGCATTCAGTCATTTTTATTGAAAATGGAAAGAAAAAAAATGGGTTTTTTTTTTTGTGTGAGCACCCCATGGTTAGAACAGCCCCTTAAGAAGGCAAGTTTTAATGTTTCATTTACTTCAGAGTGGGGAGTTTGAAACCTTCTCATAAATTACCCTAAACAGCCAGGCTAGTGGCAAAGCTGAGGTCTGGGGAATAGAAAAGGACAAGATGAGAAGGTTTCCATGTGTTTTCTGACCACATTCTAGAAAATAACGCAAGAGGTAGGGTGTGGGAAGCAGTGATTTCCCACCAGGGAACTGGGTGCATTCTCTTAATTCAGTAACGGGGCCATTTTCCTTCTCCGTCTTCAGACATTATTTTTAAATGACGGAGCCAATGAATGAAATATACACATGAGCAGGGCACAGGCTGCCTGGCTGAGAGAACTGGGATTTTGAACCTGCTTAGTCTGAAGGAGCGATGCCATTATTTAACGACAGCTGCAGAGACACGCGGTTGTAGCCCACGAAGCACAAACATGTGCCACGCTAACAGGTGCTGGTGGAGGGCTGACATTCCCCATGGCATGCCAGTAAATTTGGGGCTGTCGTCAATTAGTCCATCCACATCATTCCATTTAAAGAATTACTTAATAAAAAATATACGCCGTTCAACACACCAAATATTTCCTAATTCCTCTTCCAAAAGATAGCTTGTAAATTAGTAACAAAAAAAATTATGAAATGGTGAAGTAATAATATATTCAATAAATATTTTGCAATTTTTAATGGCATATTGTATGACATATTCTAGCTTTTCAAAGTTTTTAGTCAGTTGTACTGACTTCATTAGGTAAGAGCTGAATCTTGCTTCCTAGAATTAAAGTAGGATTTCCAAAAAATCCAGAACTGAAACAAAAAGCTTCGTTTACTAATAAAAAAATTGTCTTCAATGATCATCTTTTTTGTTATAATGCTATAGTCCTGTACAGGACTGGTTTTTTTCTACTTTGCTGCTTTATGAGTGCATCTAATAGGTTCAGATGACATATTTCCAATTATTTCTGGAACCTCAGTATGTCTATTTCTAAACGTGTTCTGTCCATATTGTAGGTACAAAATCAAAGACAGGGCAATGTGCCATATTAAAATTTAATACAGCTACCTTATTTTCAGTAAACGGGCATTAAGTTTGTAGAATTGACTAGACTAATTCCTTGACATATTAATGCTAAAATCCAATAGCCTGTATTTCCAGACTGACACAAAATTTATATCAAACCCCCCAACAAAAGCCTACCAGATAGTATCTCCAGGCTTTGGGATTTTGGATAAATTCAGTTAAGCATTCAAATCTAGTGAGATTTACTCGTAAAAATACACTGAATCTGTATGTAAAATGATTTTCAATTTACTCGTGTTTACACTAGTACTACTAGTGACTTTATATCCTATTTAATATAGTCAATATTAATTGCAGACCCCAAATGGCATACTTAGACTTCTGTGCACTATTTTCCTCTGGTAAGCAGGTGTGTACATGACCTTTTGTAAGGCAAAAGGCAAAAAGTGAAAAAGCAAATTTCTCACAAAGTGTACAGCTATTTAACTCTGTAATCTAGAAAATGGAGCTCTTTTAAGAAGTTTACCATCATGTCTTACTGCAAATCTACAGCCAAAATGCATGTAGTATATAAAGAGCTACTTTATCGCAATAAAGTTCTCTGTGAAAACTTGAGATGTTGTTATTGCACAAGACAGAGTGGTGCCTGCTGTGACATTATTATTTTTAGGATATACTTCATTGTACATATTGCACATTTAATGAAGCAGGCTTATGGTAGGTGTTAGTACAAGTAAGCCATTGCACACATGGAAGCATACATTCTTTTAAAGCTGAAAGTGATTAGTAGGTCTTATAATGATATGAAAATCATGCCTTGTTTACAGGTACCTGAATTTGAAACACATTTTTTCGTTGAGCTGTATGCTGTAAGCACAGGAGCTGCATTGAACAACAGTGCCAGATTTGCTTTCATAACAGTCCTTGAAAGTGATGCTCCTCGTGGTTTAGTATATTTTGCTGTGGGATCTCGTTTTGCTGTGGCTCATAAGAAGACAACTTTAATCAGTCTGCAAGTACTTAGAGATTCTAGCACATCCATTACCACAGTCGTTACCTACAGCATGCAGGTAGGACTTCTATTATTATTTTTATTATTTAACTTAATATTTAATATTAAATCATGGTTCATTCTCTAAAGCAATTGTAATCATAGTTTGTATTTTTTTCAGGAAACAGTCAAACATTTGCTGGGCCCAAATGATCAAATTTCTTTGGTTTCAATTAATAAAAAGACTATGTTTTCATTTCATTGTCAAAAGTGGTTTTGTTCATAATACCTTCCAGTGGCATTAAATACATTTCTGTCTTTGTCCTAACATCCTTATGAGACTCCAGTTTATGTGGCTTCTTTCTCTGAAATTAAGTTTTTATCATTATGGATATGACTATCATGATTTAGATACCAACACACTTGCAGTTTAGGTCACAAATTTGTTAATATACAAAGCACAATTAGGAAAAGAGAAAGAGTACTTTCATCAGATTTTATTCCTTGTTCTTGAAGTGCTAAACTCAAAAATTCTTCCTCTATTTGAAAATCTCATGTGCGTAAATCAATGTTTACCATCCCCATTCATTTTCGTAAAGTTTACAGCTGTAACACCAGGCTCTTGACTCTTTTATAATGAGAACCTCATTATTATTATTTACAGATGATGAAGGTTCTCCTTTAGCAGAAGTAACACCTCTGCAAAACTTTATTCCTTCCACTTCCTCACAGCTGTGGCTCCAGCAGAGGGCACAGGCTGCAGGAGGGATTCCTCTGAATTTGCCATTGCATTGGAATAATGCTTAGCCCGATCTACTTTGAGTATGTGGGATTTTATACCTAAAAGCATTATTTCAGGGGAAGGTTATTATAACAAAGCATTGTGTGGCCAGCATACTTCCATCACCCTTTATAATAAATGGTGTTGCATTCCATTGTTATATTGAATGCATTTTATTTTAACTGCATAGAATTCCATGGTGTTCCCAGGCATTTATTATACAGTAGCTGGCCAGTGTTTATTAGTTAGATTGTGTGGTAACCTATTTTCATATGCTTTCCAGCCAAGAAAAGTATATATTTAGGCTAAAATACAGGAGATAATTCCTTATCTGTTTGTATTTTTTATATAACAACCCTTTGAGGGGATGTGTTTAGGTTTTGAGGGTGCATGGTCAAGTATCAAAGTATTCGTACTTTGGGTACCTGTAAAATCAGAAGTCACAGCAGACAAGATGGGTGAGGGGCTCACTGGAATCAGATGTTTCTGTCATTCCTACAGAGATTTCTAAAACATTGTTCTTAGTATCACTGATTTCCCTGATTCCTAATTCTCAACTGGAAGTGATTGAAAAAAGGAAACTTCTCCCTGGAATTTTCACAGATTACGTGATCAAGTTCTAGAGCAGTTCTGAACAGATACGCACTACATTGGTTTACAGCTTTCTCCTGCAAACTCAAAAAATGTCTGATTTGTTCCATAAGTAAACTGTAGTAGTTAAAGATAAACGTTTTGAGAAGGAGTCTAGTATCTCAAAAATAAAAATCCTTCTTCTTTTACAGTAGAAGACCTTTCCAAGATTACTTAACAGTCAGTATACAATCAGTACTCCTTAAATGAATAGGCATTATTGAAAAATCACACACTTGAGTAATAGCCTAGAATGTTAGTTTCCACTTAAGGAAAATTTATTATATTACCAGACATAATATCAAGGTTATGGCAACTGACAAAAAGAGCAAGAATGTGAAGACTGAAACAGTATCTGCAAACCTCATGGAAGGTAAAAATAGTGCTACTTCACAAGGAAAAGAGGCCATGTAGCATTCTTACATAAGTTCATCTCTCTGCCTTACATTTGTGTACTACAGTGATTGCTTTGCCTTTGGACCTAAATATATTGCTCTTCTTTTAAGTATTTATACCAGGACTGAAAATATGATGAATTGGCATTAGTTTGGGATTTCTAAAACCTTTGCTTGGCTTTTTTTTTTTTTTTTTAGTTTTTATGTATCAGTAATTGCTGTCTGCTCTGAATTGGGGGATGTCATGGTGCAGCCATAAACTCACATCAACCCCTCCGGAATTCCCCACGGATGTGCTGACACTTCTGTCATATCCATTCACCCAGAAAAGTTTTGTGAATTTTTTGTCTGGAAAATAAAGAGTGGGATCCTGTTTACTACTGACATATATATAATTCTTCCCCTAGCTTGTCACTAACCACAAGTGACAGATTAGTACTTCTGGGAGATACTTCATTTAATGTAATTGTTATATGATTCTTAAGTGCATTTTGAAAGGGGAGTTCTTTTTTACACATTTAAATTTTACCCATTCAAAATATGTGTGTTCTACAGCAGCTGGTTTTGAACAATTGCATCTGTCATAATGTTACCTAAATCTCTTTTGGTTTGTTTTAAGGAGCTACAAAAACCTGAACCGATTGGTCGGACCTTCATATCTCCAGCTGTGGCAGGACAAGATTTTGCCAGAACCGAAGGTTTATTGACTTTTGAACCTGGACAAAGAAGTACATTTCTGGATGTGACCCTGACTCCAAAGACGGGATCTTTAAACCCATTTCCTAAACGTTTCCAGGTTGTACTTTCTAATCCCACAGGTGGTGCCAGAGTAGATGATGTGTACGGTATTGCTAACGTCACCATTGTCTCCGAGGTGGACTCCTTGCCCGTCTGGGGGCTGATTGATCAACTGCATCAGCCTCTTGATGACACCATTTTACACAGAGTTCTCCAGAACCTGAATGCCAAAGTGGCTACAGAAATTACAGAAGAGCAGCTTACTGCTGTGACGCATATAATAGATAAGGTAAACCACCTTGCTCTTTAATAATGACTTTAATAAGAGTTTAAGAGAAGGCTTCCAATACCTTAAGGGGGCATACAGGAGAGATGGGCAGGGACTCTTTATCAGGGAGTGGAGCCATAGAACAAGGGGTAATGGTTTTAAACTGAAAGAGGGGAGATTTACTGTAGTTATTAGGAAGAAATTCTTTGGTGTGAGGGTGGTGAGAGCCTGGCCCAGGCTGCCCAGGGAAGCTGTGGCTGCCCCATCCCTGGAGGGGTTCAAGGCCAGGCTGGATGGGGCTTGGAGCAACCTGGTCTGGTGGGAGGTGTCCCTGCCCAGGGCAGGGGGTTGGAACTCGGTTGTCTTTAAGATCCCTTCCAACCCAAACCATTCTATGATTAAGAACACATAGGCCTGGTAGGATTAAGGTTAACATCCACAGCAGTGACTCAGGGGCCCAGACTGCAAAGGAAAAAATAGAAATTTTGAAGTCCCACAGCCAAAGAAGAAGTTTGTCTGCCTCTAGCTGGGATGGTGGCAGGAAATCAAAAATCAAATAGGTTGAAAAAAGCAACCAGTATTCATTTTGCATGTGTACCTATAGCTCAAGATTTTCTGCTGTGCAATTTTCCCTTTGATGCCATGCTTTTGCAGAGCTTATTATGTTTTTTTTGATTCTCGGGCCATGTTTTTGTTGGCTTTACCCCGGCACAAGACAGGGAGGCCCAAGGCTTGCTTGTATCTTCACAGCTGGCTGCAGTCAACGCATCAGCAAACCCTTCCAGGGCTGAGCTCTGGAGCAGGCATGCAGCTTGTCTCTTTTTGCTGAAGTAGCTTTGGGAATCAGGGTGGCAGAGGCGCTGAACAAAGTTCTATCAAAACTCTGGGAGCAGTTTTATGGTTTCCTGGCTCTTCTGGACTTGGGAAAGAGTCTTCAGGAGCTGGAAAATGTTTAAACTTTGCCTAGACACAAAGCAGTGGAATAATATTCATGAACAACAGCTCATTTGTGATTGTTGCCATTTTGACACAGAAAACAAAGAAAATAAGGTCAAAAATTCTCAGGACTTAACAATCTGCAATTTGAGAAATACTGAAAAATGCCACAGCTTTTATTAAAGGTGCCACACATCTTTGATAACCAAATCTCTGTTAGTAAGCATATCTTTATGTGGTTTTTGACATAGACTGCATCTCATACCTTGGCCACGGTGATCAAAAAGGGGAAAAAATATTCTGAACTTTCAGAATGACCATGGGGATTAAAAAAGGAGGTCTCGCTGCGCCGTTCAACACGAGGAAACTTTGTAAGCAGACTTCTGTGCATAAAACTACATTTGTTTTCTTCTCTCATTAGGTTACAGATGTGGGTGAAAAACAGTTACTCACTGATAAAAGCAGGAGTCTTTTCTATGAGATACTCTGTGCTCTGGCTAGCCCGAAGCGTGAGGACACACGAGGATATAGTCTGCTTGCCACGGTGACTGAGAAGTTTGCCTTTTCCCTCTTGACTGGGATAATGTGTGGATCACCAGGAGAAAGGTGAAAAAACTTGAATTCCTAATGTGTTTTGGGAATCCGTGACAATTTACCAATATAACCAAAGTTTAAATGACATTTTTAGGGGAGGCGTTTGCCTGTCATTTAATATGTTACCTCTATGAAAGTGTGATGCACTCTGACCCAACTTTATATTGGCTCTATAAGCTCCTGGTGTCATGAATAACTGGTACGGGGTAGCTGTGGGAGTAGGAGTCAGGAGACTGGGATCTGTTAATTCACCTTTAGCTTAAATATCACCTGGAAAAGGATTTGTTAATCTTTCTAAGAAAATAAGGTGTAATGGTATGATGGAGAGCTACGTTCTGAGACTTAGACAACAGTAAGTAACACAAAATTTCTACTGGCATTTTGTAATTCCTGTGATACCTTGCTTTTGCTCACTTGAGCATTATTTAAATTTTTTTTAAAACGTGCTCATATGTTACAAATTGCTAGTTTTGTCTGCAAGTGCGTAGTACCCTGTGGTCAGGCTAACGGGCAGGGGAAACGGGTGACTGCAGAAATAGATGATGCTGTTTTATGAGACAGGTGGTTTTAAACAGTGGGTTTCTCTCACTATGAATCTATTAAACAACTGGTAGCTGAATTTAGAAAAAAAGAAAAAAATCAACCTTATTTTCCCTCAGAAAATCAGCATGGTTTAGATTTCTATGACAGCTTCTATCAGAAATGTAACTTTTCTTGCCATTTCCTAAGTTGTAGGGGATTTGAAGCCCATCTCAGCCAAAAAAGCAGTAAATGGTATAAATATCAGCAGTCTTCTGAACAGTGCCGAGAACTTGAAAGTTCAAATACTTTATTCCAAGTTTTTTTTGTATCATCTGTTGGGAATAAGAAGTAAAGCAAGATCATACATTTTAATATCTCTGCTTCCTGTAGACTCATATCCATATCAAGTGATAAAGATGAGTATTGGGATAACCTAGTTTACCATGGAAGGGATTTTGCTTGCAGTAAGCAAAAACCAGAGGGGAAATGGTGAATCTGAAGCACAGAATAATTCAGCCCCTCTTTTTTTCACAGAAACTGTAACTATCTATTAAATGTCATACAAGCAAAAAATCATGGAGTAATAAAGTATTAATTACAAATATGTTTTAGAGTCATTCTGTAAAGAATAGCAAAAGCTCAGTTCCATTTACCAGCCCTATTCCTTTTCCATTTCAACAGAGGTAAAAATATCCTTGACAGTTGCCCGTACATTGCAATAGTGGCTCACAACTGGTTTCCTCAGCAAATCAATGGACACAGATTTGATGGAAAAGATGGGGATTCTATTCAAGTGCCTGAACATTTACTAGAGGTCTCTGTTGCATTATCGCCTCCTCAAGAAGAGAACTGTGAATCTGTGCAGTTCACAGAATACAGCAGTCAGCAGTGGTTCCTCACTGGAGACAAAGAACTTGCCCTGAAGAACAAGGTTTGAAGATAATGCCATTTATTTTTTAAAGATATTAGTTTAAATTGGATATTGCTCAAAACATCTTAAATGTATTTAAAATATGAACATTTTTGTGTGTGTCTGTTTAAAATGAGCACTGAATGTTGAATTTTAATATTAAATTTGTATTTACGTTGTACGTGTTTTTTTCAGGTTTTTTCTATGAGTTTAAAGGGTCAGAGCTCACATCCTTTGAAAGATAACAATGAAGTCATTTATCGGATTTATGCTACAGGAAGTCGGATTGTTCCACAGAAGTCTCTATGTCTCCTCTGGAATCAAGCTGCTGAAAGGTTATTTTATTAATCTCTTTGGTTTTCCAGTTTCTACCATGAACTGTTACTGTTGTTATCAGACAACACTTCAAGTCCATTCTTACTAAAGTAAAGAATTAAACCTGCATCTCTGGTACTGCTTCAAGTCACTGGCTTGGAATGTTTCTAATTTGCTAATATCCACACTTTTCTTTGGGTCTGCGAAAGACACTGTCTAAGTGAACAAAACAAACATTTTGAAGGGGAAACTATGGATTTATCTAGATCAGTATCCTGTCTCCAATAATGGCTAAAAGTAAATGCCCAAGGAAGAGTAAAACCAAAGATCAGTAGCAGTTCCCCTAATACTGTACTCTCCAGTGACCCTATGAGTTGAATGTGATTTTCTGTTTTTCATACCCCAAATGATTTGCCTGCCACAAACTTTTCTAGTCTTTCCTTGCACATCTGTTGACAATCATCTCATTAGGGCTATTACTTTTTTTGACAGAAAAGCCATCTCCTGTTGGTTTTTTATTATTTTTTTAAGTATTGCTGCTACTAGCTTAAATTGATGTCTCCTAGTTTTTAGAAATTTAGTTTTTTTAGTTTTTTTCCATTCTTGCTGCTAGTCATATAATTGCAAAACATGGAATAAAGTTTTTTTTTTAAGGATTCTTCAATGCACCATTTTCTGATGAGCCTCTTTCCTATTCACACAGTATAAATGAATTTGGAGAGAATTATGTTCTGTATTCTGCTGAGATCTAGTTGGTTTAGATATGATTTCCTTAAACTGACTGGATCTTATCCCTCTGTCATTGATATAAGCTATTTCTCTTCAAAAATGAGATGCAGCAGAATTTACCTCTATGCTCTCCTTTTATCTAGACACTATATCACAGAGCAGACGTGAGTTCCATGGTTTAGGGTGTCACCATTTCTGAAAGTCAGTTCAGCAATATTGAAATAAAAAAACCCACCAAATCTAGTTTCAAAACAACCAATAGCAGTATAAAATGAAGTGTTCTCCATATTGGCATAAGGTATTGTGCAAGTTAAGTAGCGAACTATTGAAAAACTCACTCAAACAGACCTATAAATCTTGCAAAAGTTTTAAAGCATGGCAGCAAAAATTCTCTATTGTAAAAAAAATGATCTTTATCATATATTAATTTTTTTTTCAATTATAAAAGTTAAAAAAAAGCTGTGAACAATATTTTAATTTCATGTAAATGTGCTCTTCTGAGAACTGCACCTGGCAGATTACATGAAACAACGATGCAGTGGTATAGGAAACTTGTTATTTCAGAGATACAACAATTTTAATGTAAAAAATGTAAAATTTACATTAAATTTACCATGTAAATTACAGAAGCCAGTTTCCAGCTTTGTGAATCTTCTGTTTTGCAGCTGGCTGTCTGACAGCGGGTTCTGCAAAGTGGTGGATGACACATCGGACTACGTGGAATGCTCTTGTTCTCATATGTCCATTTACGCAGTTTATGCCCAAACGGATAACTTGTCTTCATACAATGAGGCCTTTTTCTCTTCTGGATTCATCTGCATTTCAGGTCAGTTGGTTTAAGTCCGTTTTCTCATTAATAACAACTGATGACCAGCAATAAGGCTGATTTTTAGTGATTTTAGTAACTGATGACAATCTCTTTATTTGGAGGAATGTTAACTACGTTCATGGCATTAAAGCTGCCATCTGGTCTGCTATTTGCACACTGACAAATTTTGCCACTGAAAAAGAAAGCCCAGCAAAGAAATATGTTTCTTTGTTATGCTTTATTGAACCATAAAGAAGACAAATATGGCATTCATTTGGGTGAAGAACTTAAAAATCCTAAACTCACCGTTGTCTCTAGCAGCCACAATACAGTTGTCCTCTTCATCAAATCTTTCACTTTTCTACCTAGCCTGAAAACTCTTTGACAATTTTGGTTGACAATTTACAGACAGAAGTGATAATTTGTGGGAGATAGATTCCATATCACGTGTGTGGAGCTCCATTTTTAGACACTCTGCTGCCTCATTGCTACCTGACATCTTGGGAGAAGCCTAAGAGTTTAACCTGTGAGGACCATGACTTCACTGACTGTGACAATGGCAATTGCAGAAGTCCCAAAGCATCAGACAGAAAGTATATCTAAGTTTTAAACTTTGCAAGGAGTTGGAAAGGAGATGGAAATTACATCACTTGAGTTGCAGTCAGTGCACCATCATGTCGCAGGCAACCATGGATGAAAATGATTTTTTCTTGCCTTGATAGGCACTGTGGAAGCAGGAACCCAAGAGCAAAGGGGAAAACATGCTAAAGGGGTTCTTAATCTAACCTTAAGACACTTAAATGGGGTTCTGGGTCTGCTCCTTGTGAGGTTTATGACCTCTATACCAGATCATCCCTGTATGACTAACATAAACAGGGCAAGCAGCTAAATCCCCTATTTATGCCTCTCCCCACCCTCTCAGCAAACTGCCCTAACAGACTAAAGCTAGGCTTCTTAATTGTTTTAAAACCTCAGCCATAAAAAAGAAGAGAAGAAAACCCTTTGGTTATCACCTACTTCATACAAATTTATTGTTTTATTTAACAAATAACAGAAGATTTTTTTTAGCAGATAAAGATATGGAGATTTTAAAGTACAGTTAAGCTTCTAACTTAGATTGTGTTAGTGAAAGTAAAAAAAAAAAAGACAAATTATAATAAAGTTAGTTATTGGTTTACAGAAAAAAAAGTTAATTTATGAGGCAAATATGGCATAGCATACAAAGTGCTATATAAGTGGAAGAAAAAAAATACAAAATAAGCCAATTGAAACTAAGAGAAATATTTGCTGAACTTGAAGCAATAAAGACTTATATGTTCTTGTTCAGTACTAGTTGCTAGCTGTAGTAATGTGTCATAAGAATGTATTTTAACAATTATAACACTTTAGCCTGGTTTTAGCCCTTGAACATAACTGCAGTGCCTTTCACCTTCTTTTGGCTGGTTGTAGGTGTTTCCTTACATGATTATATATATTTAAAGCTAGTGATTAACTAATTGCTTTAGCTTTAAGAGGTATAAGGATATTATTTCTTTCTCTAACATCTCCACCTATGCATGGATTAAAAAAAACAGAAAAAAAATAGCACAGTAGAGTAAAATGGAATATTATTATTTCTGAAGTTTTCTTATTTAGATATTTGTGTAAATATCAATGCCTGATTTTTGAAAGGGTTAGAAATAATTCTTTCTGCAATGATTTATTTCATTCATATCTTACAAATAATTGAATTTGAGCAACCAGTCTGTCCCAAGAGAGAATAAAAGATCTGCCTTAAATATCCAAACTCCTGCCCTTCCTGGGGTGCGGAAGTACACAAACAATTAAATCTACATGAGCTTTAGCGCTGTTTTCCTTAGTGGCTCAGCTTTCCCAGGGTCCTTCTTCCTACTTATTGGTAGGAAATGGCCCCTCTCCACTTCTCTTCTGTTTGTGTTCACAATGAATTAGTGAAATCAAAAGCTGAGTTATTTTTTCTGAGCTCTGCTATCATAGATTTCTACGCTGAACACAGGTGAAATGGAAGACTGGCATTTAGAATGTTATAGCTATCTCCCAAAGCAATGATACACAATTTGAGGTGACTTTTAATATATTTATTTCTAACAGCACTATTGGATTCCATAACACAAAAACTGAAGGGTAACCTGTGCTTTATGTTTAACTATTATAATAATCAATCATGTCATGCAGAAATTAAAAAACCACAACTTTGCAAAAATTACTTCTTTACATTATGCAAATATTTTAGCTCCCAAAAAATTAATGAAAAAATTAAAATTATTGCTTCAATAATATATTTATGAATGATCCCACTATGAACCAAAATGAACATAATCTCTCCATAAGGTTTTGGGGGTTTTGTGGTTTGTTTTTTTTTGTTTATTAATGACCTGAAGTTCAAGAGATCAATTGTTGTTCTTATCTAACATAATGTATTAGTCTAAGCTTTTTTTTTCTTTTTCTGTGTAGGTTTCACTTTGGCTATTATCTCCCACCTTTTTTGCACCAGGTGTGCAATGTTTGCTGCTAAACTTCTCACTCACATGATGGTTGCTTGTTTGGGTACTCAGGTAAGAAAAAAAGGCTGAAATCTCCTTATACTTTCCTTTTCCTTGCTTGCATGGCCATGTCTGGACAGAGCTCCTTTTGTTTTCCACAGTGTAAGCATTTTTGGAAAATGTAAAATTTCAACACATGATACTTATAATTAATCCAGGATTCATATCCTGTGTTGGGAATTCAATTGAAGTTATAATTTTCTGAAAATATTTACAGAAAAACTATGGATGATATAGCCACATGAGACGATAGTCCTGTATGTGGAATAATAAATGTTTTGCTGATGAGGTATAGATTTGACACAAAAGAGTTGTATCATTAACATCATTATTTATTAAATAGGTTAATGTCAGTAATCATAAATTCTGTGGGAAGTGTTTATTTTGAGTAGTAGATGATGAAAGCTCTTTTGCATTGCAGTATTTGTTGGAAGGTACAGTTATGAAACATGGAGTGGCAGTAAACTGAAGGAGCATATGAAAGGAGAATATTTCCCTCTGTCCTATAAACTATAACTTCAGCTTGTCAATATCTGGTGAAATGGAAAGCTATGAATAACCTCAAGTATCTTGAAATTACTTTATGGAAAGATTCCTTAAGAGGGTGATTTTATGTATGGTTTTATTGCTAAAAAGATGACTCAAATTCAAATTTAAATATATGCTGAAGACAGGGATGTTGAGAGAATTTAAACATATTAACAGGCAGGTACCTAGGGGGATGTGTCATATCAGGGAAACACTTCATAAATGTTTGAAACAGCCCCGTGTTACCTGTAAAAGTTCAGCAACACACATATCTCTCAGACGAGTTTTTGTATGGTTAGTATATATATTTTTTTTATTCGTATTACCTCATGATACAGTTTTTTGTTACACAACGAAGTGCATTGATAATGTTCATCACAGAACTGGCCTTAAGAGAGGAGTGGGAAAGGTCCTCACGGCACTTCAAAGGATTACTGCACACCAGCAGGTTTCTGGCATCTTTGGGTGTAATGTAATGTAATTCTGACCTCTCAGACTGAACTGAATCTCAGTTCTTGATTTTTGAAACATGTACCTAATGTTTTTTTGTTTTTTAGTAGTTGTGTGTAGTTACACAGCAAGGTAGTGTGTTCCAGGCGCCCGCAATGCACATGGGTACAGGGGCACAGAGCTAATTCGGGGCATATAGCTCATAACATGGGAAAGGACTTGCATAGGGTGATGTAATTATAGGTATTACCTATATATTAGGTACCTGTAGATTATGCATAGATAGTATAGATACCTATAGATTATACAAAATAAGATGACTGTAGCACATTTCACAGTCTAACAACAGATTTCCCAAAAGCTTCTTCTACTTTTCCTTTGCAGTGAGTGTTGAATACATGTTGAGTACATGTGTTCCCAGAATTGATTGATATTTTGCATAATAATGGAACTATCCTTATCCATGTTGCATTCTTCCTGTCGCCAGTGCTTTTCCATTTCTTGGGCAATATGTTGCGCTTCCAGTACAGAGAAGTTTGTTTCTTTTTACAGTGAGTTTCTTTTACACGTGGTACTTTAGGGTGTTTTTCATAAGTATCTATGCCTGAGGTGAAGAGTTCAGGCCTAACTGCATGTTCAAAGTTCTCAAAATGCCAAAAGAAGTCAGATGTTAAATAGTATCCCAAATTGGTTGCACTTCGAGGTGTTATTGGTGCCACCTACCTTGCTTCTCAGTTGCAGTCTAGTTATTTCACAAGATATCTTTATCACCATTAGAGTTACTTAGCTGCAGTTAACAAATTTGTTTGTTTCTGAAGATACCTTGAACATGATTTCCTTGATTTACTGATATAGAATTTTATTTCCAGGTCTTAAAAGCTGTCTTAAAATGTTCCTCCATTCTCAGGCCAGTGCTGCAACTGCTTTGCTGTAATGTGAAAGTCATGCTGTCACATACACACACACACTTGCCAAAGAATGTGCAGTCAGAGCAGGTAGAGCTATGGGAACACTTCACTTGAACAGCACATTCAACTGAAATTCAGTGTTCGTGAAAGTAGTCTCAGTCAACTTATCTCCAAAGTATGTATGGAAGAACCTAAAGAAAGGCATTTTTAAAGCTTGACCTAAATGGGAACTATAATAAAAAAGTTTTTTCATTTTCTGTTGAATGAGGCTTTATTTAAATGTTATGAACATATAGAATCATAGAATCATTTGAGTTGGAAGGGACCTTAAGGATCATCAAGTTCCAACGCTCCCTGCCATGGGCAGGGACACCTCCCACTGGAGCAGGTAATAATATAATATATAATAATAATATATAATATAAATAATAATATCCTTTTTAAATTTTCATACACTGATGTGCAAGCATATCATCAGTAATATGCCTAGCAGTTCTTATCCAGGTTTCAAATAGTCTATTGTAACCTTGTGTGTTTCTTCTCAAATTTGGGCAGGAACATGGTCATAGCCATGGCCATGGGGGTGGTCATGGCTGGAGACCAGCTCAGGCAGAGACTGGGTTTAAATAGAGCTGCTGGCCCTTGGAGCACAGGAATTACTGGAGAAACCAGTAAGGACTGGTCAGAAACATTAATGTGTATCAGTGCACTCAATGACCCCTGTGTATATAGTGACTCAGTAAAGGCAGGTTCTCTGATTTTTGTGTTGATCTCTAGTAAGCATTTTAAGCATGCAGGGAGGGGTTTAATTTCTTTGTTTTTCGATCTTTCTCCTTGTAAGTAGAATACGTTTTGAGAAAACTCCGTATAAAGAAAAACTATCTGAAAGGCATGTGCTTCATGGGTGGAGAAAAGTGGGAATTGGTGCAGGAAAAGATTACAGAAGGTAACAGGTTAAGATAGAAAATATTTTCTTCTAAAGTATAAGAACATAAAAATGCCATTATTGACTTACCTTCTTGTACAAAATCGATACTGAGAAGTCAGGTATCTCTGGCTACTGGAACATTACGCCTGCTTCTAGCTGCTGATGGACTTCAAAAGTGAAAAAGTTAATTGTGCCCACAGGCTTTTCTGTATGATAGATGATTTTTATTTTTTTTTTGTTTAAATACACTGCATTTAAACTTGTTTATGAAATACTAATCTGTACAGGATAATTCTTGAGAACAGTGCCGTGTGGTATGTTTTGCAGTAATTTAGTTTAACTACAGAGATACTATTTAGAAAGGCTCTAAGCAATTATCCTGCAAGTTTAGAACAAAACTTTTGAAAGAGGATTTTAGCAGGGTGACTGCTGAGCCAGTTAGCTGTCTTGGTGGTGGTGGTGGGGGAAGCAGAGACAGCTTGTCAGCAGCTGTTGATGGGAGGAAAGTGACTTTAAGGCAGAATGAAAAGAGAAGGGATATGTTTGGCAAGAGCGAGCTGAAATACTGCGCTAGCTGTTCTGAACAGCTGAAGGAAAATCTTCACACGGTTACTCGTGTTGTGATATGTTGGCATATGTTCTGCCTGGAGAGAACCAGCCTGATTAGGAAGCCCAAGTTTAACAGAAAACTCTAAATAGAAGATGCGTGTACAGCTATACCCGCCTACCAGCATTTGGGCAGCGTGCATATGATTAGATATTTACAAATCCATTAAAATTTGTTTTGTGGTTTTGCTGAACAATGGCACTGTGTGAGAGGACTTATTTAAGGCAGTTTCAGCTGAGAACTTATTTCGCGAAAATCAGCACTTAATAACTCCTAGCTTAAATGTTAGAACTTTCCATTTTAATCTGGTAATACTTAGGCAGTAGTAGACACTAGATTTGCACCTACCAGATCTGAAACCCCTCTAGAGAATGAAGGAAGCTGGTGTTTCTGTGTGCAGTTCTATTTTTACCTAAGATGCTTTTCAGGTTAGTTCCCGTGTTTTATACATACGTGAATAGATAGTTTTCCTCTTAATATCTGCACTGGACGTTTATTAGGCTTGTGGTACCTTTTTGTATTATTATTATTTTTATTTTTTTAATTGCTACCACTGCAGTAATTACTGTTATCTGTAGATGGCAGTCAAACCTTTCCAGCACATGGCTCAGAAATTTGCCGTTCCAAAGCCCTGCTTTGTGGCTGCTGCCAGTAATTTGTTGCTCTGTCGGTGATGGGGAATGGTGATTCACAATATTCGACCTTCATTTCATTCACAGTGTGCCTAGAGCTTCCAGTGATAATGCAGCTCTCGTAAAACACTCACGAATGGCTCACCAAGCGTTTGGTGAAACTCATTGAGAAGGTATAAAAGACTAGATACTTCTAAAATGTTTCTTGTTCCTGTTCTTGTTTCTGACGTTTACTCAAAGAATCATGCTGTCTCCGTTAAACATTATTTCTTGAATCATTAGTTAGTCATAGTGTTTTGTTTGTTTGTTTGTTGAGCCAGCATGTTGTAGGTTCATGCAACATTACCTTAAATGCACAAGGGGAAAAATTACTGGGCTGAGATGTAAGTTTTGGGGTAAATTTAGGTGAAGATTTGTGCATTTTAAAAATTTAGAGTATAATGAGAACATACTTCAATGTGTGTCCATGCAGTCATACTAATCAATAAAATTTTCATTTTCAAAAAACTATAAACCTAGATTACAATCTTAATAGGACCCACCACTTATGGCTCCAGTGTTTTGCCTGGGAATTCCCAAGCAGGAGCACATGAATAAGCACTTTGTATGTGGCTTGTGTGTGTAAATTCAGCTTGATGCATCTTGTCCACATTAAATTTCAGCGTGGATGCACAGGCCATTTCTACAGCACACACTGAATATTGCAAAGGACGTGAACACGTGCTAGATTTTCCACCTAGATTTTCGCGTGTGCAGTGCTGAGCTGCTCTCTCTGTGTGCAGTAGCAATTTCTCTGGAATATTTGAACATTCCCAGTCTGTTTACAGCAGTAATTTGTGTACAAATGGCCTGCTATTCTTCTGGTCAGTAGTGCAAAATTAAAGTCTAGTGGTCAAATAGAAAAAAAAAAAGGCATATGGGGAACTGGGTCATCCTATTTTTGTTAAACAGTGAGTTTATATTTTCTAATTTAATTAGTCCTCAAGCTACAATAGCACTTAGCATCATCACCCATCTCTGTAATATCTGTAATAATTACCAAGCTGGCAAATCGAATTCATCCTAACCATTGACTTTGACAGAAATGCGTGATGAAGAATTAATCTTACTGTGTTAAACAGTTTGAAAGCTGTGCCTTATTCTGCTTGAGCAGAAGTACAAACATACATATAAGTACTGGTTTTTTTTAGAAGAAATTGTGCAAAAAATCCTAGTTTAAAAAATTGTTAAACATTTATTTGAAAATTATAAGCTGTGGCCTTGGTAGATTGTGGTTATATTATTTGGATTTAATCAGATTTGAAGGGAGATAGAAACAATTCTGCCAGAACTAAGATAAAATTTAAAGATGTGATGAAATCTCCAAGAGGTGATAAAGGAGCAGGATATGAATGAATGATCACAGACCATGGTAGCTTCTGCCTTTGTATAGAAGTGAGACTTCTGCTTTAACTTTGAATTGTTGCTTCTGCTTTATTGTTGCAAATCTCAACCCTTTTCTTCCGAACTAGGGGAATTCTTGCTTTCTCCCAGATGTAATCAAAACCCAGAAAGAAATTGTCGTCTATACCAGGATAGAGGGAGTTTGCAAAGCATGTTGCAGAATGAGGTGTGTAGAGTGATGCTCTGCACCACCCACCACAAGGGCAGCTCCTGCCAGTGAGATCTTGAGTCCCCACCTCTCTCCTGGCAGCAGAAAGAAGTCTACATGTCAGTTCAGCCCTCCTTTATCATAAGCCTCTGCTTTTCAGTCAGCTGATGAGAAATATGAATTAAAAGGCTCTTTCTGGAGGTGCAGGTGCAGCCTGGTGCAGGACTGGACTAAACTCCCTGTCCATATGAAATATGAAACTCTTCTGGAATAAGAAACAACAAATATATTAATGTATTACCCTACGGTTAGACCCCAGTTACCCAGGGTGATGGAATTTGCTTTATAAAGCCAAATTATCTCTGAGGACAACTAGGTCTGAGATTTCCTTGCTTTGATGTCCTTGCTGCAACCTGACAGCAGTGAATAATGCTGAACATGGTACCGTCGGCCCTTTGTGAAGTAGA
Source organism: Gallinago jamesoni (assembly GCA_025769975.1). Classification (NCBI taxonomy): domain Eukaryota; kingdom Metazoa; phylum Chordata; class Aves; order Charadriiformes; family Scolopacidae; genus Gallinago; species Gallinago jamesoni. Next base: position 77,353,642 of record JAOQGH010000019.1, read on the forward strand.
TCAACCCATAAGGCTGGAGAGGGCATGGAAGAAACAAGAGAACTGGACCCAGGATGCAGAATTGGTGGCCACTCTAGAAATTCAGCTCCCTGTGTTTTAGCCTGTTATTATTCAACATGATATTTTTTTTTCAGTAAAAAGAACGATAAGCAGTAGGTAGTCTTCTTCCAACCTTAACATTAGTGTTCCTGTATTTGGGATAATAATGTCTAAAAATTCTGATTTAGAGAAGGAGGGATTCTGCAGGTCTTACAGTGAAAAGAAAAGGAAAAGATTTCCACTTCTGTAGTGGAATATTCTGACATACAATTACTCTGGAAATTCTTTGTATTTTGGATTATTTGATGTCATTCAAGTGATCAGAACCTTTCTCAACTGAACACCCAGGCGTTAACTCCCTAGGTAGGATATCATAATGGCTTGATTGCTTAAAGGCATTATGAGATCTCTCTGTCCATGGACAACTTGTGTTAAGGCAATTTTGGAATATTCCATTCACAGAATCAATATTCTTGGAAGTCCTGCTTACATTACTTCCACAGAGGCTGGGATCACACTCAAGAGTAAGCATTAGATTTCAGTTGATACCACATGATTTACTTAATTGATCAAAGATAAGAATGTCAGTTATGTTTCCCAGCAAATTTGTCTCTATTTACAAGTAATTGTCATTTTGTAGTAGACAAAATGAATTTAAATTGCTGTGTTTCTGTTAAAATTGGAGTTCTGTACAGCATAGTTAGCTAGAGAAGACTTGTTGGGGGTGTGAGAAGGGAGAGATGCATCAATAGGAATGCTCATGTGCGTAAACTGCTTTCTCCAGTTACTTACATGACATTCATATGATCAAGCTAAATAAATGTTAGTTGCTTTAAAACAGTCAACACTATTCCATGGTATGTGATGTGTATTCCCTAATCCTGCAGATACCATGATCCAGCAGATTACAACATGTAGTGATTTCTTGGAGTCTCACCTATTTTTTTTTTGTTGCCTTTGCAAGAAGAATTAGCACCTACACCTTTTCTCCCAGTGATTATGTTACTAGGTTTCATACTGAATTAATTATCAGCTGATTGCAGTCATTCCCACCAAATCAGAGCAAGCTGTTACGTTCATGCAGCTTCTTTCAGAAGCAGTTTCAAGTAATAATAAGTAGAACTATTTGGGGATTAGTTTACATAAAAGGCAATTTCATAGTAGAGTAATCTAAATTGAATGCTTTTATAACAAAGCAATAATGTTTTATGATCAGTAAGGCTCTGAGGACCCATCTCTATCACAGTGTGTTACTACTTGTGAGGCTGCAATATCCAAGAAGAATCATAGAATCATAGAATAGAATCATAGAATCATCTGGGCCGGAAGGGACCTCCAAAGGCCATCTAGTCCGA